>BSBM01000287.1:2800000-3400000 GCA_027924585.1 Larix kaempferi
CCGATACAAGCAACTGGAAGCTACAAGCAGTTCAACTAAGCAATAAATGCAAGAACTGGTCAATCAATGCTGCAACTGACTAGTAGTGATCCAAGTAGTGTAGTAGGGTGCATATATCATTCAGGTGAGGAAAACAAGGATCACTAGGTAGGTAGGAGGGATACTTAGGGCTAAAAATAGGCTCTATGGGGCTGAAAATAGGCTCCAGGTGCTAGGGAGACTACCATACTAATGACTAGATGCATGCAGTATGCATGCATGCATGTAGAATATAAAAAATGATGGTGTGAATATTCCAACACCCCCCTACAAACTATACTATGAGGAAATATCTAAAAACTAGTAGGGCCCAGGTGACTGAGACCAAAGGTCACCCTGTACAACAATCTAAATAAATAAAGTGAGGAAAGAGGGAAAACCTAGTGGGAAGAAATCCCCCCCTCAAAATAGACTAAAGGATGCTAATGTAGCATGGAACCACTCACCCCATAAGGAGGAAAGTGACCTTCTTTACCGAAGAAGGATCGATTGGCAAGAAATGGATCACTATGTAAATGATCAATGTGAGAAGGATGAAACCTTCCATTCTGAACGACATATCTATTTCTCTTTTGATCAAGTGGATCACCAACAAGATCTTTGGAAGATCTAAGAGTAATGGATGCCCATATCAGAAGAGGAGGATCATCAGGTGCAAGATCATCAGGTTCTTGTGGATCTGGATCTTCCATTCGCTCATCTTCATTGTTAGGTGCTAGATCTTCAAATTCTTGTGGATCTAGATATAGCATTCTCTCTTCATCATATTCACTTCCAAATTCACAATATGAACTCTCATGGGATAATGCTTCGCTCTCTTGCTCATCAAGCAATGGTGGTGTGGTAGGTAAGCTCTCTTGCTCATTAGGATGAGAATCATGAAGTGGCCATTCCTCAAACTGTACACTCCTTTCAAGGAATGTTGACATAGTAGAAGTATCAAGAATCTTGTAGGCCTTTTCACTCAATGCATAGCCCACCAGTATACACTCTCTGCTTTGTGGATCTAGGGATCTCCTTTTCTCTATTGGAATCCTTTCCCATGCTCTGGATCCAAACACTCTAAGATGGGATACATCAAGTTTGTATCCCATCCATGCTTCGAAAGGAGTCATAATTTTCATTACTTTATGAGGGACTCGGTTCTGAAGGTGCAACCCTTTCAACTTTAGCATGCAAGTTGCCATTTCCTTTAATGTTCAATTCTTCCTTTCTGAAATACCATTCTGTTATGGTGTGTAGGGAACAATATGTTGCATATTGATGCCTTCGTAATCACAAAAGAATTAAAAGTCACCCTTGAAATACTATCCTCCATTATTAGTGTGAATAGCCTTGATCTTTCTATCTGAAAAGTTTTATGCAGAAGACTTGAAAAACTTAAAGTATCCAAACACTTCTGATTTTAATATCAGAAAGTATACCCATGTAAATCTTGAATAATCATCAATAAAAGTAAGAATATACCTTTCCTTGTTCAAAGATAGATCTGTAAATGGCCCAACAACATCACTATGAATCAGATCTAGAGGTTGAGAGGATCTCCTTTCCTTTCCTTTCTCCAACTTATTTTCAGGATGTTTTCCCATCAAGCAACCCTTACAGTTTCCTTTGGAAAACATGACTTTGGGTAGTCCTTCAACCATCTCTTGAGTATGCATATCTTGCAGGTACCTGTAGTTGAGACGCCAAAATATTTCATGCCATAGCATACTCTCTTCATTTGCATGAGTGTGAAGAGAAAACTACTTGTTGAGAGGAAGAAAGTGAGATAACTCATAGAGTTTCGAATTGTGGTTTGCAACACCTTCTAAAATGATATTTCCTGAAACCATGTCTTGTATTTCGACCTCATTTGGAGAGAAGATCACCCTCTTGGGCTCTCTAGTATGGGTCATTTGGTACACCGAAATTAGATTGGAAGTAAGTGCAGGAACACAGAGTACATCTGAGAAGCATCCATGATCAAGTTTGATTCTTCCAATCCCCTCAGAGGAGACCTCAGAATCATTCCCCAACATGATGGAAGGGCCAACAGTGCATTCAAAACCAATAAAGAGATATTTGGAGGAAGACATGTGTCTTGATGCTCCTGAATCTATGATGAAGGAGGACTCTCCTGATGCACCTGCCATGAGAGCATGGCATCTCTCCTTGTCCTTAGATCTAGAAGGTTCAACTTATTTCTTCCTAGCACATGCAGGTACTGGGAGGTTATTCTTTTCAAGTAACTGAGCCATCAAGTCTATAGTCTTTTTCATACAATAAATATCATAATGAAATCCTCTATTTCAATAGGTACATTTGGGTTTCTCCTTTTGAGAATGCTTGGTATTCTTAGAATTTGAAGCCCCTTTTGACTGATAGGGAGCCTCCTTTTGCTTTTGCTCATTTGAATTTATGTCAAAAAATAATTTTTTCCCCTTTCCATTCGCTCTCTTCAACTCAGCAGCTGCAAGTGCTAAATCCATATTTTGTTTTATCATTCCCATTTGAATCAACTTATCCTCCTCTTGCGTGAGAGATTGGATGAAGTCATCAAGAGTGGGAAACTTCCATTTTGGGATGGATAGCTTCGTTGTTTGAAAGGTAGAGACAAATACTAAGTAGTTAGGGCCCAATTTTGATAGTATGGGAAGGATGATCTACTTCTCTTCCTTCTCTATTCCATATCTCTTCAATTGTGAAATCAGATTTTTAAACTTGGTAAGAAACTCATTTATGGACTCAAAGCTACAAGGGCTTAGTGAGATAATCTCATTTTCCAACTTGTGACCTTTCAAGTCATCGTTTGGTCCAAGAAGAGATTCGAGATTGTCCCTAACTTCTTTTGGAGTGGCTAGATCTATGACATGAAAATAGAGGTCTTTCGAAAATGCAGAGGAGTGGCAGTCCTACTGCTTCATCAAGTTTATCCAAGTACTTGGATTTCTCTATTGAACCAGTGGGTTCAACTGTAGTCCCATTCAATACTCTAGAGAGGCTCTTGGACTTCATCACTATTTCCATATTGGACTTCCATTCAACATAATTGAATGTATTCAGTTTTAGATCCATTGGTAGATGTTGAAGTCGAATTGAATATGAATTCGAATGATGGAATAAACCTGCAAAACAAATTAAATTGATGGTGGAGATTTGCTAAAAATTAGAATGAACACTTGCTTAGGACAATGAGCACATGTGAATCGATCCTTCACACCTATATAGACCTCACTGGATTGCTCCAGTGAATTCAAGACAATCGCACCAGCAATTGCTATGGAAATCCAGAGGCTTCTGGTGCTCAATGAATTGTTGCAACTGCTGCAACTGTTTTTGCTGCAATTCAAATAGCTGACTCTAGCTTTGATACCATGTGTAAATATGCATGAAATATAAAAAATCTAGAGGAAATATCACAAACCTCACTCAAGAATTGCAGAGAAGAAGAAGAATAGATGAATCAATTATCACTCATGAACTCAGAAATGGACAAATCTGCAGTATAATCATACATCAGCTGTAAGCTAGCACTGTGAAAAATTGAATACAACACAATACTGTCAAGTGAATTCAAATTAACCAAAGGTGATTCAAATTCTCCTCAATGTGTGGCTTGGATAGCATTGAAGACATCATCCAATCAGTGGTAGTAGTCACAAATAGTCAAAAGTCAGTCAAATGAGTCTAACTAAGCCATGTGAGCACAAATCAAGAGATGGAGACTCCAAGGAGGGCGCATGAGGATGTCAATAGGTCAATTGGCACTCCGATACAAACAACTGGAAGCTAAAGGAAATTAAATTGAGCAATAAATGCAAGAACTGGTCAATCAATGCTGCAACTGACTGTTAGTGATCCAAGTAGTGTAGTAGGGTGCATATGTCATCCAGGTGAGGAAAAAAGGTGCAGTAGGTAGGTAGGAGGGATACTGAGGGATAAAAATAGGATCTAGGGGGATGAAAAAAGGCTCTAGGTGCTGGGGATACTACCGTACTGATGATTGGATGCATGCATGCATGTAGAATATAAAAAATGATGGTGAGAATATTCCAACAGAGAGTTGGGAGGTGAGTGTGTCAGTGATTGGTGTATGGGGGAGGAGAGGGGTTGGGGGAGATAAAGAGATAGATATTATAGTGTGGGGAGTTGGGTATGATTTTAGGGAATATTATCCATCTTAGAGATAAAGAGGAGCATAGGGGGGGGGACATGGAGGGACAAAGATGGGGGGGTGTTATGTTGTAGGGGGGATTAGGGAAGAGAGAGAGAGAGGGTTAGTTGTAAGGGGAGTAGAAAAACTAAAGAGAGAGAGGGAGACAGAGGGGGTGCAAGAGGTGATAGAGAGAGAGAGAGAGAGGAAGTGGGGTAAAGGTAGGGGGAGGAGAACATTGTTGAGAGAGTGAGGGAGGGGGATGTAAGGGTTTGGGAGAGAGAGAGAGGGTTTAGTAGTAAAGGGAAGACTATGTGTGTGTGTGTGAGAGAGAGAGAGAGAGAAAGAGAGAGAATCATGAGGTGGGTGGGAAGTTGTGGGTTATTATGGTGTTGACACAGTTCTATCAACAAGGGTTTACTTATCATTGTCATCAACAAACCAACCAAACACCCTTAAGCATCGGACCAAAAGGGTTTTACCCTTTCCAGCAACACCCGCGAAGTGAGTGAACTCTCACTTGAGATGGTTAAGGGGGCTGCAGGAACCAAGTTTTCACAGTGGGGAAAGGATATGCATCTACTCTAACTCTATCGCATCAAAAACCAAATATTTACTTTCGCATCATGTAACTCTAACAAACATTAGTCATTCGCATCAACCGAATAATACCAGAGATTTCATCAATGAAACTTTACAGAAAAGACAACATAAAATATGATGCAACATTCATCATTGAACATAAATAAAAACAGAAGAACATATCCGAACATCTTCATGCATTAACTCATCAAATCCTGCAGTATAAACTTCATAGAAATAGTTCAACACATCCTATTAGGGATCCATACAAAAGTGTCAGAAAAAGAGCAAATCATGCCAATAATCATAATGATTCGATTCCCTTAGGCTTACATTCATATTCTTATTTATAGCCAACTATGGCAGTTACAAAAAGGTCCAAATGACCCTTTTTAACAACCTAAACTAATCTTGCACTTCCTTGTTCTCCACAAATGGTCCTTCTTCCATGGATGGTCCTTCTTCATAGCTTTCGGCTTTTGCATTTCATGCAGACTAATCTCGTTCCAACAGTCCCCCAACACAAACTTGTGGCTCACCCTCGAGCCACCTTAGTTGGACACCTCTAGTACTTATCTCATCCTTAGCTGTGCTTAACTTTTGAGGTTGTTCTTTCCATCTAGAGCTTGCTATCATGTACTTCTTGAACTCACCCTCCAGTCTCTTGGTCACTGTCATGTACTTCTCGAACTCATACTCCAGTCTCTTGGAATCTTCATCCTTGATTGCTTCGTCGCCATTTGTTACTTTTGGCCCCGGCCTGCGACTGGATGGAAATTTATCGACAACACCAACTCGTGGAGTGGGCGTAGCGGTCCGGCACATCTATTTCACACATTTGATCATCCTTCACTGGTACTGGCATGCCTTTGGTCTTGGTACTTATACGGTCGGGGGCACCGCTACTCTTCGAACACTCGAAACTCACTTAACCATCTTGGGTAAGACCTCATCGTTGTCTTTCCTAGTACTAGGTGCCTCTGCATCTGCTATTTGTTCATGAACACTTGTCGTTATTTCCCTTAGCGTGCCTTGGGTGCTTCCATTGGGAACGAAATGAACCATTGAAACTATGTCACTTCCCTTTTCCATAACTTCCTTGGACTTTCTTACTCAACTTGCTAACTCTCTACATATGACTCGTGTCATTCAACTTACTGATTCTCCTCTTCCAACTACCTACCTCTCTTTACTCAACTTTGATTCTTCAATCTCTGCGCTTGTATTTATGCTTTCTCCTTGTGTCCTAGATGCAAGCTTATTGAATCATTCACGAAATATTTCATAGAAATCCGATTCTGTACTCAAGTGTGTCATCATCTACCTCTGTCGTCTTCCATGGATGCCTATCCACAGTAATCATGCTCATATTTGACTCCCGCGTGCTAAACGTGCAAAGTATCGATGAGCGACTCGATTGGCCATGTCTTCCACTTTTTGTCATAATTTCATTTTTTTTCCTGTTTCTCAACTGCTATGTGCCTGATCATGGCGATAGGGTTTCAACCTATTGCTGTTAACTAGATTTGGCAACAATAGCCCATCTAAGGTTTGTAGCTGCACCGCACCGCCGTTAGTGACAAAATTTATTATGTAGGGACCCAACCAATGCATTTGTAACTTACCTGGGTTCTTTGCAAACTTACTATCGTATAATAGGACCATATCTCCACGCTGAAAGTGCTTTGCTTTAATGTGGCAATCATGCCAAGCCTTCTGTCGATCCTTTTCTACCTTCTTCTTAAATCCTGTGATGAACCGATCCTCATCGAGTTGTACCAATTGTGCCAACCATTCTTCCAGTGCTTCGCCATCACTCATTCTTGTCGCTACTACAATGCGTAGACTGGGGATGATAAAATTCATCCGAATTACGACCTCCTTCCTGTAAACGATCTTGAACGGGGTCTGGTCGGTCAATCATTTTCAAGTGGTGTGATACGCCCAGAGTATCCTAGGGATCTTCAAATGCCAATCATCACGATTGGTGTTGCATACCTTCATGAGTTCATGCTCCAAAATTTTGTTGAATGCCTCAACTCTCCCGTTATCTTGCGGGTGATATGGGGTACTCTTCCTGTGTTGAATATGAAACTCCTTCGTCATCGTTGCGATCATCTGATTAAGAAAATGAGTTCCCTGGTCACTCATTAGTATCTTTGGGCACCCAAACCTACTGACCACGTTGTCAAAGAGGAATCTTGCTACAGTCGCAGCTGAGCATTCCTTTACTAGTGCATCTTTCGCTCATCGTGTCAAATAATCTGTCGCAATAATTATGTAGCATGACCCTGTTCTTTTTCCTGGTGGGTTGATAGGTCCCAAAAAGTTGACTGCCAGCTTTTCGAAGGCCTGTAGTGTTAATTGAGGTGCTAATGGAATTTTGTCCCTTTGTGACAGCTTCCCTATTCTCTGGAATATGTCACAACTTTTTTCATAGTCCTTAGCATCTCCATGCACCATTGTCTACCATAATCCACTGCGTAGTATATTTCTACCAGTGGCACGTCCTCCATAATGTCCTCCTGCGATCCTTATGTGAGATTCCTCCAAGATCCTTTCATGTTCATGCGGAAGGACGCATCATTGACGTATCTCATATGGTCTTATATTATATAATTTTCCTGCAATCAGTTGGAAATCTACAGCTTTGAAAACTAAGTGTTTCTTCTTGTTAGTAGTGAATTCCTCCAGAGCCTTCCTTGTCGCTAAAAATTGAATAATTCTCTCATAATGATCATCGACCATCCCGAACTTGAACAACTGAGCATCGAGCAATCCTTCGTCAATGTTCCTTGGCTCTTCTTCGGACTCTATCCGTAATAGATGGTCAGGTCATGCTTTTAGGCGTCCAGGCTTTACAATTATTTTGAAATCAAATTCTTGGAAGAGTAAGAGCCATTGGTAGATTCACCCCCCCAAAATAGGCTTGTTCACTAGGTATTTGAGTGTCAAATGGTTGGTGAACATTTTAAAGTGGCCCTGTCAGAGGTAGTGTCAAAAATTCTGGAAGGCGCAAACCATCGCCAACCCTTCCCTTTCTGTGGTCATATAGTTCTTCTCCGTAGTAGACAGATTTATACTTGCGAATGCTATCGGGTGGTCTATTGTGGCTTCTTCTGGTTGGGCCAAGATGACTCCTAGTGCAACCGATTATGCATCGACATGAATGTGGAACTCCTTCGTCCAATATGGAAATGCTAGTATGGGTGTTGTAACCATCTTTTCTTTCAATATATCCAAACTCTTTTGGCACTCGTCGTTACATTCGAACTCGGCATCTTTCTTCAACAACTTTTCCATCGACGCTGTGATTGTTGCATACCCTCTGATAAAATTCTTGTAGTACCCTATGTGTCCCAATGTTGCTCTTAACTGCTTGACTATTGTTGGAGGTGTTAGGTCGACAATAATTGTGATCTTTGCGAGATCAACCAAGATTCCTTCCCTACAAACTATGTTCCCTAGCAATATCCCAAACAGAGAGGAGAAAATGCACTTCTTTAGGTTCATCGAAATCTGGTGCTCTCGACATCTTTCCAGAATCAACCTCAGATTTGTGACATGATCTTTGACCAACCCATACACTATCCAATCATCCATGTATAGTGCAATAAATTTATGGGTGTAGTCCTTGAATGCGGCAACTACTAGTCTAGAAAAAAGCTGGTGCATTCTTCAGGCTAGATGGCATCACCATATATTGAAAGCATCCCCATTCAGTGACAAACGTTGTTTTGTGTCGATATTCTTTTGCAATCTTTATCTAGTGTTAGCCTAAGAATATGTCCGTGAAGGAGTATATTTCATGACCCCCCACGCCTTCTAATACTTCGTCTGTAAAAGGTGTAGGGAATGGATCGTGTAGGCATGCATTGTTCAGCTTTCATAAATCGAAACAGATCCTGACTTCACCAGTTTTCTTATCCTATATCACCATCGGGATGATCCACTGTAATTCCTCCACCAATTCTATAATTCCTACCTCCAACATTCTTCGCTCTCAGCATTCACGCGTTCCTTATACCTCCGATTCAATTGATAAGGCCATTGCTTTATTGGCTTCGCATCAGGTTTCAGTGGGATTTTCATCTCACCTAGGTCCTCTGAAATTCCTTTAATCTCCAAGAATTTCATCGAAAACAAATCCTGAAACTGATGCAAAAGGTCAGTCAGCTTTGCAATAGTCGAGTCATCCCAGTAGTCTCCAATTCTTGCTAACTTGGGATTTTCTTCCGACCCAATGTTCACTTTCTTGATCTGCAGTGATTGCTGGAACATGTCGGAAGGCATATCTGGTGCCTTAATACTGCGACTTCCTTCTGACTCTGGGATATACGTAGCCCTCGGGTCATCCTCATTGGTTGGTTCTCCTGTGATGTTGTAACATTCCATCAACATTTGGGGTGTTGCAATCCACTGGAGTCCCATAGGTTTCTTTGCTAGAACTGCATTGAATACTTTCTCCTGGACCTCCTGTAATGCACTATGGATGAAGGGGTTTTTGTCGGAGAAATTGAACATTTGGGTAAATCCAATTGTTAGCTGTTCCCATGAGGTTGTTCCGTATCGTAGTTCTGCTGTGACATACCAATTCCATGGTACTTCATCCAACATGTGAATAAATGCATGGGCCCATTCTTGTTGTTCTCGTGGTCCCCATTTACTTTCACATGCATTCAAATGATCCTTTAGATCTCCTCTACCATCATACTTCCTTCCGTAGTGTCCATCAGTGTTACTGAACCTAACCATCATTAGGTGTCGACATAGTGGCCAGTTAGGCATGGTGGACTTGTGCATTTCTTACCATCACGCTGGTGTAGCCTTCAGGGATTCCTCTAAGGACAATAGTTGTTGTGGTTCTACAACGTTCGCTTCAAATTCAGTGATAAATGAGGCTAAGTTGGGAAATCCCTCATACATTGGTAGCTCGCACTCTTCCATAGTTACCCTTCGCAGTGACTGAGTGATCCATGCGCACCTCCTAAATGACACTTCATGCATCTGATTCTACCAATTTTCAAGTGCTTCATCGGAATCTGGCAACACCGAAATACTACTACGCCATCCTAATTATCCATCCACAGTAGGGTTGATATAATATTCAAAGATGTTGCAAAATATTATCCCATCCCTCAGTGAATTCGTCCCTCATCGGCTCAACATATCTCTGCCCTTCCACGGGGTGAAGAGGTGTGACTAACCTTATCTCTTGGTTCTCGAATGAAATAGTTCTTTTCTTGAAGTTGATAATATCCTGATTCTCCATCGCCCAGTTTATCCCTACCAGCACTAGATAGGGGCTGGTGTTTTCAACAATCTCGATCACGTCGAAATCTACATATGTTCTGAGTCCCTCGATCTCAACAGGGTCCTAGCATAGTCAACTGATCAGGGTGAGTTTACTTTGGTTTTCTAGCCATAGTTGTATTGGGGACCAAGCCAACTACAGTTTCCCCATTGTTTCCTAGGTCTATTTCGTTAGGATGTTTACCTCTGACCCCAAATCCAAGATAATGGATTCGATATTGAATGCTCCGACTTGCACAAACATCCGCATTTCTCTTCCTATCTTTATGTTGTGTATTCGATTAACCATTCACTCTTGTCATGCACCCTCCCGTCGATGCAGCAGGTTTGATATTTCTTCCAATGCGTCCTGATCTTTTGCCAGCTCCAGGAAACTCTCTAGAAAGGCTCTTAAGGTGTTTGTGTTTTTCTGCGAATTTGTCCTGTCAAATATCGACGACATGTCATAGGTAAATTATTTCTAGTGAAGATGTGGTTGTCTTAGCTACCTCATTGCCTCCTATGTTTTCAAGAAAATATCCCTTTCTTATTTTGCATCAAATGTGACTTGTTTTCTTGCTGTTGGTCGGACGCTAGCCTATGACTTGTTGGCCCCTATCACAACTCCTCCGTGAGTCATTATTCTGACAGTCTCATTTTTACTTTTGACCTCTGTTGATATATTTCGTACCACTAGCGGATTCTAGTTCTGATTCTGATTTTTTGGAGGTGGGGGCAGGTTCTTAGTTTGCCACTTTGCAATGAGCTGAGGACATGATTCAACACCATGGTCCACAGCGCTGCAGTAACTACATTGTGGGGTTGGATTCTGGAAATCCCTTTGATAGTGCCCTTGCTGACCACAATTGTAACATATGATTGGTCCTCGACCTTGTCCAACAACTCATCCTCAGTAGCCACCGGTGCCTCGGCCTCTGCATGTTGAAATATTGTAACTTCAAAGAATATTATATTTGTATATTATTTATTCCGGAGATGTTCCATACCTCCGATGTGATTATACTATAAATCCGGAGATGTTTATTCCTCCAAGTTGGTTGTGGTAACTAGGGTTATTAGACCCACCATGTGGGGGTCGGCCCAGTCAGTTATAATGGGGTATTTAACCTAATGGTTAAATACGAGCCTACATGTACTTGTGTAAAATACATATCAGAGTAGTGTATAAATAGAGGAGGTGTGTTCCTCATTTGACACACTCACTCACTTGAGGATAGCGCACTTGTGGAGAAGAGGTCTGTTATTGTGGAGGAGGAGATCATGTCTCAGGGTTTCATCTTTGTATATTGCTGGTCATCTATATTGAGGAAGCTTTGCTGGGTTTTCTACCCCATGAGGGTTTCCCAGGATAAATCTTTGTCTCTTGTGTTTATGCTATGCTTGTTGTTTCTTCAGTGATCCTGTATATGCTATTATTGTGAAATGGAATGTAATGCTGCTATTTTCTGTCTTAGCATATTGAATATTAATATGGTATCAGAGCTAACCTAAAGGAAGACAAGGTATGGCACTAACGACACTTGCTTTACTTACGACAATTTGAAGGTTAGGGTTTTACATAGCAAAAACCAGTCATCGGAGAACTTTCGCTATAAATCCATTTTGGAGAAGTTTTCGGATCTGAAATTGTTACAGGACGAAGATTAAATCTCTAGGTACCTTGTGTCCAAAGGACAACCTCTAATTCGTTATACTTTGTGAGTTATGATCAGTACAAGTTAGGGTTTCTGCCTCTTCCATATCTCAGTCAAAATCAGGTGACCTTGGAAAAAAGGTCATAACTTGGGCTAGGAAGCTCCAAATGAAATTTCGTAAAAAGTGACAAGTAGTACACAGACTGTAATATCTCAAGAAAATTTTTCAGAGGCTGAAGGTGAACCAGTGACACGTGGCACGCCGTACAAGTTTGCTCTCCTGTTTTATTCCATAAACAGGTCACGTTGCGACACTTGGCATAAATCTCTCTTAGAGAGTCCAATTGAGGTCAGACCTATCAGGATGGAAAGATAACAGGTTGAGCTATCTCAGAAAAAGTTTTCAGAGGCCGAAGTTCAAACAGTAACACGTGGCATGCCGTACAAGTTCGCTCTCCTGTTTTATCCCATAAATAGGTCATGTTGCGACACTTGGCATAACTCTCTCTCAGAAAACCCAATTGAGGTCAGACCTGTCAGGATGGAAAGATGACAGGTCATGCTACTGCAGAAAAAGGGTTTTAGACCCTGTGGAGCAAAAAAATTTCAGAGTTATAGCAGAAACAATCAGGTGCATATTTATGTCAAAACATAATTATTTTTGGAGCACCTTTATTCATGGCTTCCGGAATTTAGGGTTTCGGAGAAAGTTAGAATTTTTGGAATCGGAGTCCACGGCTGAATGCTACTCAGGAAAATCAAAATTTAGAGACCAAGATAAAAAATTTTGGTTGGGTGGAATACTGGGCTTGATCAAACCCCAGTTCGGGATTTTGATCGGAAAGATGGAAAATTAGGGCTTCAGCAAAAGTTGGAATTTTTGAAGTCTGTAACCACGGCTGGAAGCTCCTCAGAAAAATAAAAGTTTAGAGCCTTGGATCGAACCTTTTGTTTGGGCAAAAGGGTGGGCTTCATCAAACCCTAGTTCAGGATCCTGTCCAGAAGATCCAGAAGTTTCAAAGGCAATTTTGAGGGGTCAAATTTTGGAGATTCCAAAATTGAAGTATGCCAGTTTGATTAGCTCAGCAAGACATATTCTTTCATCCATTCAGAAGTGTGAAAGTCAAAGCTTGAATCTTTAGGGTTTCTCTAGAAAACCCTAATCAAGCTCCAGATCAAGTTTCAAGGGGAGTTGAGGCTAAGGCCTTACATAAGAAGACTACAAGAAGTCTCGACAGGTATGACTTAAGGAGGTTCAGGTATGTCTTGAAATCAAATTCTTGATTAAGTTCATGATGTGTTTGTCTTCATATTATTACTAGTACAATCTTGATTAATGTTAGAATTGTCTTATCACCCTAGTAACAATATGAATGCATGTGAATGATCAAAGACATTCATTGATTAGGGCTATATGATTGTACTAATGCATTATGATGTTGTGTGAGGTTGATGTTGTCTGCTAACAAGATACAGGTACATCACAAACGACAAATCAGGTTCCATGACCATGAAAACATGAAGACAAAGACTCATCCATAATATTTTTTCTACTTACGAGGTATGTATGACTTTGTTATATTATGCTTAACCTATGAGACATGCAGGTTCTAGCTCAGGATCTCTAAATCATTGAAGAGATTGTTTAGGTATGTTGTACATAACTAAGTAGGTATACTAATCCAGGTATGTTTCCCATGAATCTTACCTTGTGTTAGGATCCCTTATATAAGTATACTTGGTATGATTGGTTATGCTTATTCATAAAGTTAGTAATCAAGGGATTATGCATATTATGTCTTTTATCTTGATTGATAATATGCATGAGTAAAAGAAGACTTCCCTGAAATCTTGAATGTTAATGTTTATTAACTATAATCATGACTATACATTTTCAATATTATTTAGAACTATAATGTTTTGATAACATTTAGAACATACTAATGGGTGTATGTTTGTGTATGAGATCATGAGGATGACACTTGAACATGCACAGTGGTACAGAATGAATAGAAGTTCAAAAGATATACAGAAGATCAAACGGGAGGCAACCACACAAACATAAAAGATAAGTATTTGAGTTGTTATTTGAAATAGTAATGATATTGCCTGTAATAGGTTGTATGCATATTTGTATTCCTAGAATATATGATGCTGAGTGTAAACATTCATAGAGCATTGAACAGTATACCACTAATGTGCATATGATTGGTAAGTTGGACAAACATTCCATTGTTGCTTGTCTAGAATGAAACCTCTCTGCTGACATGATGAGAGCTGTGCACACTCTCGATAGTATGTTCTGGTAGAGATGGAAGGCATCTAGATAGCCACTGTATGCATACAGGATATGGGAAAGTGTTGTGCCAAAGTATTGGTCAAATTAGTTGCATAACTATGTAAATGATATCTGTATGCATAATAGGTTATCATGACAATGTGATTTGATGAAGTATTACTAATCATGTACCTAATTTTGATTTGTAGGAAAAATCATGATGAATGATGAACAAGTGATGGATGTCCAACAAAAGGATTTACAAATCAAACACACTATAGAAGGCTTGTGGCTAGAAGATTCTCTTAGAAAAGAGAAAGAGAATCATGATGAGATGTTTGTTCCAAGTGGATAGATAAAACCATTCTCTTAATGGTGTAATCAAAGAAGAAGTGTGATTCAGGTTCTGTATGGGTACCCAGGATCGATAATCAATTGATGAGCTTAATGATCACCATGGGTGATGTGGATCTCTTTCATGTCCCAAATTTGGTATTGGGTCACAATGGCCTAATCACATTGGCTCTATTCATTAGAGTTTGTCAAATTGATGCTAAAGGTCAAATAATTGCCAAGGAGGGAAATTACTAGTTTCCTAGGTTTGGGGTGGAAGCTTTGGGATTTGGAATAATGGGGATAATAAATGATGTTTGAACATTAGAATGGAATAAATATTTAATAAAGGATCTAAATAAATATATACAAGTGAAAATCAAAGTGGCATTTCATCATGAAGACACATGGAGGAAGTGGGACCCACATATAGCTAGATTCCCCCACTACATTTGGCATCATTCTCTCACCAATTCGAATTCAAGGTGAATGGTAACATACTTGGGTGAGTACAAAGGGTATTATTCATTGCATGACTCATCCAAGGTCGAATATAGAGGAAGAGTAACTCCCATGGAAGAGGAAGAGGCAATTTGGAGCTAGTGAGACACTTGGGCTAGATTCCCTAGCTCTATGACAACAATGATGAAGATGCTATGACACCTATGACAAAAATCAGACCTGAAGGCTGAAATATGACATATATGACATGTCAGGGCTAAAAATAGACTCCAAGAGGGCGCTCAAGGGTGTTAGGGCAGCTAAGATGCTTCCACATGTGATTTGGTGGAAGTGGGAGACTAGGAATTGTTGTACAAGTGGCGTTCTTTGGAATCTCTTCCCAACTTGAGTTGGCATGAGTCTCTTGGAAGGAATTCGACCCATGGAGGACATTAGAAGTTTATAAATGTTAATAACAAAGAAGGAAACCAGCTTTTGATCATTTGTAGAATTTGCAATTGCAATTGTGAAGAGGGAGAGCTAGTGGATGACTAGTTTCTTGCCTTAGCCAATTTCGAGGGTGAAAGATTCCCATCCAAGTTGGTAATTGGAAAGGCCATTCAGACCTTTCATTTGGAGATTTAATGGAGTATTTATTTGTAGGTGTAAGCTACAGGGAAGCTCATGGTTTCTTCTATTGCAGCTCACTCCTTCAACCATTTCCAGTTTTGATGGCATATTCTTGATCCTTGAGGGAGGGCGTTTTTGGTGAGCTATTGTACTCTTTGGGGAAGCTTTTAATGCCCCATTTATTTTTTAATATGAATTAAATACTCTTTTCTTCATCTCCAAAAAGTTTCAGGTCGAAATTCCAAGTATAAATGTATAAATCTCATTTTTAATGGAAGAACAATGCCATTTCCCCACTACCTTGTTGTGAGCCAATGTATTGATGATGATTTCGAATGAATGGATGATTCTATGATATATTTGTGATCAATATACTGACATGGATGTCTTCTACAAGTTTCATGTACTGTACTTGAGCATTTGAAGCATTTTTACTCAGTTTAGTTGTATTGGGAGGTGAAATAGTGCCATTTCCCCAAGGGTCGAATTGGGGATTTTTGCAGTTGAATGGGAGAGGGTGAGAACAGTTGTAATAATCCATTAATGGTGCATATGAGACTTTAATAACATACTTAACACATTAAATACCTCTTTTCATAAATTTGAGTGGGTTTGGAGGCATTTGGGAAGCCATTTTCATTGTTTACCCTAGGGGGATTTGAACCCCAAATTACTAGTAAAATTGCATAATTGGTCCAGAATATTAAGAGAGTTTGCAGAGGTCTTTTGGTGGCCATATGTCATCCATAAACATCATATTCAAGTTCTAATATCATTCATACACATTCCTTGAATATTTGAAGGCATTTGGAGTCAATTTGAGACCTAGAGACCAATACTAGTCAAAGGAAAATCACTAGTAAAGTTACCTACATTGATCAGAATTGAAAGAGGATTTGCAGAAGTATTTTAAAGGTCCAAAGGCATCCCTGAAATACATATTTATGTTCTAATATCATTCATAAACCTTCTCAGAATATTTGGGATCATTTGGGGCAAATTTGGGACCTAGAGATCAAAACTAGTCAAAGGTCGAACAAGGGAAAAAAAGTGGAAAATTGCAATTTTAATAAAATTCCAAACAAGGGACATTACAGTGGTATCAGAGCATGGTCCTTGCACCTGTGTATTAGGTACATACATTCAAGAATAATTGGAATCCATGTCTTACTATTATGATGAATCCTATGAGTACAATTCTTATGAGGAATATGCAGATGCTTATGAGCAATATGAAGCAGAATGTGAATGGTATGAGGAAGAGGTGCCATCATGCAACACTTCTTACAATTTCAAGAGAAATGAAGATTATTCTTATGACTTTAAATCTGATGAATATGAGTGTGTCACACCAACCAAGGATAATTCTATGGGTGAATTCCAAAGATGGAGAGCAAAATATAAAACCTTGCCCCAACAATATCAAAAATATCAAGAATATCTTGCTTTTAGCAAAAATTCACAAAATGCCATGTCTTTTGAGTACTATGCTGAACATGAATTTGAAAATAGGCCCAAAAATGAAGATGTGGAGTTAGTGAAGAAAGGTTTATGCCCTTCTTGTAAAAATCCTTGGAGCGAGTATCATATATGTGTGCATGAAATGATGTCCTCCTTGAGGAGAGCTTTTGAGATTTATTCAAGAAGAGATTCCAAATATATTGATCCTAAGGAAAACAAGGGGCAAAATGCATCAGCTTGCTTTAAGGAGCAAAAGGAAGAGACATCACAAGAGCATGAAGAAGATTCTATTGAAAATATGGAAGATCATTTCGAGACACCTTCTAGCTTAGACATGAACCAAAGAGCATCTACTGATGGATGCTTAAACTATGAAGGAGTACCTACTGATGGGTGCTCACACCTCTATGTTGGTGACATAGAGATCACTTTTGAAAGGGTTTCTACAAGTACAAGTTTCATTAAGCATGATAATGAAGACCTTGTAGCAGTTGAAGAAGAACCAAGATCAACTTCCCCATCACCACTTGAGCTTCATGAAGTTGGTCCAAGCAAAATTGAAGAAGATGAGGAGGTTCATTTGCAAGAGCCTCATTTTCTTGAAGGGTCCTTAAAGATGAATGAAAATAAGATCCAAGAGTCCCTCAGCATTCTCCATAACACTCAAGCATTGGTGTCAAATTCTTGTTGGAGAGCTACTTCATTGGAGGAAACATCCTTCCTTGAAGACATGGAGAAGATTCAAAGAGCAATGTGCCACATCAAAGGTAATTTCATGTCTTTGCTTTTTGATAGAAACCATTTGTTTGAGCTTAATGAATTGTTACATGATGCATACTTGAAGAATAATGAGGATATTCATAAGCTCACAATTCAAAATGAGCAACTTCTTGAAAAGTTGCAAGATACTTGTTTTTCCTCCTATGTTTCAGATTGTCAAATGGTAGATTGTTTGGAGGATTCTCATGACATGGTGGATCATGAGAAATGTGAAAATTTGAATGTTCTTGATGTGTTTGAAGATGAACTTGAAGAGATCCAAACACTTGATTTGGTGGAAGAGGAATTTGAATTGCCTCTTGATGAAGGTTATGCAATTTTTAAAGAAGAGCATGATTCCTCTACATTGGAACCAAACTATGACAAAGAGTTCACACTTTTGAAGGAGCTGCATGATACTACCCATATGGATCCTTCCCATGATGAAACTTCTGCACTTTTTGATCATTTGGGTGATTTGGTTCATTCTCGTACATCCTACAATTCCATGTTTTGCAACATTAGTCTCAATGAAGTATGGGTGAAAGGGTTCTTTTTAATGGTGCCACATGAGGAGTATGGAACTCCTAGATTTACTTTTTATGATGATATGGTTGGAGCACATTCTTATTCACATTTGCAGCAACATTATTTGTCACTTTATGATGATGCAAATCTACATGGATGCACCTATGATATGCATTTGAGTCACTTGAAGACTCATGGTTTTTCTTGCTCAACATTTGATTCATTTGATGTTGGAGGAACTTCATCCAACACTTGGGAGAATAGATTTATGATTGGAGAAAATTTTTGTTGGAAGCCACATACTTTGTTATATTTTTATGATTCTCACATTCATGGATGTATGGGTGAGACTTCTTTGAGTCATTTGAAGTCTCCTTGTTTTTTCTGCTCATTATTTGGTTCAGATTTTAGTGGAGATTCTTCATTCACTTCTTGGATGAAAGAATACATGGTTGAATATTTTGATGCATATCACATCCTTTTGGAGCAGCATTATAGGACATGGGATCCTCACCTATGTCATTGGAGCAGATTTGATTGGTCACTTGAAGCTTGTATGCACTTGGAAAATGGTGGTCTACTTGCTTGGAGGTATAAGCACTTTCATGATTCTTTGATGAAGCACCTCCTTGATGTACATTTTCATTATGTAGTTATGTACTTTGATGATATATATTTTGTACTCATGATGTTTGGAAGAATGCATACAAGAAAATGGGATCCAGGAATCATCTTATCTGATGGTATGGGTTGGAGAGCACTCTTCATTGTTGGGGTGCAATACAACCAATGGGACCCTGGAATAATTTTTATCTCATTGGTTTCATATTTTTTTGGGGAAGCAAGCAGTATGGGAGATGGATTCCCCACTTAATAAAGTGATTTTAATCAGAGTAGTGCAGCAGCAAGCATGGTGGTTCCTCTCTAAAATCTTCATGGAAACTCAAAGACTCAAGGTTGGGCAATTCAATGGCAACTTCAAAGAATTATACAGAAAGCAGGTTCTTCAACAACCACATTTAAAATTGCTTGAGGACAAGCAATATTGGGAAGGGAGGATTTGTCATGTCCCAAATTTGGTATTGGGTCACAATGGCCTAATCACATTGGATCTATTCATTAGAGTTTGTCAAATTGATGCTAAAGGTCAAATAATTGCCAAGGAGGGAAATTACTAGTTTCCTAGGTTTGGGGTGGAAGCTTTGGGATTTGGAATAATGGGGATAATAAATGATGTTTGAACATTAGAATGGCATAAATATTTAATAAAGGATCTAAATAAATATATACAAGTGAAAATCAAAGTGGCATTTCATCATGAAGACACATGGAGGAAGTGGGACCCACATATAGCTAGATTCCCCCACTACATTTGGCATCATTCTCTCACCAATTCGAATTCAAGGTGAATAGTAACATACTTGGGGGAGTAAAAAGGGTATTATTCATTGCATGACTCATCCAAGGTCGAAATATAGAGGAAGAGTAACTCCCATGGAAGAGGAAGAGGCAATTTGGAGCTAGTGAGACACTTGGGCTAGATTCCCTAGCTCTATGACAACAATGATGAAGATGCTATGACACCTATGACAAAAATCAGACCTGAAGGCTGACATATGACATATATGACATGTCAGGGCTAAAAATAGACTCCAAGAGGGCGCTCAAGGGTGTTAGGGCAGCTAAGATGCTTCCACATGTGATTTGGTGGAAGTGGGAGACTAGGAATTGTTGTACAAGTGGCGTTCTTTGGAATCTCTTCCCAACTTGAGTTGGCATGAGTCTCTTGGAAGGAATTCGACCCATGGAGGACATTAAAAGTTTATAAATGTTAATAACAAAGAAGGAAACCAACTTTTGATCATTTGTAGAATTTGCAATTGCAATTGTGAAGAGGGAGAGCTAGTGGATGACTAGTTTCTTGCCTTAGCCAATTTCGAGGGTGAAAGATTCCCATCCAAGTTGGTAATTGGAAAGGCCATTCAGACCTTTCATTTGGAGCTTTAATGGAGTATTTATTTGCAGGTGTAAGCTATAGGGCAGCTCATGGTTTCTTCTATTGCAGCTCACTCCTTCAACCATTTCCAGTTTTGATGGCATATTCTTGATCCTTGAGGGAGGGCGTTTTTGGTGAGCTATTGTACTCTTTGGGGAAGCTTTTAATGCCCAATTTATTTTGTAATATGAATTAAATACTCTGTTCTTCATCTCCAAAAAGTTTCAGGTCGAAATTCCAAGTAGAAATGTATAAATCTCATTTTTAATGGAAGAACCATGCCATTTCCCCACTACCTTGTTGTGAGCCAATGTATTGATGATGATTTCGAATGAATGGATGATTCTATGATATATTTGTGATCAATATACTGCCATGGATGTATTCTACAAGTTTCATGTACTTTAATTGAGCATTTGAAGCATTTTTACTCAGTTTAGTTGTATTGGGAGGTGAAATAGTGCCATTTCCCCAAGGGTCGAATTGGGGATTTTTGCAGTTGAATGGGAGAGGGTGAGAAAAGTTGTAATAATCCATTAATGGTGCATATGAGACTTTAATAACATACTTAACACATTAAATACCTCTGTTCATAAATTTGAGTGGGTTTGGAGGCATTTGGGAAGCCATTTTCATTGTTTACCCTAGGGGGATTTGAACCCCAAATTACTAGTAAAATTGCATAATTGGTCCAGAATATTAAGAGAGTTTGTAGAGGTATTTTGGTGGCCATATGTCATCCATAAAAATCATATTCAATTTTTAATATCATTCATACACCTTCCTTGAAGATTTGAAGGCATTTGGAGTCAATTTGAGACCTAGAGACCAATACTAGTCAAAGGAAAATCACTAGTAAAGTTACCTACATTGATCAGAATTGAAAGAGGATTTGCAGAAGTATTTTAAAGGTCCAAAGGCATCCCTGAAATACATATTTATGTTCTAATATCATTCATACACCTTCTCAGAATATTTGGGATCATTTGGGGCAAATTTGGGACCTAGAGATCAAAACTAGTCAAAGGTCGAACAAGGGAAAAAAAGTGGAAAATTGCAATTTTAATAAAATTCCAAACAAGGGACATTACAATCTCAACCTTTGCTACAAGGTTGAATATGGTTTTTATACATAGATGACATGGATGCAAGAAGGAACTCACCATAGAGTTCGAATAATATTGAGGCTCATATCAGTAGACCCATCTATCGAGAGATGGCACAGATAGATATGCAGAAAATCATTCAATGCAGAGTGTGAATGATGTTCAGTCACAAAGGGAGAATTGACAGTTTCTTGATAAGCTTGGGCTTTACCAAAAGTAAAGTTGTTCCTAACCTTTACCTTAAGGCTATGGATCATACCATTATTATGATATCTTTCTTATAGGGAATGAGAAACAGATCATGAAAAGAAAGAAGAAGATGGCTGCAGAAATGAAAAATGAAAGATCTCAGATTGTTGCATTACTTCCTAAGTCTGGAAGTATGGCAAGGCTTAGAAGGAATCTTTCTCAACCAGGGAAAGTATGCTGAGAAATATTAGAAAGAATTGATGTGTTGGAATGGCCACTCTCATGAATTCCAACTTGAAGTTCTTAGCAGATGACTCATTAGAGTTAGTGGATATAACTCTGTACAGAAAAATTATTGGGTCTTTGATGTATCTAACATATACTAGGTTAGATATATGCTTTGTTGTGAACACCTTGAGTCAGTATCTAGTGGAAACTAGATGTGTTTACCTGATAGTTGCAAAGCATGTGATGAGGCACATAAAGGACATGATAGAATTTGATCTATGCTATCTTGAAGATCATGACTTCAGATGGCTACTCAGATGCTGATTGAGAAGAAAGTGTATCAGACAGGAAGAACACATCGAGAGGATGTTATTGTCTGGGATTAGCCATGATCTCGTGGTTTAGCTGGAAGCAGTCTAGTGTGGCTCTCAGCACAAGCGGAATATATGGCTTCTTGCTCCGCTAGTTGTGAAGAAGTTTGGCTTCAGGATTGTTTGACTTAGAGATAGAACCAACTGAGATCCTATGTGATAATTAGAGTTGTATCAAGATGACATAGAATCTAGTGTTCCATGATAAGTCAAAGAACATAGGGAACAAACAAGATATGACGCGGAAAGGAACCTTAAAGTTTGAATTTATAACAGGTTACCATTGTACTAACCAAACCTTTACCTCAAGTGAAGAAGTTACCAACATACTAACCAAACCTCTGTCTCGAGTGAAATTTGAATACTTCCGAGACAAGCTTGGTGTAGTTCAAAAGGACCCTCCTCGAAAGGGGGAGTAGTATAGTCACTGATGATGAGTTTGTCTCATCGAACAACAAGGTTGATGATGAGGTAACCTATTCTCTACACCTAGATACTTAAGAATATTTAGATTTAGGACTCTTATGCTTAGAATACTTAGTTTTACTTATACATGCTTTTGATGATAGATGCATACATGCTTTTGATGATAGATGTATACATGCTTTTGATGATAGATGTATACATGCTTTTGATGTTAGATATGCATGCTTTTGATGATAGATGCATACATGCTTTTGATGATAGATGTATACATGCTTTTGATGATAGATGTTATGCATGTTTTGATGTTGAGGATACATGTCTTGATGATGATGATACATGTTTTGATGATACATGTTTTGATGATGATGATACATGTTTTGGTGATGAGGATACATGTTTTTGGTATACAACATGTGAAGGGATTGGATCATTCCTGGACTTCAGTCTGAAAGAAGAGTCGTAGAAGTATGTCTTCGAAAATGAAGTTCTTAGTGAACATGTGAAGGGATTGGATCATTCCCGGACTTCAATCCTAAAGAAGAGCCGTAGACATGAGGTCTCCGATAACTGAACGATAGTACTGGATCGTCCCTGGACTTCGGTTCAAAAGGTACACGATAGGACTGGATCGTCCCTGGACCTCGGTTCAAAATGTAAGTGACAAATCCTAGAATTGCTCTAGGTTACATCCAGCATGAAACAGGGCTGGCTCTGTAGTTGTGATACATCCAGCATGAAACAGGGCTGGCTCTGTAGATGTGATACATCCAGCATGAAACAGGGATGGCTCTGTAGTTGTGATACATCTAGCATGAAACAGGGCTAGCTCTGTAGTTGTGATACATCCAGCATGAAACATGGCTGGCTCTGTAGATGTGATACATCCAGCATGAAACAGGGCTGGCTCTGTAGTTGTGATACATCCAGCATGAAACAGGGCTGGCTCTGTAGTTGTGATACATCCAGCATGAAACAGGGCTGGCTCTGTAGTTGTGATACATCCAGCATGAAACAGGGCTGGCTATGTAGTTGTGATACATCCAGCATGAAACAGGGCTGGCTCTGTAGTTGTGATACATCCAGCATGAAACAGGGCTGGCTCTGTAGTTGTGATACATCCAGCATGAAACAGGGCTGGCTCTGTAGATGTGATACATCCAGCATGAAACAGGGCTGGCTCTGTAGATGTGATACATCCAGCATGAAACAGGGCTGGCTCTGTAGATGTGATACATCCAGCATGAAACAGGGCTGGCTCTGTAGATGTGATACATCCAGCATGAAATAGGGCTGGCTCTGTAGATGTGACACATCTAGTATGAAAAAGGACTGGCTCTGTGGCAGTAAATCCTAGATCTGATCTAGGTCACATCCAGTATGAAAAAGGACTGGCACTGTGGTTGGGATTGGATCATCCCTAGACATGAGACTTGTCTTAAAGAGATAAGGATTGATCATCCTAGAACTTGATCTGGATTGCATCATCCATGGACCTATGTCCTAAAGAGAGCAGGATTGATCATCCTGTAATATGATCGTGTGATGACGATGCTGATCGCATGATGACGATGCTGATCGTGTGATGATGATGTTGTCGGTCGTGTGATGACGATGTTGATCATATGATGATGATGTTGCTGATCGTGTGATGACGATGCTGATCATGCGATGATGATGTTGATGATCGTGAGATGACGATGCTAATGATCGTGTGATGACGATGCTGATCGTGTGATGATGATGCTGTCGATCGTGTGATGACGATGTTGATCATATGATGACGATGCTGTTGATCGTGTGATGACGATGCTGATCATGCGATGATGATGTTGATGATCGTGAGATGACGATGCTGATGATCATGTGATGACGATGCTGATGATCATATGATGACGACGCTGCTGATCGTGACAGTCTAGATGATGATGTTGATGATCGTGTGATGACAATGTTGATGATTGTATGATGATGATGATGCTGATCGTGATGGTCTAGATGACGATGTTGATGATCGTGAGGATACAGACATTGATGTTGCTATAGTTGTTCGAGTGCTGCAGAAGATAAAGACTCAGTACTGAAGATGTTGATGTTCCAGTAACTGGTTGAGTTACTTATGATGTTGAGAAAGCTTCCAATGATTTATAGATGTATCATGTATAATGTTGATGACTCCTTGCTCGTGCAGATACTGTTATAATATCCTTCTCGTTAAGGGGGAGTGTTGAAATATTGTAACTTCAAAGAATATTATATTTGTATATTATTTATTCCGGAGATGTTCCATACCTCCGATGTGATTATACTATAAATCCGGAGATGTTTATTCCTCCAAGTTGGTTGTGGTAACTAGGGTTATTAGACCCACCATGTTGTTGAAATATTGTAACTTCAAAGAATATTATATTTGTATATTATTTATTCCGGAGATGTTCCATACCTCCAATGTGATTATACTATAAATCCGGAGATGTTTATTCCTCCAAGTTGGTTGTGGTAACTAGGGTTATTAGACCCACCATGTGGGGGTCGGCCCAGTCAGTTATAATGGGGTATTTAACCTAATGGTTAAATACGAGCCTACATGTACTTGTGTAAAATACATATCAGAGTAGTGTATAAATAGAGGAGGTGTGTTCCTCATTTGACACACTCACTCACTTGAGGATAGCGCACTTGTGGAGAAGAGGTATGCTATTGTGGAGGAGGAGATCATGTCTCAGGGTTTCATCTTTGTATATTGCTGGTCATCTATATTGAGGAAGCTTTGCTGGGTTTTCTATTCCATGAGGGTTTCCCAGGATAAATCTCTGTCTCTTGTGTTTATGCTATGCTTGTTGTTTCTTCAGTGATCCTATATATGCTATTATTGTGAAATGGAATGTAATGCTGCTATTTTCTGTCTTAGCATATTGAATCTTAATACTGCAGAACCCCCCTCTAAATCTTCCCCATAGAGACCTGTATAGCGGGTACTGCGGATGACCATACTACGGTGGTGGATATTGCGTTTGACTGTATTGCGGTTGTGGATATTGTGGTTGGCCATAGTGTGGCTGACCATACTGCGACTGATCATACTGCGGTTGCAGATTATATTGCGGCGGCTATTGGTTATATTGCTGCTACTGCTGTATTCATGGTTTCTCTTCTCCTTTCATGATGAATGTATCTGTATTTCTCTCTTAGAGTAGGTTGTAAGCTCTACAGTCTTTCTCATCGTGTCCAACTGTTCGGAAGAACTTGCAATACAAGTTCACTTGTTTTGACACCGTCTTCTATAGGTACACACACTCCTCTAGTCAATGTCTTCTTTTCTGACAGACGCGACACCAAGGCATTCCTCCCTGAATAAGGGGATTTGGTGCACCTGATTGCAAATACTCTCAAAATTATGGGCACTAATCCTTGTGATGCCCTTTTGTCCTGCATCTAGTGCACCATACATCTTCGTAGGCCTCTTTTCCCTTCTCTATATCTTATAGATGGATTGTCAATTTTTCCAACTGCACTTGTATCTAATCCATGGCTAAGTCTATTTCCCAGATTGGTGAAGCCTCCATATTAATTGCGATCTCCAGTGTCTCCGCCTGAGTTGCTACCTTCTGTTGCATTAGCAGCCCATGAATGTGCGGTACTAGCATAGTGATAAACCATTCTTTATGCTACATTTCACTCATCCTGAAACTTACTTTTTCCATTAGCATTTTATACCGCTGGTCGAATTCCCATACTGATTCGTTCGAAAAATGCTTGATTTCCTTGAGCTTAGTAATGTACTGCGACTCAGATTTTTGTTTTCTAAACTTGTCGATCATCCCTATCTTGATATGTGGAAATGTTTTAGCAGGATTTCCCATTGGTACCTTAGTAAACTTCATATACCAGTCTAGCACGCGGCCCCTGAGGGTCGTCACTAACTGTCCCTTCTCGATATCATCATCCTAGAATTGCTTCACAGTCCATACTACCTCGTACAAGAACCAATATTGTTCATGATCCTCAGTCCCGTTACCCTGGAAGCTTGGTATCTTTGCATCGTCACTTGCCATTCTTGCGTGTAACGTCCCCATCTTGACCCTATTGAATTAAAATGTAAATGATGTAATATTGTTATAAAATCATGGTGAGGAGCTCAAGGCCAAGGCCCCGCCATCGATTTATTGATGTATACGGTTTGCGTGCTAGCCAGGCACATTGGAATTTCAGCATCATGTAATATGCATTTTTAATAAAAATACCCACAACTAGCTATGCAATGCAACAAAGAGATGGGGGCATGATTTTACAAGGAATTGGGAGGGAAAACATTCAAACCCTTGGAGCCAATCAAGTCAAGCCAAGTGTCAATGAGAGAACCCATCAAACCCTCAACTACCCATGTTGACTTTTGTACCAATCATTGATTTATCCCAAGAGTTGGTTGAGGTAGTTAATGCCTTGGGGAATGAGAGGTATGGTTGTCCAAAAATTTGAGTATGGGCAAGCCACCCTGCATGGGAAATCACGTTTTTGCTTCTTGGGCAAGAAAAGAGCCATGAATTGCTCCCCAAGCCATTATTCAACCATCAGTTTGCTCTCTCACGAGTTCAGAGCTTCCTGGGCATTTCCCTCCATGAATTTCCTGTGTTTACCTTCGTTTTCCTAGTTGGGAAGGGCGTTTTTGTTGTGGCTAACAGTGGGGAAGAGAGGGGAAATTATTTGGGGTTTAATTGAGGCCATTTTGGCCCACTGAATGCTCATACATCTGTGGGAGAAACTGGTTTTTCTTCCTTGGGGTTGATTCCCTCTTCCCACAATCCATTTTTGGTATGCCCACATTTTGGGGAAAACCCATAGACCCTATTCTATGAATCCATGGTTGAATTATGTATCCATGCCAATTTTGAGCTACTGTGTGTAAAAGAATGTTGGGGTTCAGATGGGTATCCATTGCTTTGGCCATGCAGGGTTTGAGGGTCCCAAGTTCCTTGTAGATATCATGCCCAACTCGGGGGTGGTCTCTGAGTGCTGAAATAATACAGGCTGGACAGAGACCTACGGTTGGGAGGAACGTTGCAACGACATAGCTAGTTGTTGGGACAGCATTACATCGAGATGAGTATTTTCTTATGTAATTACTTCTGCAAATGTATTAATTTGTTGGCTGTGTTAAATTGAATGGCATCATGTAATGTGTGTGGATGAGGTTTTCATTCCACTGTGCATGTTTAATTGATTTACATCTACACACATGTATTTCTTTGCTTTAAAATCTAATGTATGGATTGAGTTTATGTAAAAGCCCTAGGATTTGCCATCATGTTCCCTCCCATGAATTGGGTCCAAGGGTGGGTACATTACATTGCGCTTCTACTATTATTATTTACTCATTCGCTACTCTTACTACTATTCTGGCAGGTAGGATAGCTCTGCGAATAACTTGAATTTCTTCCAATCAAGTTCTGAGTAGTGTGTGGAGTTGAAGGTACATTGTAGCTTAGGGTTCGTCCTTCCTTGGCTTCTGGGGTAGACTGTTCACTGTATTTTTCATCATAATAAGGTCGCTTCATCCCTTGTGGTCCTGTTTCACAGTATTATGTTCCGGTCTTGTTTTGCAGTATTCCGTTCCAGTCCCATCAGGAGACTCTCTCTTAGTCCTCCTCTTCTTCTCTCGTCACTGAAATATGACTCCACTCCTCAAGGTACCATAGTCTTCTTCAGCCTCCCTTAGAAATTCGTTGTCGCTCATGTACACCTACCCCACATATTCCTATCAGACCTGCATTCACACAGTACCCACAAGTCCCGCACACTGATATTATACTCGTCGGAATTCATCCTCAGTATGCCCTTTTCATAAACGAGCATCTTAATCCACAATTTCAGCCATAGCAGGAATCTCCCTCTGGGTCATTTGAAAATTTTCCTTTCTGCTTCGTTATATGATTTGATTGTATCAATGGAAAACTCAGTGATGTACCCCTCTAGGATACTGTCTACCCACAATTCAACAACCCTTGATACCTTATTTTCGACTCGTTTCAGTTGTTGAATCAGTTATGGAGTCCAGTGGCTAGGTTCACCTCCTTGGAAATGGTTCTTCTGAAAGGTCAATTGTGCCAACCACTCATGCAGCAATACTAGGAATTCATAGAAGAATATCTCATGGATATTAGAATAAATATGTGTTTCCAACCAACTGCTTGTCATTTTCTCAGGGTTCCGATTTTCTCCTTCTGCAAATTCTTTTGTCTTCTTGTTGAACCAATCCTGGATCTCTGGTTTCATCGGGTGCCACAACATATCCTCTTCTTTCTTCTTCAGGGCCCCGACAACTGAACCATTTGTTGACACAGTTCTATTGGCAGGGGTTCAATTTGCACTTCCATCAACAAACCAACCAAACACCCTTAAGCATCAACCCAGAAAGGTTTTACCCTTTCCAGCAAAACCCGCGAAGCAAGTGAAGTCTCACTTGAGATGGTTAAGGGGGCTGCAGGAACCAAGTTTCTGTAGTGGGGAAAGGACATTCATCTACTCTAACTCTATCACATCAAAAACCAGAGATTTACTTTCACATCATGCAACTTTAACATACATTAGTCATTCACATATTCAACATTCACAACAGAATAACACCAGAGATTGCATCAATGAAACTTTACAGAAAAGACAACATAAAATATGACGCAACATTCATCATTCGACATAAACAGAAACATAAGAACATATCCGAACATCTTCATGCATTAACTCATCAAAGCCTGCGGTATAACCTTTGTAGAAACAATTCAACACTTCCTATCGTGGATCCATACAAAAGTGCTGAAAATAGAGAAAATCATGCCAATAATCATAATGATCTAATGCCCTTGGGCTTACATTCATATTCTTATTTAGAGCCAACTATGGTGGTTACAAAATGGTCCAAATGACCCTTTTTAACAACCTAAACTAATCTTGCGCTTCCTTGTTCTCCGCGAATGGTCCTTCTTCCATGGATGGTCCTTCTTTGCAGCTGTCGGATTCCGCACTTCATGCGGATGTTAATTTTTTAGCATCAATTCAATATGATCTAGGATCTTTACTGAGAGAATAACATGTACAACATATCAATCACAAGAAGCAATCACAAGAGATAATAGACACATAGAGTTTCCTCGGGGAAAACTAATAAGGTGAAAAACCCCAATAACTTCCTCAGAGATATATAGAGCAATGATACAAAAACCAAGCATAAGAGATAGTCTCCTAGCAGCAACTTCTCCTCCTCCACTAGTGCGCCACTCTCCAATGAGTGTATAAGTGAGAAAGTGAATGATCAAATAGAGTGCCTCCCGCACTCTATTTATACATGACTTGACTTTCCTAATAACCTTACTAGGCTAGCCTCAACTTAATCACATAATATAATGCTGACAAGGCCGACCCCACTAGGGTGGTCTAATAACCCTTTAGTCCACATGACTTATACAGGGCCGACCCCATCAAGGTGGTCTAATAACCCATCAAGTATAAGTTACGACACTTATAATATAAATGACGACACTTCCGTATATAGGAATAATAACATGTCTATAGGAATACAATATACATAGGTGAAATACATTCCAAAGTTACAATTACATCAACACTCCCTCTTAACTATGAAGGTATTTCTCGACACAGATCTGCTAGCACAAGTCTTCTTCTCTGGATCATCATCAATGGATCATGGTCATCGAATCATCATCATCGTCACGACTGCTGCTATCTCAATCAATCTATGAACTACTCATCATAGGAAGTTCTATAGAGCCATCCCTTTTTCATGTTGGATGTAGGCCCACCACTTGTAGGTCTTCATCATCAGTGGCCATACTGTGGAACTTAGGAATGATTATGTGCATCAACAAAACCTAGCGCAGACTATAGGATCTTTTACATGTTGACCTTCACAAAACATTTAAATAGCATCCCAGGATGTTATGAGCACACCGCTCTACCTATCCGGATCTCTATAGAACATCCCAGGCTGTTACGAGCACACCGCTCTACCTGTCTAGATCTCCGGGATCTTTTCTATGTGAACTTTCGCAAAACCTTTAAAGTGTTGAAAAATGACAAAAACTCAGAAAACTCAGAATTCTGCCCACTTAGCAGCCAACTGAATTTGATGTCGAATGCTTCAGGAAATACTCAGATATTGACCTCAGCAGTAAAAAATAATTACACACTTTTATCAAGCTTAAATTTCAAGACACTGTAGGTGAATATACTACTCATGAAGCATCTTAGTAGCGGAAATAAACACATTTAAAGCAGATTATAAAATACATGAACATGGTATATTTGGTCAAATAAGACCCTGGAAAAACCCCCCCAATCCCTGGGGGAAAACCAGTCCACAAGAGAGAGAAATTTTATTGAGCAATCTCAGACAGAAAATCAGAATTACAACTTGATGTAACAGCAGCAGTAAATGACTGTAAATAACCTTGAAAAATGTGCCACACAGCACTTTAAACTCTGTGCCTCCCTTGACTGTACTAACTGTCAGTCTGTACAAAAGTCTGGACTACTACAGTCTCACACACACAGTCAAAATAGAGAAAAAACACAGACAATACATTTTTATATAGCTTGGCAATGATGACCTCGATTTCTGTGCTCAATACCCAGACTCGAAATTTGAACCTTCTACTCCGTTGCACGGCCTGTTTCTATCAGTAGCATGGCCAGTATTCTCCAGCAGTATGGTCTGTCAACAATGATGAATAGTCTCTCTCTTTGCTGCTGCAGACATATAGGAAAATGACCCAGCCCAAATCTCTTGGGAAATCTGCCCTCACTGAAGCTGTCAACCTGGGAATGCGTTCTCCTTCTTCCAGCCTTCTCTTCTTCTAGAAAATCGAGCCCCAGACTGTCCCTTTCACTTCTGTCTCCTCACCTTTGCTTCATTTCTCTCTCTCTTTGAAACTTGAGATCCACAAGAGACTGCTCTCTCTGCCTTGGAACCCGTGCCTCTTCCTCTCCTCTTGGATGTGTGCCTTTCTTCTTCTCTTTTCCTTGAGATATGTGCAAATGAAGTCTCATTCATCTTTTATTTACCCTATTAGGGTAACTCTCATGACTTTTAAGATTCAATGGTTGAGATCAAATCTTGATCTCAAGATCCATGGCTGGGATCTAATCTCAAGTTCACTTAAGTTTCCTAAGTGAACTATACTTTAAATATTTTCTATTTGAAAAGTCGCTTTTCCCTAATTAATATAAAAGTACACTTTATAACTTTAAAGTAACTTAATAATTAAAAGGTCACATCATAAAGTATAAAGTCACATCATAAAGGTAACTTTAATAAATGCTCATAAAGTCACTTTATGAATATTAATGAGACTCCATAGTTTTGGACCCCTGCACCTAGGAACCTGATGCAGGAGTGCCACCGAGATACCAAATGCTAACATAAAGAACATCCCAGGATGTTACGAGCACACCGCTCTACCTGTCTGTATCTCTATAGAGCATCCTAGGATATTACGAGCACACCGCTCTACCTGTCCGGATCTCCAGGATCTTTTATATGTGAAACTGTAGCAAAACCTCAAAAGAGCATCCCAGGATGTTACGAGCACACCGCTCTTCCTGTCCAGATGTCCCAGGATCTTTTCTATGCTACCTATAGAAAAACCGCAAAAGAGCATCCCAAGATGTTACAAGCACACCGTTCTACCTGTCCGGATCTCCCAGGATCTTTTCTATGCTACCTGCATAACCTGTCCATGGCCACAGAGTATCAACCTAATACTCAACATACATCATCCTGATTTACATCATCACATGATCAACCTGATCATCATCATAGCATCATCCTGATGCATGTCATCTGGAGCAACATCCTGAAGCTCGTCATCTGTGATCATCCTGATCAAACAATGTATGCACCTGATGCATACCAAGTATCTATCTGATACATATCATCATACATGATCCACCTGATCATACAATGCATCCACCTGATACATATATAAATACATGATCCACCTGATCATAGAATGCATCCACCTGATACATATATAAATACCTGATCATACAATGCATCCACCTGATACATATATAAATACATGATCCAATTGATCATATCAAGCATCCAACATGATGCATATACAAATACATGATCCAACTGATCATATCAAGCATCCAACATGATGCATATACAAATGCATGATCCAACTGATCATATCAAGCATCCAACATGATGCATATACAAATGTATGATCCAACTCATCATATCAAGCATCCAACATTATGCATATATAAATGCATGATCCAACTGATCATATCAAGCATCCAACATGATGCATATACAAATACATGATCCAACCGATCATATCAAGCATCCAACATGATGCATATACAAAGCAGTAACTGGAGCATCGTCATGATGCTCATCATCCAGCACGTACATCCACAGCCATGGGAAGGATCCTTCTCTCACCATGCTTAGATCGGATCCTGCAAATGTGTCCATCACTTCCTCCTCGAAGTGTCGTCAATCTAAAGAATACCAAGCCTCTCTCTGAAGTATTCAAACTTCACTCTGGCTAGTGGTTTCATCAACACATCTGCAACCTGCTCATCCATCACAACATATAGGAGCTTTACTGCTCCTCTCTGCACCATATCCTTGATATAGTGATATTTGATCTCAATGTGCTTCGACCTGTCGTGGAACACCGGATTCTCAGACAGCTTCACATAACTCTGGCTGTCACAAAAGATACCAGTAGCCTCCAATGGGAGATCAAATAACTCAGACAGTAGCTTCTGAAGCCACACTGCCTCACAACTAGCCGAACAAGATGCAACATACTCTACCTCGGCTCTATTCAGTGCTACGCAAGACTGCTTCCTGCTAAACCAAGAGATCACACCTGATCCCATACTAAAGCAACACCCAGAAGTGCTCTTCCTATCTACAACACTTCCTACCCAGTCCGAATCAACATAACCCTGTAGCTTAAACTTTTGATTCGCATCATACTTGAGCCCATAATCAATTGTACCCTTCAGGTACCTCAGAATATGCTTTATAGCAACAAGGTGAACACCTCTGGGATCCATCAGGAACTTGCTCAATGTGTTCACTGCAAAGCAATTATCTGGTCTCGTGTTCATCAAGTACATCAAGGACCCAATCATCTAACGATACACAGTGACATCAACCGGATTAGATGAAGTTGTCGAGCTAAATATATAACATATGAACCAACATTTAATTGTCAAACTGAGAAGGTAGACTTAGAGGAACCACCACAGGAAATGCAGGGTTGAAGAGGGAGTTTAAAGAATGTTAAACTATTTTTTGAACTGCTGAAAGAAAATTGTTGGAAAGAAGCTACTTTATTCTGCTCTGTTCTACATTCATTCTGCACTAATCTGTACTACTCTGTTCTGTACCAATTTCATAAAACTGTTCTGCACTAATTCTACATCAATCAGAAAATGATCATATGCATGTAAAACAATGGCTGAACATTAATGGTTGAAATCAATGCTTACATTTCTGCTACTTATCACTCCACACAACTCAGCAACTTCTATCTCGTAATGCAATGAAACTCTCTATTGTAATCAAATGAAACCTCTCTATTTCATGAAATATCCGGACTAGTTCCTGAATGTTACTATTACTTCTGCACTATGAAATCGATAAGAAGACTGAACAACTGAAATATGAAATCGATGGCTGAAAAAGATAACATTTAAACTTGAATCTTGAAATGCTAAACCCTCTGTTGCGATCAAATGAAACTTCTACTTCTGTTATGAAATCGAATGAAATGCTACTTCTGTTCTATTAAATCGATGAGACAACTGACAATATAAACTGAAATCAAATCTTTGCTGAAAGATGATGTTCAAATCTGAAGATGGAGTCTACTATAAATGCAATGTATACAGCTCTGTATCAATCGAAGGGGGCCTTACCTTCTCTTTCAACAGACCATGGCTCATCAATGCATATTAAAACATTCTTGCAGCAAACTCATCATAACAGAAATTAAATGAACGAACAGCTCTAATTACTTTATTGAAAACAAGAAGAACAATATGAGCACTAGAAATTCTATCTATATTCCATTCTTCTTCTCAAGCTTTATTTATACATGAACAGATGGACAAGATCCATCCCAAAATTCAGAAATTCGAGCAACTACCCAGAAAACGGCCAACACCAAATATGGAAAAATCACGTCTGTTCCGGAAGGGATTTCTCCACATTCGTTCAGAAATTCTGAAAACTGCCCACGATTAGGGGTAAATGGGGCCATTTGTGAAGTGGGTTTCGAACCGCTTTGAATAATTCCCAACTGATTGTTCAGAAATTGAGCCCAAAATCAGGTTCCTGATCAAGGACGAAAATGCCTTTTTGAGCAAATGACATCCTCAGAACAGCACTGGATAATCTTCATAAGTATCTGGAAGGTGATGTGAATCCAAGAGAAACATCTCCACTGTGGACTGAATCCCCCAAATCGCTGGTTCAACATATCTTTTGAGCGCTGATACCACTACATGGAAGAAACAAAGATGCATTAGTTGACCAAATATTTAAATGGAAACTTAAAGGTTGCATTACACACATAAAAACGAAGCAAAGTAATGAATAAGCAATTAAAAAGTCACTTACCAAAACCTAGAAATGTTGATCTTCAAAAGGCATAATCATGTACAAAACAACACTAAATAAGGGTGACTAGCACTTAATCTCATGTGACTTGAAACTAGAAATATGATGTTGAATAGTCAAAATAGGAAGCCAACATCTCCCCCAGACTGAAGATCTTGCATGACCCTATGCAAGAAAGTTTCAAACAAACAAAATTTGAAACTCATAATAGATGATCAAGCCTTGGATCAAACCCCAGAAACTGAGGCCGAAGTATTAAACAGAACTTGAACCTGAGGACGAGATGGAGCAGTGTGTTGTTGTACACTAATCAATTTCTTAAACTGTTTATCCTTTTTCTTCAACTGTTTTCTAAGACTGCGATTAGACCCTGTGATATCATCAACTAAAGTCTGTAAAGAGGCTACCTTAGCCTTCAAAATGGCATTTTCCTACTTAATATAGTGGTCCAATATCACATACTCTTGCAATTTCTTTGTCAGCTTAAAATTCTTCTGCCGAAAATAATCAATTCCTTGAGCTGAAGTATCAGATCTATGAGATTTAGCAGACTTTGGATTTGACTTGGAAGGTGATGCTTTAGAAGATTTTAAACTAGATTTTGAAGGTGATGCTGCCAGCAAAGGTTCATTGACAGGACTAGACATTGGAGAATGATGATGAGAGCTATGAGAATCAAAGTTATCATGGGCAGAAGAAGAAGTGGATGAGGACAATTCAACATGGACAGGCTCTTACCTTTGGATTTTTTTTTTTTTTTTTTCTTTAATAGTCATGCTGTGGGCAAATCTTCGATTGGGTGAAGCAAACAAATTTTCACGACCCTTTTCTCCCCCAGACTGAGAGTTGACACGCTGCCCCTTAGATATTGGAGACTTCTTAGTATGGGATGGGCCAACCTTCTTACAACTCTTAACAGCTGGTTCCTAAGGATGGCTGACTTGATGTTCAAAAATATTTACAAAGGAGGCTTTATCCACTAAATCAGGAATACAAGGCTCACATGGTTCATTCCCCAGGCATGATTTAAGATGAGAATTGGACAGCTCATATACAAATTGCTCCCATACCCAATCCTTTTTCTTTAACTCAACTCGAATAAGCATCATGAAAAACAGGAAAAGAAATGACAACAAACTAACAGAGATCAGACAGTTAATTCAAAGACAAGGGAGAACTGCATCAATCTTTCTCTTGCTGGCACATGCTGTAGCTCATGCTACCCACGTTGCAATGAATTATGCCCATTTTATCACACGTTTAATTCACCTTCACCACATAGTGAGTTACGAACCCAAATTGAAATATATCAATGGCATAAGTTTTATTAAAAATGTGAAATTAATAATAAGGAAATAAAATATTACCAAATGCCATAAAATAATTTATGAAGAAATGGTGGAATCTCAACTAAATAAATGCCAAGGTTATATGGCAACCCATAGCTCATCGATCCTTGTATTAAAGGCAAAAGAAATTGGTAATAATAATAATCCTTAATATATAACAATTAGGACTTACCCAATCATGCAACGTTCATTACGTTCATTACCCTTACCATTGAACATGCCAATTTTTCAATTTTTATTCCGACACCCCATCCGACACTCAATCCGGCACTTCAGCAATTTAAAATACAGAGGTACTTCCAGGCTGATACTGACAAACAATAATTACCAGCATATGTTGAAGGAGTGATAATCACCAGCATAGCAGTAATATTATCAGTAAGGACAAATAACTATCTTTCCAACTTTCGTGAGTTGAAAAGACAATTAAAACTGCCTAAAAAAAATAAATCAAATAACTGCTTGGAAAATTAAATAACAGCCTGAAAATTTTGTTTTATCAGCAGGCTCCTTGCACAGTTACCATTATTCAATGGTTGCATCCTCAGCTTTAAAGTGTTTGAATCGTGAGTCAAACAACAGAGCCTATCACCTTCTTCAAAAGTTTTCTTCTTCAACAATTTGTCATGGCATTTAGTCCTCTGATTCTGTATTAAATCAGTTCATGGACAGCATCTTGTTTAATTTCATCAAGCCCATTAATTGCATCAACCTCTGCTCCTGAGCTTCATCTAAATTCATGCTCAATTGTGCAGCAGTATGAAAGGTCTTCACCTGAAATTCTATAGGCAGCAATAGTGATATTAAAGCAAATAAATGTCTTTGAAAATATACCACTTGTGTGAGTTGCAAAAGGAAGTAAAACTGGTTGAAAATTTATTTTACCCCAACAAGCTTGTGGCACAATTACCTCAGTTCAAGGTTGCTGCTTCACTTGATCACACAGGAAACTGAGCTGAGTTATGAAACCAATTTTTATTAAAAATACAAAAAACAAAAGTAACTACAATTCACAAACAATCAACCTTACTCCTATATTCCACACCTCAATCATGAACACAGACTTCGTTCTCGTCATTCATATAGAACTTTTTCCACCCAGACATGTGCCTTACAACATAAGACAAAAGGAGTACTACAAGAAGCCAATGGGGTACTGGCCCACTTGACTCAGCTTCACACAGGACAGGTTGAGTAGTGAAAAGAAAAACCAGTACTGAAATTCACAGCTATGTTCATGGGCTCAGAAAATATCAGGCATAAACTTTTTTCGCAAGGATCAGGTAACCAGAATTCAGAACAACTGAAGATGATTACCAACTGGCTATCAGCTAACTTTTAAAAATAGTCTCCTTAAATTTTATTTAACCACACATATGACCTCTCTTTTACCCTTACATAGGTTCATTGTTCATATAGACAAGTATAGATGAGGCTTTTAAAAAGAGATATTAGAGTCAGAACCCACTGCCAGTGAGCCTGTTCAGTACTCCAGTGGGGTAACTGTAACATCTAAGAAGCTTCTTCCCCAGGTAGATGCCCCATTGCCAACAGGCCCGTTCAGTACCCTGATGGGTTTGCCTGTTTATACCACAAGTCGGTACCCGCTGCCAGCGGACCTGTTCAGTATCCCAGTGGGTTAACCGCTTACACCCGTTTTCTATCAGAGGCCCTTGTCCCAAGTTCATCTTAAAGATAAATTTTATGATTTTCTCAAGCATAGATGAGTGGGGGAGCAGCTCTGAGAACCATCTAGGAGTGGGATGGTATCAGAATTGGAAGAGTATTCTTTGTACATGCCTATAAAAATTTGCCCAAATGAACAACTAACCTGTGCAACTGTATAAAGTGAAAGTCATAAAATGGCTGCACAAATATATATATATATATATGTATTTAATATTATAGAAGCCAATAGATAATAACCAATAGACTGCTCAGTCCTAGAGACCTTTTCCACAATGGTGCTTGACTTAAAGATAACTTAATGCCCATAGTTGTTCCTAAAAACAATTCCCTCGCTCCATCTAGTGTGAAACCAAGTCAAATGGTCCTAGCAACCCATAAGTTCATAAGTAAAAACCACTTTGGAAGCTTAAATCACTGATGGAGGCAATGCCAGGTGAAGAAGTACTCATATGAATAAACAGGACAAGTCTGAAAAACCTAACAGCACACATTTATTTATTTGATACAGGAATTCCAATTAGCCAGTGAAACTCAGAAATTTAATCCAGATTAATAGTCCTTAAAAATGCTTTGTAAAAATAATCAAAGGCTGAAATAGGGGTAGTAACAGAAAGACTTCCCTTATGCCTTCAAAACATCCTGAGCCTCACTGTAGAAAATATCTGCATCCTTCAAAAGAAACCTATTGGTAATATCTGCATCCTCATGTCCTCATGCAAATGAATTCACCTCTTTAACACTGGCATGGTAATAGAATGTTAACAGTCCCGATAACTGTCCAGCTTGATTGATAGGAAACTGCTGAGAAGATCCCCTGTACTCTGTCAACTCATTCATTCATCACTTAGATAGAAAATCTTCAATCCTTCTTATTCCAGTTGATGCTATTTTTATTTATAGAATAAAAGTAAACTATTTAAAGGTACTAACATTTATTCACTATCCTACCTACCTACTTAAAGAAATGAAATATTTCTTTAAGTATAGGCAAATAACCAATGTAGCCACCGTCTTAGCAGAATCAGTAATGCATTCATGCCCTTTGATAGAAGATATAGATGTATAATTACCAAGGCATGTTGAGCAAGCAACACCGGTTGCTTGATGTCCAAGAATTGTTGAAGAAGAAGATCATTTGAAGGCTGTAAAACAGATTGAAACCAATGGTCAATATGATTATGCATACCATGTTCTTTCTCTGCTGGAATCTCTAACTATTCACTGTTCTCTGCAGGTTGGCAAAGGTGTTCCATCAGAACCACTGAATCAACTGATTCCTCCTCCATCTCTTGAGCTGCAGAGATCTCTTCAAGTTCCTGCAAGATGCACGAAAGTTCCTGCAATAATCTCTTCTTTCGTTCATTCAATCTTGGATCCATTAGTCAATTTTTTTTGTAATTTTTTTTCTTTTCTTGTAAGGGGTTTTCTAAAATCTTTGAAAGTCACACCAAGTGATAATAATTCTGAAATCCACACTAGCTTGAAATAAAATGAAATGCACTCTTGCTGAAAGGAAAACTACTTCTACTGAATCAAATACACACCCTCTCATACTGATGAAATCAACTGCTGAATCAAATCTAACACTGCTGAAATGAAGACTCTGTTGTTGTTGAATAAAATCTACTGAAATGAAAACTTATCTGCTACTGAATGTAATCTTGAAAGAAACCACTTGCACACTAATAAAATCAAATCTGATCTGGCTAAAAATAAAAGCACACCTACATCCACTCTCCAATCCCTTTTAGTACCTCCCCGGCAACGACGCCAAAATGTCGAGCTAAATATATAACATATGAACCAACATTTAATTGTCAACCTGGGAAGGTAGACTTAGAGGAACCAGCACAGGAAATGCAGGGTTGAAGAGGGAGTTTAAAGAATGTTAAACTATTTTCTGAACTGCTGAAAGAAAATTGCTGGAAATAAGCTACTTTATTCTGCTCTGTTCTACATTCATTCTGCACTAATCTGTACTACTCTGTTCTATACCAATTTCATAAAACTATTCTGCACTAATTCTACATCAATTAGAAAATGATCATATGCATGTAAAACAATGGCTGAACATTAATGGTTGAAATCAATGCTTACATTTCTGCTACTTATCACTCCACACAACTCAGCAACTTCTATCTCGTAATGCAATGAAACTCTCCATTGTAATCAAATGAAACCTCTCTATTTCATGAAATATCCAGACTAGTGCCTGAATGTTACTATTACTTCTGCACTATGAAATCGATAAGAAGACTAAACAACTGAAATATGAAATCGATGGCTGAAAAAGATAACATTTAAACTTGAATCTTGAAATGCTAAACCCTCTGTTGCAATCAAATGAAACTTCTACTTCTATTCTGAAATCGAATGAAATGCTACTTCTGTTCTATTAAATCGATGAGACAACTGACAATATAAACTGAAATCAAATCTTTGCTGAAAGATGATGTTCAAATCTGAAGATTGAGTCTACTGTAAATGCAATTTATATAGGTCTGTATCAATCGAAGGGGGCCCTGCCTTCTCTTTCAACAGACCATGGCTCATCAACGCATATTAAAACATTTTTACAGCAAACTCATCATAACAGAAATTAAATGAATGAACAGCTCTAATTACTTTATTGAAAACAAGAAGAACAATATGAGCACTGGAAATTCTATCTATATTCCATTCTTCTATCTAATCCATATTCCATTCTTCTTCTCAAGCTTTTTTTATACATGAACAGATGGACAAGATCTATCCCAAAATTCAGAAATTCGAGCAACTACCCAGAAAACGGCCAACACCAAATCTGGCAAAATCACGTCTGTTCCGGAAGGGATTTCTCCACATTCATTCAGAAATTCTGAAAACTGCCCGCGGTTAGGGGTAAATGGGGCCATTTGTGAAGTGGGTTTCGAACCGTTTTGAATAATTCCCAACCGATTGTTCCGAAATTGAGCCCGAAATCAGGTTCCCGATCAAGGACGGAAATGCCATTTTGAGCAAATGACATCCTCAGAACAGCACTGGATAATCTTCATAAGTATCTGGAAGGTGATGTGAATCCAAGAGAAACATCTCCACTATGGACCGAATCCCCCAAATCGTTGGTTCAACATATCTTCTGAGCGCCGATACCACTACATGGAAGAAACAAAGACGCATTAGTTGACCAAATATTTAAATGGAAACTTAAAGGTTGCATTACACACATAAAAACAAAGCAAAGTAATGAATAAGCAATTAAAAAGTCACTTACCAAAACCTAGCAATGTTGATCTTCAAAAGGCATAATCATGTACAAAACAACACTAAATAAGGCTGACTAGCACTTAATCTCATGTGACTTGAAACTAGAAATATGATGTTGAATAGTCAAAATAGGAAGCCAATAGAAGCATCACATAGAAGCTTCAGGTTCAATGCCATAGGTGTGGCCATGGCCTTGCAGTCCATCATCCTGAACCTCTTTAGGATTTCTACTGCATACTTCCCTTGTCCAAGGAATATTTCATCTACACTCTGCCACACCTCCATGCCTAGGAAATAGTGCATCATCCCCAAGTACTTCATATCGAACTCAGCAACAAGCTTCCTCTTCATGTCGGCAACAATAGGAGAGCCAGAGTGGAGGAAAGGGACACGTCACTATGCATTTAGATCCATGTTTGAAAGACAATCCACTCGAGTGGACGTAGGCCGGATCTCCCTAGCTCAATGTGAGTCTAGAACAAATAGTACAGACTATAAACTACTTTCCTAGATCTAATTGAGGATCAAGTCACTAGATGTCTTACCTTAGACTTGAAGTCCTTTCTCTTGGATGCTGCTCCACGCCTTGCGGTCATCAAATCTCAGCTACAAGACCTGTCAATATACACAAAACAATGCAAACAAGAGAATCTATACAATAATAGATCTAAGTAAACAGTTAAGCAGGTAAACTACACAATATCATCAATCACAACAATATTGGTGGAAAGCATTTATATTACTGTAAATATAGGGAAAGTACATAGAAGAATGATTACAACCGAGGCTTAACGTAGCAATCCTTCTCTGTCCAATCCAATTCCATATCCTCCCAAGGAAGTGTGAGTCTCTTAATGGATGAATAGAGATCTCTCAATGATTATTTCACCAGTATGTAGACACTATAGACTTCCTCCTTTTGGAGAGGGGTAGAAATTCACTTATATAGGACTAAGTGGATAGGGTATGCAGGATAGGATAGGTTGAGATATGGTAGGAGAGAGATAGGGGATCCTCTCAATAGGTTAAGAACCGAGTGCTAGCTCTCCCAAGAGGTCAGGGATAAGGATCCAAGTCAGCAGGATTTGAGAATGGGCTCGAATAGGCTATTTTTTCCTATTAACTGACATCGTCGCACCCTGCAAGAGAGCAAGATGTGATGTCACAGGTTGCATGAGTGCATCCTGCAATGACCTATTAAAACCTAGCATGAATGCAATGGTATCTCTTCCAGGTTAATGACTCAGCCAATGATACTTTAGGGATGTATACACCGAATCTCATGATGGTAGGATTTTAGGTGTAATAGAATGACCCCCAAAGCATGAAGCTGCTGAAAAATTGGGCAGGTGAAATGCTTTGATAGAAGGAATGGCAATGACTTGTCAGACGAAGGACACTGCTGCAGTACAACTGACTCTGAGTACACAGTCTCATATGACGTACAACATGGCTTTTGACCAATACAATGCAGATCCATGGTAGTAATGACCGACTGAACACAATCATGGCTACTAGACACAAGTGTAGATCCATGATGAGATGATAACATAGCCACGCCCAATACAAATGTGGATCCGTGTAACATGACTCAATACAAACTCCATCGAGACCTAGGTAGAACATGACTCCCCAAGGTATTCAAGATGAACCCGCAATGATACGAATATATCCATGTGATTACAAATGTCTTGATGTTGAACATGGTAGAAACCACTTGATTACCGGTCATTGATGTATACCATTAACAAGTGTGAGGGAAATCACCATTAACGTCAATGATCCCCAAGGTATCACAGTACACATCATCAAGCGTGAATAAATGAGTTGATGTCGAACTCCAGATGAAATCTTTCTATCAAGAGTCAATGATGTAAACTCATGTCGAAAGCTAGGTAACCTGCCATTGAGGCATGCAGGGCCAAGGTACTTGGTTGGTTTCTAGATTCGATCCTCGAATGATGTGTTGAAGTCGACAAGGATAAATCCGTCGAAGGAGGGCCATGATGAATCCCCCATCATTGACATGAAACATGACAAAGGATGTGTAGAGCAGATCGGATGGTACATTGACATGCAAGAATGACTCAGAGTAGACCGACATGATGGAAGGTGTACTGACTGCAGATAATGAATAGTGAGAGTATTCATGAACATGGGCATGGCATGCCTTGGTAGTATTGACTTGACGAGTTATGGTACCAACTCCTAATGCAACTGATGATGGAAGCATTCTTTGAATGACTCAAAAGAGTAACAAGACTCAAGAAATAGGTGAAACTCGAGGACAAACGGATGATCCAAGTGTAGTATGCAAATCAAAATGAGTGCCATGTTCAAGAAATGACTAGGTACTGCCACTGATAAAGGGTGTAACATAAAAGCTTTCCTTTTTCCCCATCATGAACGATGAGTGCCTCATGTGTTTTTTACGAGCTTGATGAGGGTAACCAGATGCTTGGTATATCTCATCTCATAGATGAGTCCAATCCCAAATATTTTCCAAACCTAGGATAGGAGGGGTTTGTCCCATGACGGGCCCTTCAATGCGAAAATTTAACGAGTCCATAGAAGGAAAACTCGATCGTCATTTCATGTTTAGAGAGTCTGAAAAGAACTAAAGAAGACTCCAATGGTCCTTTTTCGTAAAGTTAGCCTCATCGTTTGTAAAAGGGTAAAACAACGCGGGAGAGGACTCTTCCAGTCATGATTGGCTGGAGTATACCTTTTTCATAAGTAGTGCCCCCTGGTATGAAAAATGGGTAAAGTATCACTAGGAAGACGGGCATTCAAATTCTTTAACAAACGTGAACGTGACAAGTTCGCTTGGCAATCTTTTCATATTTTGAGAGCCTGAAAAGAACTTAAAGATAGACTTTGGGGGGGTTCCTTTTCCGTAGTAGTTTAACGAGCCCGGAAAAGTGATAAATTGTAACTCGGTAACTTATTCTCATAGTTTCAAGAGCATGAGAAAGAAAAAAGAGTAATTTCATTATCATTAAATAATTACAATCTAAGGAATGAAAAGATAATGACAAAATAAACAAGGGGTATTCATACCTAAGATGATTGTTCCAATGCGAAAGTGGCGTAAAAATACACTTAATCACTCTTGTACACTTTGAAAACTAGGTCAAATGGTTAACCAAGCGTTCAAATGCAATAAAAATTGATTTAAACTATAGAAAATGACCTAAAGGCATCAAATATTTGAAAAAAGAATATTCCTTTAATCTATAAATAGAAAAATGGGTCAAATAGAGTCACCATTGTTTCATTTGCCAAATTGGGAGGAGAAGTGCCATTTGGAGCCAAAACTTCACTTTTCAATTCCAGGAGCTACGAGCAACCATTTCACCCACCGTCCAGAGCAGGTAACTCTAAACTTCATCTAGCATAATTGTAGTGGTTTACATTTTTTATTTTGGTTCATTTTTTTGGGTTTTAGCTTGGTTTGTGAAGGGCCATTACGTCCTTAGGTCGTCGCAATTTTTCCCTTTCGGTAACTGCGACGAGACTGAGTCGTCACAAAGATCATAAAGTTGGACTGCGATGACATTGCACTGTTAGCAATAATGGGGTGCGATGGCGGAAATGTCCAACCCCAAACACAAACCCTACCCCCAAAAAAAACTTGAACAATGGTTGAAGTGAGTATTGACAATGTTTAAACTCTCCTTTTGGCAGGTTACAAGCAGCCAAAATGGTCTTGGAGTGGTGTGAACTGGAGCATAAGGTAGATGATATGAAAATTGCAAATGATCCATTATGTGTGACAATGTTGAGGAACTGTTGTCTCCTCAAGTTCTTCGAGATCCAGGGCATGAGAGCCCAAATCCCCCTGTTGATGCATATGCTTAGATGTTGGGATGCAGCTCAACAGTATTTTGTGATCGGCGAGCATGTACTTACTATAAATTTCAAGGACATCTAATTTCTGATTGGATTGTCCTGGAGAGGGGACAATGTGCTTCTTACTGGATCATGGGGAAGTGATCGGACCATGGAGGATCTGATCCTATAGCACTGCACTCCTCACGTTCATGCTTCTAGTGGGAAGATTCCCATAAAAGATGTGCGAGAGCGTCCATTGTGGGCCATTCTCTTCACCATTACGAGGATAGCAGGGAGTCAGGCTCCTCACTTGGCTACTCGGTCTCAGATTCTATATGTGGAGGATTGTATGTCTCCGAAGATATTCAACTGGTGTGAAATATTTCTCGCGAACATTAGAGCTCAGCTGACCAAGTGTCGACGGGGAGAACTCAAACAGTTCGGCTATGGGTCGATAGTGATCTCGTTTCTCTTGGAGCAGGTTCCCCTTCTGTGCCCATAGGTTCCTTTGGATGACAGGTATCCTAGGGATCCTCACATGGCTAGATGGATAGAGGTGATGGCCCGACATGGTGGGGGGCCCATCATCTCATATGGTACTGAGTTCTTCAGCTAGTTAGAGGGTCATGTTATCACATATATAGTAGCCAGGCTACCATACATTATTTTTCTGATTCCAGTACACTATCCAGCCAGTTCCCCTACATTGAGATGCTGAGATGAGCATCTATCTTGGATCACTATCAGATTTTGGACAACAGTATATATTCCCCATGCCATGACTGAGTCTCAGGACACTCAGAAAGATGACCAATGTGCCATTATACCATTTGTACAGAGTAGTCAGTAGTGCCCAGAGTTACAGCAGCAGTTTGAGAGGACAGATGATGGTTCAGGTGATGAGCATTCAGGTATATGACTCAGCAGGTATATCATTGTGTTATGGTTATATTGATTTTATACTTATTCTTATAGCATGTCTTAGCACTTAGTGTCATGATCTGGCGATCATATAGATATATGGACCTGGTTGATCTTATTATATATATTATATCGTCCCTACTCAGACTTAGAAGTTCACTATTATATTGTCCCTGGTTGATCTTAGTGTCATGATCTGGCGATCATATACATATATGGACCTGGTTGATCTTATTATATATATTATATTGTCCCTACTCGGACATAGAAGTTCACTATTCATACTCATTGGTTTTACCCTCCTTAGGGAGAATAGATGTGATCATTCCACCATACCTTGGCTTGCTAGTGTTGGCTCCATTATTCATTGTCTTCATCCATCCATTGCCTACCTTTTAGTTTATCACCCTGACTTACTACTTGACTAGTGGCATGGAGGACTTTTCCCCATTGTAGCCTCTGTATTGGATGAGCTTCCCTATTTATTGCATCTCAGCTCTGAGTTCGTGAAAAAACTTACCTTGGTGAGTTGGATTATAGGCCTAAATCATTCTGGTCGGTTGTCCCGATGTTTGGCATTGGCTCGAACTCCCCCTAGTCACTTGAGATGTTGTTGGCTAAAACTGAAAGCTCATGTACTACTTATGGAAACTAATAAATTCGCCCATGAAACTAAAAAGGGCAAGAGCAATGAACTGCTAAAAAATACTCCTCGAAGAGTATAAGAAACGTCCAAAAAAGCAATGATTCTTAAAAGCTATATCTAAACAATTGCTGACCTTATATATGTATAAAAAACATGCCCTGGATGCAAGCTGCAACTAGTTGTGCTTATCAGCACACCTGAGATCCGAAGGGTTATGTATGCCAAAAAGGCCATGAAATGAAATTGAATGATCCTAATGAACCTGGATCAACTTGATGTAGACATGATGCCTAAGTTGAATAAGCACTCTCAAAACAACTTATCCATTTGTGAGACACCACCATTCCCTGTGTTGTTGCTCATTCAGTATATACTATGGTGTGTATTCCCTTTCCCATTTCCAAAGTGTCACAAAGTTAAGTCGGTCAAGTCATCACTTAGCCTAGCCAGTTATTTTAGCCTTCACCCTTCACTGGCAAATTGATCAGAGCTATGAAGTGAGTATGATCTTGAAAGTCTAGTCTGAGTAATAATAATAATTAATGACATTATATATTTGGATTTAGATTGCCAATAATGATTACTTTGTGTTATAATTGTTATTTGAATAAGTTGTAGAGCATGCATTAACCTTTGACACTTTGCAGCAGCTTCCGATGGTGGTCTGAGTTATATTTGGTCATGTTGACTTGGTCAAACTTAGTTTGACCAAGGTCAACCATAGGACATGAGATGGTTGGACCTTGTGATGATATGGATAGATGATAAATGGTCTATGTACATGTATATGATGATCCTATGCAGCAGCTACAAGGTTATGATGATGATTCATGGTTTACAGCAGTATTTGATCATTTACAGATTATTCTTATTTGACCTGTTTCGGTATATTGGATATATATTTTGATCATGCAGAGACACATATGGTGTATGAGTACACATCTTGGATGGATTTGGACCTTATGAGTCCAATTAGATAGTCTGTTTTCAGTTTCGGGCACTTACAGTGATCATTGAGCCTCACTAGACTATCCCAGTGTAGTTTTGGTATGTGGGAGACTCTGTCAGAGCAGATGTGATTTTTATCCGGATGACCTAGGGCGCTATGCTTGAAGGGGGTGGTCCAGCCACTTTTTTTTACCATATTACCCCCCTCCCGAACACACTGGTGCCCTCACCTTGACAGCGCAGGCACTCCAAGAGGTAGTTTGGGGTAGTTTCATGCTTCCCGAGGCATTTCAGGATTGGTATAAATGGCTATTGAGGAATTCAATTTGGGATACTCATGCAATGTTTTGGCATGGGATGATCAGTGATGATGGATTGATGTCTTCCACACCTCCTCCAACAGTTTCAGCTTCATTGGGTCCCGCATCCATCACGTATGGTACTTTCTGATGATTTCTGAGGTCTTTTGAGGCCTACGATTTGACCATAGAGGCACGACTTGGTATATTGATGACTATTTTATTACTATTGTGCTATGGGGATTGACCAAGGGTGGCTAAAATTACCCCTTGGACCCACCATAAGCTTCTTATTATATTTTGTCATCATGATTTGGTGGGATTCCCCTCTTCTAGGGCGATTTTGTCCACTTATGTTATATTTTATGAGTGATCCATGTATTTTATTAGTGAGCTCATCTCAACCATTGATTAGACATTTGTATCTTTTAATCTTAGCCACTCATTCAAAAAGTGGTTAGGATTTTGATGCCTCTCCTTCCTATTTAAAGGAGAGAGCTTCTCATTGTAAGGGATCTTTGGCTCTTGGATTATTGGTATAGAAAAACTTTCTGGTGGAAATTCTTGTGGTCTCCTTTGCATCCGGTGTTCTTAGATGGTGATTGGAAAGTCTATTGCAACCTAGCATTTGGAATTTGTGGTAAGATCTATTTATTTTGGAAATCATTGTCTTGTCTACAGGAGGGCGACTTCAACAAGGGCGATTTTGCAAGCCTTCTTCAAATCGACTTTCTTGGCATTTGCTTGTATCAGGGGGTTATCATTAGTATCATTGTGATCTATGCTATCTTTCTATTACTTCTCTTGTGGTATTATTATTATCTCTTGATTACATCAAATCTGATATTGTTGACGTTTGTTGTGCAGGAGAGAGGGCGCATTGGCTTCTTGGGCTAAATCGATTGCATAGAAAACTACCTCAAAGCTTCTCAAATTGATCGGGTTTGCATAGATCATCATCATCAAGGTATCTACAATTTTACCCAGGTAAGATCCACAAGTTTGTTTCTCTTATCTTGATCCAATCCATTGACATAGCTCATAAATTGATAAAACCCTTATTTCTTCAAACCCTCATTTTTATATTTTTTTAGATCTACTAAGATCTAGTGGCTTCTTGGGGAAGAAATTTAAAACCCACCTCTATAGTATCCACCGCATCCCAGATCTATAGTTTGGTGAGGATTGGCCTCCATTTGATCCTATTCCCAAGGCATTTAGCCTCTCCCAGCAAGGGCGCACTTCCTAGTTTGGGTGGGTAGTTGAGATTCCACTTGATTCGTGATCTACACATCCAATAACCTACTCCCACATTGTCACTTTTCTTATTTCTACCTTGTGGGACCTATTCCACATTTTAAGGGATTTAATCCCTATTTTGGACCACTCGGTATCTTTAAACTCAGATCTAGTATGATCTAGCCATCGGATTGACTTGAAATTGTAGATCCATACTCTCACTTGCTTAAAATACTTGGATCTAAAGTTTGGATACCATTGGACTTGTCTTGAGTCATTTATCCCACTTTTTAGCTTCCTTGGGTAAAGTTGCACCACCTTGGAGAAGTGAGTTGGCCCACTTCTAGGACATGGGTACATGAGATTTTTGTGGATTCGGAATGGGCATAATTCAAAACGGGCATAATTCAAAACCTAGGTCTAGTAGGTCACCTTGTCAAATATTGCCTTGGGGATAGCATTCCTTGTTTTAAGGGATTGTGGTCCACTTAGGTCAAACCTAGATCTAGACCTATTCATCCATCAAGACTTTAATTTCCCACTTGTCTTATGCAATAGGAGTCCTTAACCACAAGTTAACTTTACTTTGACTCCATTATCCCAATTCCCAAGGCATTGGTTTCTCTCCAAGTCAATTTGACTTTCCTAGATTGTTGGATTAACTTGTGATTTGACCTTTGTGTGGTGAACTAAACCCTTTGATGTCATCATGTATAATGATCAAGCTTGTCACTTGCACTAGTTAGCCCCAATTCAACTCTTAAACTACCCTGCATTGGACACGGTTCCCAAGGCAGTGGATTTTCTCACATTGACTAGTACTTTAATCCCAGATCTTATCTTTAATTATTATAAGTCACTCTCAAATCAACAATGAACCAAAGCTATACTCATTGAATCCCTCACTTGTCTGGTGACTTCATCCTAAGGTCTAGGATAAACCATACACGTTACTTCACTTAGAATTAACCTGATTTGGTGTCTTGGTTTTGATCTCTTCTGTCGGGAGTAGATTGGGTCTCCCCCTTTGTTGTTTGGGCTAGATAACATAAAGTGAAGGTTGCCTCGACTGACATGACAACAATCTATTGGAGGTCGAGGTGATCGTGGTTGCACCTTTTGGGTTGCCCTTCCCTATTGCCATCCATGAGTGGATACATCCATAGGGGTAACTACAGTTTAGGTGATAACATTTTGGCGCCGTTGCCGGGTAGGGCATAGGCTTACTTTGGTTTGACATATGCTTCTCAAGCCTTACTCCCGTTCTTCTTGCCTAACATTTTGGCGTTGGAGGGCATAGGCTTACCTTGGATAAATCTAGTAGTCATTATTCACTCTCTCCTGCATATACAACGACACATATCTTGGTAGAAGAGTTTAAGAAATCTACGTGGTGACTCCCCACTGTAACTCCACTGAGGAGCGAGCTCATTTACATCCCTATAACACTAGGATTTAGATAGATCTTATCGTTATCTAGAACCCATGGGGTGCATCATTTCGTTTTCAGGTTCTTGAATTTAAAAATAAATATAAAAATTAAAAATATAAATATATAAAAAAAAATTATCCATGGCTACTTCTGAGCGACCTAGAACTTTCGGTCATTTAAAAGTTTTTGAATTTTCAAAAATTGTTGGGTATTGTTATCACACCATAGTAGCAGGGCTACTATTCTTGTACAGCAGATATCTGCGCATTCCAGAGCTTCCATTATTCCAGAGCATGGCTATATATTTTGGATCACTCATGATCAGAGCAGTATATTATTCAGATTTATGTATGACCTTGTGTCAAGGCTGAGCCTTGAGAGTTCAGATTTGATGACTGATGTGACCACTTATCCCATACAGTTTCAGTTCAGTGCCTAGAGATGTATTTCAGCAGTGTTTCAGATGATGCATGATGATTATTATTACGATGATGTTGTATGATCTATGGATATGTTATCACTGACTGTGGATTATTATCTTGTTGATTTAGTCATGATCATAGCATGTGCTTGGTATATTTTTCCTAATGTGGCAAACTATTTAAAATGAACTGTAAATCATAAAATGGACAATTGCTTGCACATTTAGGTCATTTAACAAAACCCACTGGTTTTTCACCTTACATAGATATGGTCTTTCCTGACACCAGTTGTCTGCTAGTGTAGGCTCCATATTCACTTGACTCCATCCATACATGACTTTTCTGTTTGACTCTAAACCCTGACTTGTCTCATTTGACTTTCTGATACTGAGGACTTCCCCATTTTTCTACCTCTGTGTTTGGACCGCATCCCTATATATTCAGTGTCTCGGCTCTAAGTTGGTGACAAAACTTGCCCTTGGTGAGTTGGATTGTAGGCCTAAATCATTCTGGTCGGTTGTCCCGATGTTTGGCATTGGCTCGAACTCCCCCTAGTCACTTGAGATGTTGTTGGCTAAAACTGAAAGCTCATGTTCTACCTATGGAAACTTAAAAAAATTCGCCCATGGAAATAAAAAAGGGCAAGAGCAATGAACAGCTAAAAAATACTCCTCGAAGAGTATAAGAAAGGTCCAAAAAGCAATGGTTCTTAAAAGCTATATCTAAACAATTGCTAACCTTATAAATATTTGAAAAAACATGCCCTGGATGCAAGCTGCAACTAGTTGTGCTTCTCAGCACATCTGAAATCCGAAGGGTTATGTAGGCCAAAAAGGCCATGGAATAAAATGGAATGATCCTAATGAACCTGGATCAACTTGATGTAGACATGATGCCTAAGTTGAATAAGCACTCTCTAAACAACTTATCCATTTGTGAGACACAGCCATCCCCCGTGTTCTTTTGTCCAGCACAGAGTTTGTAGCTTTCCCCTTTCTCCCAGTCCAAAGTATTTTTGAGTTAAGTTAGACAAGTCAACCCCTTGGCCCAACCTTGTTCCTAGCCTTCATCCTTCACTAGCAGTTTGACCATGTCCAATGGGTGAGTTTGTCATTTGAACTATTGTGCAAGTAATTTTATATAACAACGGAATATGCTAACTTAATTAATGCCACTGAATGGATGTTATACTTTGAGCTTAGCTGTGAGAATGATTAGACAAGCATTGTCTTAGTCTACTGATGTGATTTATCCTTGGTTGTATATTCTTGGGATCCGTGATGATGTGGACCATGTATGGATGATTATTGATGATGATTGATGGGCCCACATGTTTGATGATGATATCATATGATGGACATATGATGCAGATGATGTTTGATCCAGTTCAGCAGGTTTATTACTACTTCAGATCACCAGATTATACATTGTCCATATATGGTGGACCCTACAGCTGGCCCATTAGGGCAACCCATGGTGTATGAGTACACTTTTCTAGTGGATTTGGGTCTTCTGGATCCAATGAGACACTTATCTTTCAGTTCCGGGCACTTCTGACAGTGATTGATGCAGTTTTACACTTGTTGACCAGATTTGGGGCTGATTTCCCAGCCTGAGCAGCAAGGGCCCCGAGAGGCCAGTTCACCTAGGGCGCTGATGATGGAGGGGGTGGTCCAGCCACTTGTTTTTACCATTTACCCCCCCCTTCTCGAGAGCCTGGTGGGCTCAGATGGACAGCGCTAGCACCCTAGGAGGCAGTTTTGGCACTTTCACAGTTCCCGAGGCAGTTAAAAAATGGGATAAAGTGGTCACTAAGGAAATCGATTTGGGCAATTGAGGCAAGGTTTTGGCATTTGGTCTTCACTGAGGTCTTCCAGGGTGGCATCACTACCTTCCAGTCAGTTTTCACCATGTGGGTATGCCCATATTGATCACAGGAGGACATTTACTACTTGACTGTCATGGATTCTGAGGACAGTTTTGGTCATTTACATTATATTGGACATATTTTATTATTTTATTGTGCCTTGGGGATGAGCTAGTAAGGATTGATACCTCCTAGCCCCACCATGAGCTTATATTGTCATGTCCTAGTCACCATGAGGTGGATTTTGGTACTTATGTTTCTCTAGTGGATGACGTCACCCTCTTATTGTACCATTTAGTGGGGGCGCTATTGTTATATTGAGTGATCCATGTGATATATTGTTATGGTTCATCTTAGCCATTGATTGCATGATGAGATCTTTTAATCTCAACCACTCATTTGATGTAGTATTGTAGAGTGGTATAGGGTTTTGGTCTTTATTATCCTATATAAGGAGGAGACCCCCCATTGTAAAGCTCACCTTTGGAGCTCTGGAATATTGGAATAGAAGATTTTTTGTGGAGCACATCTCTCTTGCATTGTGGATTCTCTTGCATATTGAATATACAGTATCTCTTCTATGTATCATTGTGGATTTTGGTGCTTTTTCTAATCTTTTGACAGGAAAGTTGAATTGGTGGAGAGGAGGGCGACTTCATGAGGGTTATTGTTGGAGGGATCCACATATTCTCTCTTGGGTTGATCTTCTGACAGGGAGTATCATTATTGTATCTTCGTGACATAGTTGATGCTTTCTATTACATCTTTCTACCATTTTCATAATCATCTTGCTTGACTTGTTTCTTTGATCTTGTCTTGTAGGAGGAGGACGATTTGGCTATCTTGGAGAAGGACGTTTTGGTTGGAGCTCTTGGATCTCACTCTTGAATATACACATAGGAGAATGCTATCAATTTGCAAGGTGGCCATAAGCAATTGAGGTAAGATCTACAGGGTATGTGCCTCTTTCATCCATTCTATCTTCATTGGTCATAAAACCCTAATTCATTAAAACCTCAATTTTGGTATTTCTTAGATCTACTTAGATCTAGCCTTGCTCTTGAGAAGATATTGAAAACCCACCTCTATAGCATCCACCCCTAGTTGGATCTATAGTTTGGTGGTGATTGGCTTAAAATTAACCCACTTTTCAAGACAAAAAGCCCTCCTTGACCCAAATCGCACTTCCTAGTGAGAGGCTTGTTTGGTTAGATCTAGCACATGGGTAGGTGAGATCCCACTTGATTTGCAATCTAGACACTTGATAACCTACCCCCAGATTCTTACTTTGGTGAAATCTACCTTGTGGACATCTCTCCATGTTTTAAGGGGTTAAAACCCCCTTTTGAGTTTATTTGCACCTCAAAACTCAGATCTACTAAGATCTAGCCCTTGGATTGACTTGATTTTTAGGACATGCATAGATCGGGGTACTAGCATCTTGGATCTAAAGTTTGGTGGCCATTGGACTTGATTTGGTCCACCAAACCCTCATTTTAGCCCTCCTTGAGCAAAGTCGCACTCCCTTGGGTGAGTGAGTTTGCCCACTTTGAGGAGGTGGGTGTTTGAGATTTTCGTGGATTTGGAACGCCCATACCTTGAAACCTAGGTCTAGACTGTCTTTTTGTCACGATCCGCCTTGGGGGTAGCATTCCTTGTTTCAAGGGATTGTGGTCCACTTAGGGTTATTACTTGAAAACCTAGATCTAGCAAAATCCAACCATTATATCTCACTTAACCCACTTGACTTGGCTTCTAGGTGTCCCAATCTACACTTTGACATACTTTTTGACCCCATTAGCTATCTAACTATTCATACTCATTGGTTTTACCCTCCTTAAGGAGAATAGGGGTGATCATTCCACCATACCTTGGCTTGCTAGTGTTGGCTCCATTATTCATTGTCTTCATCCATCCATTGCCTACCTTTTAGTTTATCACCCTGACTTACTACTTGACTAGTGGCATGGAGGACTTTTCCCCATTGTAGCCTCTGTATTGGATGAGCTTCCCTGTTTATTGTGTCTCGGCTCTGAGTTCATGAAAAAACTTACCTTGGTGAGTTGGATTGTAGGCCTAAATCATTCTGGGCGGTTGTCCCGATGTTTGGCATTCTCTTGAACTCCCCCTAGTCACTTGAGATGTTGTTGGCTAAAACTGAAAGCTCATGTAGTACTTATGGAAACTGATAAATTCGCCCATGGAAATAAAAAATGGCAAGACCAATGCAACGCTAAAAAATACTCCTCGAAGAGTATAAGAAAGGTCCAAAAAAGAAATGATTTTTAAAAGCTATATCTAAACAATTACTGACCTTATATATGTCTAAAAAACATGCCCTAGATGCAAGCTGCAACTAGTTGTGCTTATCAGCACACCTGAGATCCGGAGGGTTATGTAGGCAAAAAATGCCATGAAATGAAATTGAATGATCCTAATGAACTTGGATCAACTTGATGTAGACATGATGCCTAAGTTGAATAAGCACTCTCTAAACAGCTTATTTATTTGTGAGACACCGCCATTCCCTGTGTTGTTGCTCATTCAGTATATACTATGGTGTTTATTCCCTTTCCCATTGCTAAAGTGTCACAAAGTTAAGTCGGTCAAGTCATCACTTAGCCTAGCCAGTTATTTTAGCCTTCACCCTTCAATAGCAAATTGATCACAGCTATGAAGTGAGTATGATCTTGAAAGTCTAGTTTGAGTAATAATAATAATTAATGACATTATATATTTGGATTTAGATCGCCAGTAATGATTACTTTGTGTTATAATTGTTATTTGAATAAGTTGTGGAGCATGCATTAACCTTTGACACTTTGCAGCAGCTTCCGATGGTGGTCTGAGTTATATTTGGTCATATTGACTTGGTCAAACCTAGTTTGACCAAGGTCAACCATAGGACATGATATGGTTGGACCTTGTGATGATATGGATAGATGATATATGGTCTTTGTACATGTATATGATGATCCTATGCACCAACTATAGGGTTATGATGATGATTCATGGTTTACAACAGTATTTGATCATTTACAGATTATTATTATTTGACCTGTTCCGGTATATTGGATATATATTTTGATCATGCAGAGACACATATGGTGTATGAGTACACATCTTGGATGGATTTGGACCTTATCAGTCCAATGAGACAGTCTGTTTTCAGTTCTGCGCACTTACAGTGATGATTGTGCCTCAGTAGGCTATCCTAGTGTAATTTTGGTCTGTCGGAGACCCTGTCACAGTAGATGTGATTTTTATCCAGTTGACCTAGGGTGTTGTGCTTGGAGGGGGTGGTCCATCCACTTGTGTTTACCATATTACCCCCCTCCCGGACACATTGGTGCCCTCACCTTGACAGCACAGGCACTCTAGGAGGCAGTTTGGGGTAGTTTCATGCTTCCCGAGGCATTTCAAGATTAGTAGAAATGGCTATTGAGGAATTTGATTTGGGCTACTGAGGCAATTTTTTGGCATGGGATGATCAGTGATGATGGATTGATGTCTTCCACACCTCCTCCAGCAGGTTCAGCTTCATCGGGGCCCACATCCATCACTTATGGCACTTTCTGATGATTTCTGAGGTCTTTTGAGGCCTACGATTTGACCATAGAGGCACGATTTGGTATATTTATGACTATTTTATTATTATTGTGCTATGGGGATTGACCAAGGGTGGATAAAATTACCCCTCAGACCCACCATAAGCTTCTTATTATATTTTGTCATCATGATTTTGTGGGATTCCCCTCTTCTAGGGCGATTTTGTCCACTTATGTTATATTTTATGAGTGATCCATGTATTTTATTGTTGAGCTCATATCAACCATTGATTATAAATTTGTATCTTTTAATCTTAGCCACTCATTCAAAAAGTGGTTAGGATTTTGATGCCTCTCCTTCCTATTTAAAGGAGAGAGCTTCTCATTGTAAGGGGTCTTTGGCTCTTGGATTATTGGTATAGAAAAACTTTCTGGTGGAAATTCTCGTGGTCTCCTTTGCATCTGGTGTCCTTAGATGGTGATTGGAAATTCTATTGCAACCTAGAATTTGGAATTTGTGGTAAGATCTATCTATTTTGGAAATCACTGTCTTGTTTAGAGGAGGGTGACTTCAACAAGGGCGACTTTGCAAGGATTCTTCAAATCGACTTTCTTGGCATTTGCTTGTATTAGGGGGTTATCATTGGTATCATTGTGATCTATGCTATCTTTCTATTACTTCTCTTGTGGCATTAGTCTTATCTCTTGATTACATCAAATCTGATATTGTTGATGTTTGTTGTGCTGGAGAGAGGGCGCATTGGCTTCTTGGGCTAAATTGATTGCATAGAAAACTACCTCAAAGCTTCTCAAATTGATGGAGTTTGCATAGATCATCATCATAAAGGCATCTACAAGGTTACCCAAGTAAGATCCACAGGTTTGTTTCTCTTATCTTGATCCAATCCATTGACATAGCTCATAAATTGATAAAACCCTTATTTCTTCAAACCCTCATTTTTATATTTTTTCAGATCTACTAAGATCTAGTGGCTTCTTGGGAAAAAAATTTAAAACCCACCTCCATAGTATCCACGGCATCCCGGATCTATAGTTTTGTGAGGATTGGCCTCCATTTGACCCTTTTCCCAGGGCATTTAGCCTCTCTAAGCAAGGGCGCACTTCCTAGTTTGGGTGGGTTGACCTAGATCTAGTACATGGGTAGTTGAGATTCCACTTGATTCGTGATCTACACATCCAATAACCTACCCCCAGATTGTCACTTTTCTGATTTCTACCTTGTGGGCCCTATTCCACATTTTAAGGGATTTAATCCCCATTTTGGACCACTTGGTATCTTTAAACTCAAATCTAGTATGATCTAGCCATCCGATTGCCTTGAAATTGTAGATCCATACTTTCACTTGCTTAAACTACTTGGATCTAAAGTTTGGATGCCATTAGACTTGTCTTGAGTCATTTATCCCACTTTTTAGCCTCCTCGGGTAAAGTCGCACCACCTTAGAGAAGTGAGTTCGCTCACTTTTAGGACATGGGTACATGAGATTTTTGTGGATTCGGAATGGGCATAATTCAAAACCTAGGTCTAGTAGGTCACCTTGTCAAATCTTTCCTTGGGGATAACATTCCTTCTTTTAAGAGATTGTGGTCCACTTAGGTCAAACCTAGATCTAGACCTATTCATCCATGAAGACTTTAATTTCCCACATGTCTTATACAATAGGAGTCCTTAACAACAAGTTAACCTTACTTTGACTCCATTATCCCAATTCCCAAGGCACTGGTTTCTCTCCAAGTCAATTTGACTTTCCTAGATTGTTGGATTAACTTGTGATTTGACCTTTGTCTGGTGAACTAAACCCTTTGATGTCATCATGTATCATGATCATGCTTGTCACTTGTACTAGTTAGCCCCAATTCAACCCTTAAACTACCCTGCATTGGACACGGTTCCCAAGGCAGTGGATTTTCTTACATTAACTAGTACGTTAATCCCAGATCTTATCTTTAATTATTATAAGTCACTCTCAAATCAACAATGAACCAAAGCTATACTCATTGAATCCCTGACTTGTCTGGTGATTTCATCCTAAGGTCTAGGATAAACCATACACCTTACTTCAGTTAGAATTAACTTGATTTGGTGTCTTGGTTTTGATCTCTTCTGTTGGGAGTAGATTGGGTCTCCCCCTTTGTTGTTTGGGTTAGATAACATAAAGTGAAGGTTGCCTCGATTGGTGTGACAACCATCTATTGGAGGTCGAGGTGATCGTGGTTTCACATTTTGAGTTTCCCTTCCCTATTGCCATCCATGAGTGGATACATCCATAGGGGTAACTATTGTTTAGGTGATAACATTTTGGCGTCATTGCCGGGAACGGCATAGGCTTACTCAGGTTTGACATATATTTCTTAATCCTTACTCCCGTTCTTCTTGCCTAAAATTTTGGCGTTGGAGGGTGTAGGCTTACCTTGGATAAATCTAGTAATCATTACTCACTCTCTCCTGCATATACAACGACACATATCTTGGTAGAAGAGTTTAAGAAATCTACCTGGTGACTCCCAACCGTGACTCCACTGAGGAGCGAGCTCATTTACATCCCTATAACACTAGGATTTAGACAGATCTTATCGTTATCTAGAACCCATGGGGTGCATCATTTTGTTTTCAGGTTCTTGAATTTAAAAATAAATATAAAAATTAAAAAATATATATATGTAAAAAAAAAAATTATCCATGGCTGCTTCTGAGCGACCTAGAACTGTCGGTCGTTTAAAAGTTTTTGAATTTTCAAAAATTGTTGGGTATTGTCATCATATTCCTCATCAAGCATGTGCAAGGTTGCCTATTTTCGATGGAAGTTATGAAAGCTCTGCTAAAAGACACCTTGAAATTTTTAGGGAAATTATTAAAGAGTTATCCATAACCCATGAGGATGTGTGTATGAGGCTATTGGATTCATCTTTCAAAGAAAGAGATGGACTCTGGCTTTCAAATTTGAAACCTAATAGCATTTCTGGTTATGACACGTTTGAAAATAAATTCTTAGAAGAATGGGGAAGTGAATTCAATGATATGTATCTTTCAAATCAAATCCAAGATCAAAACCTTCCCCTTTCCGATCCTATTGTTGAATCATTTAACAATCAAGTATCAAGTGACTTGTCAACATCCGGAGATGACCTTTCCTACTCAATTTCTTCTAATAATAAGTATTCTACTTTTGAGTCAATCGAAAGTCAAATCTTTAATCATTGTACCAACCATAAATTTTCAAATTGCTTTTTAGGTAGCCCTAGTCCTGATCTTGAGGGAATTTCTGAGGATGAGCCTTTAGTTAACAGGTCTACTGAAGTTCCTCCCTCAGAGAAACTCTTTAGTCATCCTAGTTTTATTGATCATTCAATTCCATATCAACTTATTGAAGAAGAAGAAAGTGGAGACATTAACCAAGATCCTTTAGTAGTGCTTTCACATGATCATTGTCCAAATAATCAGGATGTTTTAAATGAGCTTGTTAATTTTCTCCTTGACAAATCAAATAAAAATGATCATTTATCCTCGTATGAATTTAATTATGAAACAATATGTCAATCTCAAGATGAGGATGAATTAGTAAGTCACACTGGATGTTCTAATCTTTGTTCCACTTCTTATAATGAATCTTTAAATTTTCTTTTTTTTATCCTTAGTCAAGATAGCTTAGAGTTAGATAGCTATGGTCAATCTTGTCCTCAGATTGTAAATATCAAACTTGGTCAAAAGCTTGAAATAATTCCTAGAGTAAAGAGTGTTTTCTTTTGTCAAAATCTAAGTTCGAACTTGTCTATCCATTTGGGAGAATTTTCATATTTGCAATCCACCCTCCCTTCCCAACTCTTTCAATCATCTTTAGGTTGGTGCTATAGTCAATCTTTTGCCTTTGGAATTTTCAGAAGGAAGTATAAGCATGATTACGTGTTTGGAGAAAAAACACTCCATTTCCCTTTTCAGTCACTTTGGAACCATAATGCTTGTTGTCAAGTTATCAATTACTCTTGGTGGCTAGGAAAGGTGTTTAAAGATCAATTCCATTTTTTCTCCATTTTTGAGCATTAAGTGGGTCTGACTTTGTTTTTCGTCTTTTAAACTTTAAGTTATCCCCACTTGGTTTCTATTTGATCATCAGTCCCAAGGAGAATCAAATTGAATATATAAGAGAAGTCAATGAGGAAAGTAGTTTATTAAATCAAATGTCATGTATTTTTCCTCCATCAATTTTAAACAATCATCTGCATGAATTTTATGATCCTATCAATTCTTGGATGGAGGATGTCTGCAATAATCAGTCTTTCCCTTTGCATGATTGCACTTTGCACCATTCAACTCCTTTCTCAATTTTTGAACTAGTCAGGAAAATTTTGCTATCAATTTCATTAATCCTTAATCTAGTCCTGACTCGTTTTCTAAGCAAAAATCAAATAAGATTAATTAACCTATTTGATAAATGGTTGCACTGGATTTATGAGTTTACCTAGCATTTGTGCTAACTGGTTAGATTAGAGTAGGTAGGAAACTGAATAAGCTGACTTGGGCAGTAGTTAGTGTTTTCAACCATTGAGTCTGGCACCTTTTTTATTATCTTTTTCTAAGCCCCTTTGTAAGCTCCTAGTTTAACTGAGTACATGTCTTTTTCTTTTTCCTGCACAATAAATGTCAAACTTTGCAAGTTATGTTAGTGATTTAATTTACTTTCTGTTTTTATATTTCATGCATTTATATTTCTATCATAGAATAGAAGTTATTTCAGTTGGATTTTATATTTTTCCCATACATGCTACATGAGGTATTTTGATGTTTGTGAATGCAGATATAGATGGAAAATAAAAAGCTAGAAAAAAAATGGTAGAGTGCTGGATCGAGGATTTGAGTAGCAGAGTTCGAGGACCAGAGATTCTAAGGTTCTCAAGCACTCATTTTAGCAGAGCACTTGTCCCAGCTGGAGCCAGATGTTATCACATATATATTAGCCGGGATACCATACATTATTTTTCTGATTTCAGTACACTATCCAGCCAGTTCCCCTGCATTGAGATGCTGAGATGAGCATCTATATTGGATCACTATCAGATTTTGGACAGCAGTATATATTCCCCATGCCATGACTGAGTCTCAGGACACTCAGGGAGATGACCGATGTAGCCATTATACCATTTGTATAGAGCAGTCAGTAGTGCCCAGAGTTACAACAGCAGTATCAGAGGACAGATGATGGTTCAGGTGATGAGCATTTAGGTATATGACTCAGCAGGTATATCATTGTGTTATGGTTATATTGCTTTTATGATTATTCTTATAGCATGTCTTAGCACTTAGTGTCATGATCTGGCGATCATATAGATATGTGGAGCTGGTTGATCTTATTATATATATTATATTGTCCCTACTCAGACTTAGAAGTTCACTATTCATACTCATTGGTTTTACCCTCCTTAGGGAGAATAGAGGTGATCATTCCACCATACCTTGGCTTCCTTGTGTTGGCTCCATTATTCATTGTCTTCATCCATCCATTGCCTACTTTTTAGTTTATCACCCTAACTTACTAATTGACTAGTGGCATGGAGTACTTTTCCCCACTGTAGCCTCTGTATTGGATGAGCTTCCCTGTTTATTGTGTCTCGGTTATGAGTTGGTGACAAAACTTACCTTGGTGAGTTGGATTGTAGGCCTAAATCATTCTGGTTGGTTGTCCCGATGTTTGGCATTGGCTCGAACTCCGCCTAGTCACTTGAGATGTTGTTGGATAAAACTGAAAGCTCATGTACTACTTATGGAAACTGATAAATTCGCCCATGGAAACTAAAAAGGGCAAGCTTAATGAACTGCTAAAAAATACTCCTTGAAGTGTATAAGAAAGGTCCAGAAAAGGAATGATTCTTAAAAGCTATATCTAAACAATTGATGACCTTATATATGTCTAAAAAACATGCCCTGGATGCAAGCTACAACTAGTTGTGCTTATCAGCACACCTGACATCGGAAGGGTTATGTAGGCCAAAAAGGCCATGAAATGAAATTGAATGATCCGAATGAACCTGGATCAACTTGATGTAGACATGATGCCTAAGTTGAATAAGCACTCTCTAAACAACTTATCCATTTGTGAGACACTGCCATTCCCTGTGTTGTTGTTCATTCAATATATACTATGGTGTGTATTCCCTTTCCCATTACCAAAGTGTCACAAAGTTAAGTCGGTCAAGTCATCGCTTAGCCTAGCTAGTTACTTTATCCTTCACCCTTCACTAGCAAATTGATCACAGCTATGAAGTGAGTATGATCTTGAAAGTCTAGTCTAAGTAATAATAATAATTAATGACATTATATATTTGGATTTAGATAGCCAGTAATGCTTACTTTGTGTTATAATTTTTATTTGAATAAGTTGTAGAGCATGCATTAACCTTTGACACTTTGCAGCAACTTCCGATGGTGGTCTGAGTTATATTTGGTCATGTTGACTTGGTCAAACCTAGTTTGACCAAGGTCAACCATAGGGCATGAGATGGTTGGACCTTGTGATGATATGGATAGATGATATATGGTCTATGTACATGTATATGATGATCATATGTAGCAGCTACAGGGTTATGATGATGATTCATGGTTTACAGCAGTATTTGATCATTTACAGATTATTATTATTTGACCGATTCCGGTATATTGGATATATATTTTGATAATGTAGAGACACATATGGTGTATGAGTACACATCTTGCATGGATTTGGACCTTCTGAGTCCAATGTGACAGTCTATTTTCCGTTTCGGGCACTTACGGTGATGATTGAGCCTCAGTAGGCTATCCCATTGCAGTTTTGGACTGTCGGAGACCCTGTCAGAGCAGATGTGATTTTTATCTGGTTGACCTAGGGCGCTATGCTTGGAGGGGGTGGTCTAGCCACTTGTTTTTACCATATTACCCCCCTCCCGGACACACTGGTGCCCTCACCTTGACAGCACAGGCACTCCAGGAGGCAGTTTGGGGCAGTTTCACGCTTCTTGAGGCATTTCAGGATTAGTAGAAATGGCTATTGAGGAGTTCGATGCAGTTTTGGACTGTCGGAGACCCTGTCAGAGCAGATGTGATTTTTATCTGGTTGACCTAGGGCGCTATGCTTGGAGGGGGTGGTCTAGCCACTTGTTTTTACCATATTACCCCCCTCCCGGACACACTGGTGCCCTCACCTTGACAGCACAGGCACTCCAGGAGGCAGTTTGGGGCAGTTTCACGCTTCTTGAGGCATTTCAGGATGAGTAGAAATGGCTATTGAGGAGTTCGATTTGATCTACTGAGGCAATGTTTTGGCATGTGATGATCAGTGATGATGGATTGATGTCTTCCACACCTCCTCCAGCAGTTTCATCTTCGTCAATGCCCGCATCCATCACTTATGGCAGTTTCAGATGATTTCTGGGGTCTTTTGAGGCATACGATTTGACCATAGAGGCACGATTTGGTATATTTATGACTATTTTATTATTATTGTGGTATGGGGATTGACCAAGGGTGGCTAAAATTACCCCTCAGACCCACCATAAGCTTCTTATTATATTTTGTCATCATGATTTTGTGGGATTCCCCTCTTCTAGGGCGATTTTGTCCACTTATGTTATATTTTATGAGTGATCCATGTATTTTATTGTTGAGCTCATATCAACCATTGATTAGAAATTTGTATCTTTTAATGTTACCCACTCATTCAAAAAGTGGTTAGGATTTTGATGCCTCTCCTTCCTTTTTAAAGGAGAGAGATTCTCATTGTAAGGGGTCTTTGGCTCTTGGATTATTGGTATAGAAAAAATTTATGGTGGAAATTCTTGTGGTCTCCTTTGCATTTGGTGTTCTTAGATGGTGATTGGAAAGTCTATTGCAACCTAGCATTTGGAATTTGTGGTAAGATCTATCTATTTTGGAAATCATTGTCTTGTCTATAGGAGGCCGACTTCAACAAGGGCGATTTTGCAAGGGTTCTTCAAATCGACTTTCTTGGCATTTGCTTGTATTAGGGGGTTATCATTAGTATCATTGTGATCTATGCTATCTTTCTGTTACTTCTCTTGTGGAATTAGTCTTATCTCTTGATTACATCAAATCTGATATTGTTGACGTTTGTTGTGCAGGAGAGAGGGCGCATTGGCTTCTTGGGCTAAATCGATTGCATAGAAAACTACCTCAAAGCTTCTCAATTTGATCGGGTTTGCATAGATCATCATCATCAAGGCATCTACAAGGTTACCTAGGTAAGATCCATAGGTTTGTTTCTCTTATCTTGATCCAATCCATTGACATAGCTCATAAATTGATAAAACCCTTATTTCTTCAAACCCTCATTTTTATATTTTTTCAGATCTACTAAGATCTAGTGGCTTCTTGGGAAAGAAATTTAAAATCTACCTCTATAGTATCCAAGGCATCTCGGATCTATAGTTTGGTGAGGATTGGCCTCCATTTGACCCTCTTCCCAAGGCATTTAGACTCTCCAAGCAATGGTGCACTTCCTAGTTTGGGTGGGTTGATCTAGATCTAGTACGTGGGTAGTTGAGATTTCACTTGATTCGTGATCTACACATCCAATAACCTACCCCCACATTGTCACTTTTCTGATTTCTACCTTGTGGGCCCTATTCCACATTTTAAGGGATTTAATCCCCATTTTGGACCACTTGGTATCGTTAAACTCAGATCTAGTATGATCTAGCCATCAGATTGCCTTGAAATTGTAGATCCATACTCTCACTTGCTTAAACTACTTGGATCTAAAGTTTGGATTCCATTGGACTTGTCTTGAGTCATTTATCCCACTTTTTAGCCTCCTTGGGTAAAGTCGCACCACCTTGGAGAAGTGAGTTGGCCCACTTTTAGGACATGGGTACATGAGATTTTTGTGGATTTGGAACGGGCATAATTCAAAACCTAGGTCTAGTAGGTCACCTTGTCAAATCTTGCCTTGGGGATAACATTCCTTGTTTTAAGGGTTTGTGGTCCACTTAGGTCAAACCTAGATCTAGACCTATTCATCCATGAAGACTTTAATTGCCCACTTGTCTTATGCAATAGGAGTCCTTAACCACAAGTTAACCTTACTTTGACTCCATTATCCCAATTCCCAAGGCACTGGTTTCTCTCCATGTCAATTCGACTTTCCTAGATTGTTGGATTAACTTGTGATTTGACCTTTGTGTGGTGAACTAAACCCTTTGATGTCATCATGTATCATGATCAAGCTTGTCACTTGTACTAGTTAGCCCCAATTCAACCCTTAAACTACCCTGCATTGGACACGGTTCCCAAGGTAGTGGATTTTCTCACATTGACTAGTACTTTAATCTCGGATCTTATCTTTAATTATTATAAGTCACTCTCACATCAACAATGAACCAAAGCTATACTCATTGAATCCCTCACTTGTCTTGTGACTTCATCCTAAGGTCTAGGATAAACCATACACCTTACTTCACTTAGAATTAAGTTGATTTAGTGTCTTGGTTTTGATCTCTTTTGTCGGGAGTAGATTGGGTCTCCCCCTTTGTTGTCTGAGCTAGATAACATAAGGTTAAGGTTGCCTCGACTGGCGTTACAACCATCTATTGGAGGTCGAGGTGATCGTGGTTGCACCTTTTGAGTTTCCCTTCGCTATTGCCATCCATGAGTTGATACATCCATAGGGGTAACTACAGTTTAGGTGATAATAGGTCAGTTGCTTGTGGTAGAGGATTACCCGTACAGTGGTACAGACTACAGAGATGACCCAGACTTGGCATTTCCTGAGGGGGCAGCATGGGGAGACATAGGTAAGAACAATAACCCTTGTACTTTTATGATTTTTTTGTTATAGTGCTAACAAGTTAACAACATGTGTGTGCAGATGTGGGTCCCGTATGATCGGTAAGATTCTCTCTTCTTGCGAGGAGAGAGAGAGGAGAGGGAGCAGTCATGGCTCTAGCCGTACATGCTGCCATCGTAGAGATTGATAGATTCTACGTGAACCTGAGTGGGTTGACGTTAGACGTCCCAGAGCTGATGGTAGATGAGTTACCGCAGCCCATGCAAGTGTATATGGTTGGAGCATCTGTGTGCTTCAACGCGCTGCTTTGTAGGGTGGCGAGAGAATTTGATTGTTTCCACACTCGATAGGCTAGAGTTTTTAGACCTAGGGGTGTACGTGCTAGGCGCAAGGCCTGATGTTGTTATCATGTATTGAGAGCTTAGAGGATTCATATTTTTGTACTTACTGAAAGCTACGAGGCTTCAGATTTTGTAGAGACTCACTGAAAGCTGTCGTGCTTCAGATTTTGTACCAACACTACTTTTTATGATGATATATATAGAGAGACATTTTGGCGATTTAGACATTATGTATTTTAAATGGATGAATGGTGTGATTTTGTTTATGTGTTTTCTTATAAAATGAGTTATTTGCATGTTATGTCTACTTTTAACAATTCATAAATATGCTTATGTGTGTGCAATGTACCAATCTAAGATGAAGTTGGCCATAGAGTCGACAACTGTGTTAACGTCTCGTGGAATTTGCAGGTACTGAATGGAGTCAAAGGACCTTTCCAGAAGACAGACTCATCTATAGAGACAGAGTAAGGTGGGATCATGCATGGCGTAGAGTCGGTTAAGATGATAGACCACTAGTTGAGAATCCAAGTGGATGACAACATGGTCCATACCCAAAGAAATAGTGTCGGTTAGGGTTCCAATGACTGCTTGATATTCTACAGCATTGTGGTCATGAAACCTAGACACATTCCCCCTGAGCTGATGAGATGGCCAGTAGGTGAATAGATTACCCAGGCTGTTGAAGCAAGGTTATGGGTATGCTGGCTGGCACCGTCTGCGAATCTATAGCACGTTTCCATCTACACACGTAGACAGAACATGGTATAAGAAACGAAACAAGATCTAAAACATGCAACAAATCAAAGTGTCACACCACACACAACCACACACATGCCATGTACAGTATATACAAAAGTACTTATGCATGAAAGACTCAAGCATAATACCTCTTTAGGTAGATCCCATTGCGGGGCCACCCAAAGATATCCTGTTGTAGTCTTCAAGCTCATAAGCTCCCTTCTCTAAGACGCATTTCCCTATGTAAGGTCCATGCCACATGGAATCAAACTTTCCTGCCCCCAGTTTATCATGTTTTTGGTCATATGTGAGGACCAAATCTCCCTCGTTGTAGGTGCGAGGTTCTACCGACTTGTCATACTGCGCTTTGATGCATTTCTTATGAGCATCATTGGGAAGAGCGACATCTCGGCGAGTCTCGTAGAGCTTAGCTAGGTAGAGGAAGCGTTCTTCCTCGGCAGTAGTGTTTGGGAAAATTTTGATGGCGAGTTTGAGGGACGGAATCTCGCACTCAATAGGAAGGACCACCTCCAATCCATACACTATTTTCAAGGGAGTAAATCCAGTGGTAGTTTTAACGGAGGTTCGATAAGCCCAAAGTGTGGAGAAGAGCATGTTATGCCAATTGGCCTTGTGCGTACCCACCATATGTTGGACTATAGTTTTCAAGACCTTGCTAATGGCCTCGACTTGTTCATTTGAATGTGGGTAGTACGGTGTTGATTTTTCATGGAAAAAACACAATCTATCGCTCAACTCATCAACCATATGGTTCATAAAGTGAGAACCATGGTCAGTAACTATTGCTTGAGGAACTCCAAACCACGTTATTACATGATTAAACATGAAGAGTGCGGCAGTCTTGTCATCTTTCATGTATCTAGGCATTGCCTCGGCCCACTTTGTAAAGTAGTCCACATATACAATGACATAACTATGCCCCTCGGCCGAGGTAGGCTTACAATGCATGAAATCGATGCCCCATTTAGCGAAGGGGCCAACAGTAATAACTAGATGTAACGGGGTAGGATGGGTGCGCTTTTTTGTATGAAAATGTTGACATGGAGGACATTTTTTTACGGCCTCAATGCAATCTTTGAAGATAGACGGCCAATAATATCCTACGTGCAGAATATTCTAGGCTATAGCCATCCCAGAGAGGTGACTACCACACACCCCAGCATGACATCCATTCAAAACATTTTCAGCCTCATCATGAGTCAGACAACGTCGAAAAATAGAATCGATACCACGATGGTACAAAGTGTCACTCATAATCATATAATACTTCACATGGTGGCGTACTCGACGATGGTCATCGTGATACAATTGAGGATTGAAACATTGGGTTTGAAGATACAATGTGATATCTCCATACCATGGATCAGACGTACTGATAAGAAACAATGACTCATCTAGAAAAGAGTCATTGGACTCAGATTCTATATTAGTATGGGGGAGGTCGCAGATGAGCTCAACAAACACCAAAGACTTTTTCGACTTGGCTTTTTTGAAAAGAATATTGAATTCTTGCAATATCACGATCCAACGTGAATACTTTCCCCCAAGTACTTGATGAGTCAGAATGTGGTACATGGGGTTCGAATCAGCGATGATGGTGGTGGTGTAAAGCAAAATGTAATGTCGAAACTTTTGCACGCCTATGACTGCCGCGAGAGCGAGCTTCTCAACATGTGAATAGTGAGTTTCAACATCAATGAGACCTTTACTAGCATAGTATATCACATGTTCTTGGGCATTCTGGTCTTCCTGTACCAAAACCATGGCAATAGTGGTGTCGAAAGCGGCGAGATATAAAATGTAATCTCGATAGTAATTCGGTGGTTGGATCACAGGGGCATGGGTAATTGCATGTTTCAAACTATTCAAAGATCATTGAGCTTGGTCATCCCAAATGAATGGGACGTCCTTTTTCATCAATATCATGTATCCTTGCATCTTTTGCGTGAAATTACAAATGAAGCATTTTAAATAAGTTGCTCTTCCTTGCAGACTCTGAAGTTCCATAATGTTGGTTGGAGGTGGAAGAGCGACAATGGCTTCCACCTTTAAGTGATCAATATGGATCCCATCTTTTGAGACGATAAAGCATAAGAGGCATCCGGAATCAACACAAAAAATACTCTTGTGAGGATTCAAATGGATATTGTACCACATGCATCTGAGGAAAACGACCGTCAGATGATCTAAGTGGAACTCACGCTGCTTTGAGTGGGCAGGGAGGTCATCCAAGTAAGGTTCCATAAAGTCCTTCACATCATGGAAGGCATACGACATGGCCCGCTGGAATGTGGCACCAACGTTTTTAAGACCGAATGGAATTTTATGATAAGAAAACGTTCCCCAAGGACAGATGAATGCAATTTTGTGTTGGTCGGTGGGGTGGATCTCAATTTGGTTGTATCTGAAAAATCCATCCATGAATGAAAAGATGACACTTCCAGCACAATTGTCGATAATCTAGTCGATGAAGGGAGTCGGGTAGTTGTCCTTGGGACAAACTTTGTTAAGATCCTGATAATCGACACAGACATGGATGGTCCCCTGCTTTTTATTCATAGGGACAACATTTGAGACCCATTCTATCAATGGGACAAGGTAAATGAAGCCAGCCTTCAAGAGTTTCTTAATCTCTACCTTGATTGTCGCAGTATTCCGAGGGTGTACCGGTCACAACTTTTGGAGGACAGGTTTGATGTCAGGATAGGTTTTAATTTAGTGTAAAACACTGGAGGGGTCTATTGCAGGCATCTCCTCAAAGGTCCAAGACAACACATCTCGGAATCGCTTGAATAAGGCCATGGCGGCGATGCCTTCTTTTGGGGAACACTTCTGGCCTAACTGAATGTGTTCCATTGCACTAGGAGTAACTGAAATGTCTATCAACGTGGTAGGCTCAATGTTGGCTAAGTTTCCTTTGGAGTCCGTTTGACATGCGAGTATCGAGGACTGAGAGCCAGAGTAGACGTTCGGTGTGAAGATGGTGCGAATGCTATTCTCCACATTGTCCAACAAGGGAAGGAAAGATGAATGATGGTGGAGGTATTCCCACGAAGGATCATCTGCACTCATGATTTCCATAATGGACTCGTCAGAATGAAAAGTCTATAGCAGACGATCGGATGATGTCCATTATAGAGAACATGAGGTGGAGGCCACAACTATGTGGTCCTCTGGTGGTGAGTGGATGGACTCGTACATGAGTTCAGTGGGTAACAGAGGCATAGTGTCTCCAATCCGGTGTGTGGTGGCTTCATCAGGTACAAGCTATGAATCAGTGGAGTTAGGAATAGATGAAATTTGCTAGGAGATCATGTTCACCATGGAAACATGGTTTGGGGGATCTAAAGTAGGAAAGAAACCCATAAGGGATGAATCCTCAAGGAGGCCAACCCCCACACTCTCATACTTTTGTGAAGATTGTCCAATTGAAGGAATGTTATCACCCGGGTGAGTAGTGGTGTTAGGTGTGCAGAAATCCCTTTGGTCGATTGTGACAATTTGGCCTTGATGGGGGAATTGTACTATGTGGAAGACAAATGATGCAACCACAGTCATGGTGTAAAACCAATTACGACCAAGAAAAATGTTATAATCTAACGGGGCATCGACCACTTCCACATTAAGGGTTGCGGTCTTTCCCCCCAGCTCGACTGGTAAAGCTTGTAACATCCCATGAGGTTGAAATCCACATTCGTTGAAGGCTCTCAAAGTGGTAGGAGAATGGTTCAACTCGGGAGAACCAATGGCTCTCCAACATGTGATCGACATGACTGACGTAGAGGCTCCTTCGTCCAAAATGGTACGATGGATTATCTTCCCAGCAATGTTTGTAGCAACTTGAAATGCCAATTGATGGGAGAGCATTGGTTTGAAGTTTTCTAGCTGGAACATGATGGTATTCGATGAATCCGGGTCAACTATATCGATGGAAGTGAGTAGAATCTTGCACTGATTCGGATAGTTTTGTAAGACCTCGAGCGTCGACATAGCACAAGGAGCTTGTTCAAGGTCCTCTACAATATTGTAGTTTTGAGCAGCCCGAGCATTAGGATTGAAAATCAATTTTCTAATCGTGCTCTTGGGTGGATGCAACACTGACTCAAACGAGGGCTTCTCAATGATGAGAGAAGCAGCCGGTATGGTGATGTCGGGCATTGAAGTGGAAGCTTTTTTAGTATTACTTCCAATGGGTTCCTTGGCCGGAATGGAGTCATACGAATGAGAACGGGTGTTCAAGTTGATAGTCTCATTACATACCATGAGCACATGTGCGGTGGTGGATGCTTCTCCTTGGGAAGAAGAAGTGTGAGTGATCGACTACTGATTTTGAGCAGGGAAGGGATCGTTGAGAACTGTGGGTGTGGGTTTTTCCTTAAGAAACTTTTGAACTTCATCTCTATGGGGGCACTTTTTAGAAAAGTGATCATCACCACACAGTAGGAAAGGATACTTCAACTTCCTTTTCTGTTTGGTATCATCAAGGGTGCTCTTTTGTTCCTGCTGGGTGGAAGATTTATTAGGTTTCCCTTTATTCTTTTTCTTACCACCGGACTTTTGAGGTGAAACTGATGAAACAAAATTCACTTCTTCGGTGAAAGCAGGATTGGATGATTTGGTGGTGCCATGACCATCCTGTGTTGGTGATGGGGAAGAACCCTGGGGGTTCAACGAACCAACAGTTTGAGAGGAAGGTTGGGTGTGAAGGGATCCAATGATGCCATCGGCTTGGGGTCCCTTGGGTGGTTTCGCAGGGTTGTAAGTGTTGCAGGGCACGTCGGGAAGAATATCAAACAATGTGCCAGATTGAGCATAGACTAAGTCTAGAGAATGGGCAGGAGCGATGGCTTAGTCCTTAGTGACAGTGCCACCCATGGAAACATCTCGTGCTATGGTAGGAATGAGAGACTTTGTAAACCAATCTGTTAGGAGTTGATCTGGAATAGGATCCTTAATGAGATGTCATCTCCTCCGCCACTCATGTATATGATCTAAGATATGGGTAGCGGTATTCTCACAGAGTGAGGTTAAAAGCTCTGTACCAGTTTCATACCGTATAGGCAGTTGGAAATGAGTCAAAAAGTTCATAGCAAGAAAACCAAAATCAGGAAAAGAATGAGGTGGTAGTTCAATATACCACTTGGTAACTGAACCAGTGAGATCTCGTTGAAATAACTGAAGACAGATCGAGTCATCCATCAGGGAGTTGGATGAACACCATAAGTGGTATGTCATCATGTGGTTTTTAGGATCCTCACCCGGCTTACCATCAAATTTTGGGATATTTGACAAAAGTTTCACCGGAATGGGTGGCCAATTAGTTATGTGGTAAATGGGGTCATTGGTCAAGCGAGATAGGTTAGGTAGATCCAAAGTAGCCAAAATGGGAAGCTACGGATTAGGCTGCGAGTACTGATAGTATGGATAAGGTGTGTAAGGACCAACAGGACCTTGTGTCGACTAACCATAGGGTGTTCCAGGAGGAAATTGGCCATAGGGGTATGGGCCACTCGGACCAAATGTAGGTCTGCCTCCATAGTAAGGTGGTTCGAGAGGGGGTGGTGGGCCACCTCCACCGTCGGAAGGGTAAGAGCCTCGTCCACCACTTCCACCATAGTAGGGTGTTGGGTCACCACCATCGCCACCAGGATGAGAAGGTCCTCCACCACCACCACAGGGTGGGATGGTCCTCCACCATCACCACTACCAGGAGGGGGTGGTGGTACTCCACCGCCCCCACCAGGGGGGGTGGTCCATGATGACCGAAATGAGGTGGTCCTCCGCCAGAAGGTAGAGGTCCACCTCCTCCAGAGTTATGTGGGGGCCTGCCGCCTACCGTGGGAGGTGGGGGTGGACCAAATGGGGGTGGAGGGACTTGAGGGACTGTAAGTGGGGGTCCATGTTGTAAAACATTTTGTTGTCCCCATAGAGTGTAAGGATTTCCAGGGTAAGGAACCCCGTAGAGTGCATTTTCGGGATTAAGTTGACCCGACATAGGGTTAGGATGACCTGGATACGCTTGACTCGATGGAGGTTGAATTATCTTGGATGGTCTCCCAACATGGGATAGTCCCGTAGTGGAAGGTATGGGAGGCAAGGAATTTCCAACGGAAGTCCCGATGGGACCTCCTGCTATAGTATTATGGTTAAGAGATGGGGGTTTCCCCCTAGCAACAACTTGTTGACCACTAAGTAAAGGTTGACCAAACACTGGTTGTTGGTTATTCACTGTAGGATTAACGTTACTAGTAAAAAAGGTAGGGCATAAAGAGTATCCGCCTCTCAAAGTCTGGGGTGGGGGAGGAGCAGGTAACATAACCATGGTGACCAGAGGTTGTGTTAGACTACTGTTGTTCAACAGGCTGGGTCATCAGAGGTACTCAACCGGTCTCCTGTCTAGGGGACGTATGTGCAGGAATGGATGGTTGACCAGTTTCAGACGCCGTCACATGCTGCATGGATGATTCCAGTGACTCAAAAGATAAAGAGAGACCTAGGATTGGTCGGTCGTCGAACCTTAGTTGAAAGTTTCGACTTCGAAACTCCTCACACATAGCACGTAAATGAGCCAATTACTCACGATAAGGTTCTAAACGGTCGTCGGGACTAGCCCAACTGGGTGGGGATGCAATGGAAAAATGGACCACTCGGTGTCCTGTAGAAGATGTCCAATAAGCTACTGAAGGACCAGCAGCTACTGTAGGGTCATCCTGGGGTTGATTTATCCATTCCAACGATCCAGGATCTCCCGGTGAAACGGGAGGTAAGTCTTGTGAAGTGGGGATTTGCGCTTCTTCACCCTACGGGGGGCGAGAGGCAGGTGAATATAAAGGAGTATGAAGAAATAAAAGTCCTCCAACATTCAAAGTGGGGTTTTCCACTTCATGTGACCTGACCCTGGCTTGTGGATCCATCTTTACCCTCGAAATTACCTCCTGGTTAAGGGAATATTCGGGTGGCAAATTCTGAATCTTGCGAGACCTTCTCCAAGGAAAGTCAGCCAGAGTGACTGAAACAAAAAGTTTCTCCTAAGGCAAGCTACACAAAAGAAAAGTGGACCAGACAAACCCTACACAAACTAAGGCCACAAGAAAACTTATGTTATAAGAGTGGATTCAAAGGTCTGGAACCACACAGGATTGTCAAGGCTTCGCAAATTGCTATATACCGTAGGGTCGAACAGTAAAACGTGACAAGGAGGATTGGGACCGTACCCTTGCCTGAATACCCAATTACCTGGATGGTACATGCGTATTAATCTCTCTGAGTGTTTTTTTTGGTGTATTTCTCCGCCAAGATAGCCAAAAGGTTAACTCAGTTGGTTTCAGGAATCCTAAGGGTGTCTCCCAATATATGCAAGGTACGTGGGAGCTCAAATATGTAGTGGTGTTGTCCAATGCACAACCGTTCAGTAAGAGACCTTTTGATCTACTGTTGAGTATGTGAAACACCTTTCGTTATATTGCAAGTACGTGTGGTACTTGGTGGGTACATGAAAGAGCTCGATATACCGATAAGTATGTGGAAGACTACAATACCCCCGTGATACAGTGCTAGCAAATAATGACAGCTTCCATGCTTAACGACGCCAAAACACGTCTCTAACTTACACACAAGTTACTAAAACTTTTACCCTAGTTCTACCGTTAATTTTATTTGGACGGTCAGGTGAATGCATGAGGTGAGTAAATAATCGTAAACATAATCCAGGCCCTAACTACATGCAAAAATATACACTTTTCTTTTGATGAACTCTATGTATGGGAAGGAGAAATTTTCTTTTTCTTTCCAACAATTTTACTAAAATAATGCAATGCAACGCAATCCCAAATCTACGAAAAATGACAATGAAGCATTCTTTTCCTTTTTAGCGAAACACAATTTTTTTTGACACAACACTACTAAGCCAAATCAAAGCACGTTTTTATTTTTCTTTTGTCTTTTCAAAATGAAAATGATTGTAAGTAATGAAAAGAGAGAATTCCTAAGTAGAGTATGCAAGCTTTTCACTTTCACTATGATGTCCTAAAAGCATAAAAATCAAAAGGCACAATTAACTTTCCAAGCATGGAATTACTTTTGCAAAACTTGATGTCTACTCGAATTTTTCAAGAAAATGAGCAACTCAAAGTTCATGAAAAACACAGATAATGCAATTTTCTTTCGATTTTTCCAAAATATATATAAAGGAGACATTCCAATGCATGTGCAATTCTTCAAATGATCTTGAAAAATGATGGAAATAAAGTACTTTTGATCTTTCAATGGATGCATAAAAATAACAATTTGATAACAACGATGCTTTTAAACATAAATACTGAACTGAAAAGATTACTTGCAGCACTCCAATAACTCAGAAAATCTCAAGAGAAAGCGAGCACTCAATGGACTGAAAATACACACAAACACTCAAACTCAAACAATAACAAGTAGCACTAAAGCAAGCAAAGCTCAACGAATGAATGAAATTGAGGTCTGGAAACCGATCCAATCCAATGATCAGATTTGGAAAGGAGAGGAGGGAATGCAAGGGTGAATGGATGAAGGTGGGGGAGACGAAAGTGTCCACGACTACCAAATCCCAGACTTTTATGAGATGGAACCCAAAACAACTCCAAACAAATTCAAACAACTCAATCACGTAAAGCAAAATGGGATCTCTGACTGGATCTTGTAGTACAGAGAGAGTTTGCATACAAACCAGCACTCAAAAGCAAAAAGGATAAAGGGTGCATGTATGGCAACTTTGACAGATCGGTGCAGTCTATGCTTGTACACAGTGCGACGTCGCAGTTCAACAATGCGAGAAGTGTGATGGTGTCGCAGAATACCAATGGAAGGGTTGCGACAACTGACTAACAGGAAAAGAATAGAGATAAAAAATGACACAGTGTTGCTCTGTGTATACTGACCAAGTGCGACAGGCGAGATCTAAGTTAAAAAATGAGCCAAATATCCAAGTAATGAGCAATGAACTGGTTTGAAAATGAAAAGTACAAACTCAGAGGAAGGTAATCAGACTCTTCAAAGTCAAGATTTGGTGGTGAAACTAGCTTAGGAGGAAAATGAAAAATGAAAAAGGCTTGGCAAGAAATCAACTGAAAATAACATTCAAATTGACACTACAAAGCAATGTTCTTCCCCAGCGGAGTAGCCAGATTTGTTTCATGGACAATCCACTCGAGAGGACGTGAGCCGGATCTCCCTAGCTCAATGTGAGTCTAGAACAAATAGTACAGACTATAAACTACTTTACTAGATCTAATTAAGGATCGAGTCACTAGATGTCTTACCTTAGACTTGAAGTCCTTTCTCCTGGATGCTACTCCATGCCTTGCGGTCGTCAGATCTCAGCTGCAAGACCTATCAAGATACATAGAACAATGCAAACAAGTAAAGAGCATCTATACAATAATAGATCTAAGTAAACAGTTAAGCAGGTAAACTACACAATATCATCAATCACAACAATATTGGTGGAAAGCATTTATATTACTGCAAATATGGGGAAAGTACATAGAAGAATGATTACAACCGAGGATTAACTTAGTAATCCTTCTCCGTCCAAGCCAATGCCATATCCTCCCAAGGAAGTGTAAGTCTCTTAATGGATGAATAGAGATCTCTCAATGATGATTTTACCAGCATGTAGACACTATAGACTTCCTCCTTTTGGAGAGGGGTAGAACTTCACTTATATAGGACTAAGTGGATAGGGTATGGATAGGATAGTTTGAGATATGGTAGGAGAGAGATAGGGGATCCTCCCAAGAGGTTAGGAACCGAGTGCCAGCTCTCCCAAGAGGTCAGGGATAAGGATACAAGTCAGCAGGCTTTGAGAATGGGCTCGAACAAGCTATTTTTGCCTATTAACTGACATCGTCGCACCCGGCAAGAGAGCAAGATGCGACATCGCAGGTTGCATGAGTGCAGCCTATGACGACCTCTCAAAACCTAGAATGAATGCAATGGTATCTCTTTCTGGTTAATGACTTAGCCAATGATACTTTAGGGATGTATACATTGAATCTCATGATGGTAGGATTTTAGGTGTAACAATCCGTTCCATCAGAACTGTGGCTGTCAGAAGGGCGTCAGAGCCAAGAGTGGCAGAGAAAGGCATCCAGAGGTGAGTGGAGCAGCTATCGACTATGACAAGCTGGGTTAGCGTGGTAACCATGTTAGATTTTTATCATTTAATTCAATATGATCTAGGATCTTATCTGAGAGAACAACATGCACCATATCAAACATAAGATACAAGAGACACAAATCATTTCACCGAGGAAAGCATAAAGGATAAAACCCCGCAACTTCCTCAGAGATAGAATGAACAATAATAAAAAACCCCAAAACAAGAAGATGGTCTCCAGCAGCTTCCTCCTCCTCCATTTGTGTGAACTTGTCTCTCTCTCAGTTATGTGAATGAGAGAGTGAGTGAATGAATCAAATGAGAGAGTCACATTATTTATTTATACTTTACTTCACTTTCCTTTTACCTTAACTAGGCCAACTTCTCCTAGGAGATTCTAATAACCCATTATAACCTAACTATGGGATGACCCCACTAGGGGAGTCTAATAACCCACTCAAATACAATGATAGCCTTCCCGATCGGAGGAATGTAACCTCTCGGTTGGAAGTATAATGACAATATAAAATATAAAAGTGAAATACATTTTGAAGTTACAAATACATCAACACTCCCTCTTAACTAGGAAGGTATTCTCTTGACACAATTCATCAGCACAAGTCTTCGTCAATGGATCATCATCATCACTGCTGCTGCTATCTCGACCATAAGTCTCCAATCTACTCATCATAGGAAGTTCTATAGAGACAACCCTTTTTCATGCTAGATGTAGGCCTAGCCTCCATGTAGGTCTTCATCATCTCTGTGAGCAAGCCATCAAGTAGGTACATCTCAGGACTCATTATATGCCTCTGCAAAACCTGCAAGATCTCCCAAGACTGATTATATGGCACTGTAAAACCTGAAGGAGCATCCCAGGACTGATTATATGCCTCTGCAAAACCCGTGTATGCTGTTGTCATCTCATCATCTTCAAATCATCCCATCGTCAACAGAGCATATCCCAGATGCACATCACAATGTCTCCAGTATGGGAGTACTTTCCTACCACCATACGAGACTCAGTCTACCAACATGAGAGGACTTTCATACGAGCATGTGAGACACAACACTTACATCAACTGACATGGGAGGACTTTCCTACCACCATTCGGGAAAGGCTCAACACTTACATCAATGTCCATGGGAGGAGTTTCCTTCCACCATGCTGGAATGGCCCAACACTTACATCTACACCTGGCAGGACTTTCCTACCACCATGTGAGAATGGCTCAGCCCTTACATATACACCATATGAGGAATTTCCTACCACTATGTGAGAATGGCTCGGCCCTTACATCTTCCAACATAACAAGACTTTCCTACCACTATGTGAGAATGGCCCATGTGCATATGCGTCTTTCAGACTCATCACTTCCCCTTGGAAGGAACCTCGATCGGAAGTACACCAATCTTCTCTCTAAAGTACTCTAACTTCACTCTAGCTAGTGGCTTGGTAAACACATCATCTATCTGCTCATCCATCACAACATACTGGAGCTTCACTACTCCTCTCTGCACCATATCCCTGATATAGTGATACTTGATCTCGATGTGCTTCGACTTGTCATGGAACACCGGGTTCTCATACAACTTCACACAACTCTAGTTGTCAGAATATATACAAGTAACATCCAACTAGAGATCAAATAAATCAGACAGTATCTTCCTCAGCCATACTGCCTCACAACTAGCCGAACAAGCTGCAACATACCTTGCTTCGGCTATACTCAGTGCCACGCAGGACTGCATCCTACAAAACCAAGAGATCACACCTGATCCCATACTGAAGCAGCACCCTAAAGTACTCTTCCTATCAATGGCACAGCCTGCCCAATCTAAATAAACATAACCCTCTAGGTTAATCTTCTGATTTGCATCATACTTGAGCCCATAATCCATCGTACCCTTCAGGTACCTCAGAATATGCTTTACAGCAATCAAGTGAACATGTCTCGGATCCATTAGGAACTGGATCAATGTGTTCATAGCAAAGCAAATATCTAGTCTCGTATTCTTCAGGTACATTAAATACCTAATCATCTGATGATACATCATGGCATCAACCAAATCTGATGAAGCATCACACAATATCTTCCATTTCCATGCCATAGGTGTGGCCATGGCCTCGCAGTCCATCATCCCGAACCTCTTCAGGATCTCTAATGCATACTTCCCTTGTCCAAGGAAGATTCCATCTGCACTCTGCCACGCCTCCATGCCTAGAAAATAGTGCAGCATACCCAAGTCCTTCATATCGAACTCGGCAAAAATCTTCCTCTTCATGTCAGCAATCAACCCATCCTCACCTTTCGCAGACAAGTCATCTACATACAGTAAGAGTATCACTGGATTTCCTTCCTCCACCTTGTAGTAAAGGTTGGAATCCACTTTACTCTTGGTAAATCCCAAATTGGTCAGGAAGTTGTCTATCCCATCGTACCATGTCCTGGGTTCTTGTTTCAAACCGTACAAGGATTTCTATAGTTTGCACACATCAGTCTCTCTGTCATGTGTCTCAAACCCAAGTGGTTGTTCCACATACACTTTGTCTTCCACTACACCATTCAAGAACGTTGTCTTGACATCCATCTGGTGTATCTTCCACTTCATTACTGCAGCCAGAGCAAGTACTGATCTGATGGAAGTGTATCCAGTTACAGGTGCAAATGTCTCCTCATAGTCTATCCCTTCTTTTTGGGAGAAGCCACATGCCACAAATCTTGCCTTGTATTTCTCTATGCTGCCATCTGCAGCATGCTTGATCTTGTAGATCCACTTGGAAGTCACCACATACTTCCCTTCTAGTGTCGGGACCACATCCCAAACATCATTCTTCATGATCGACTAGTACTCCTCGATCATGGCATCCTTCCATTCCTTCTTCTCAACTTCTTCCTCATAGTTGGAAGGTTCTTTGTTAATGATGTCACATAGCCGGGCTACATAAATGGTGTATGGCCTTGGTCTTTTGCTTTCTCTATGCATTCATTCAGGAGCACCATATCTCTCTGCATCTTGGATTGCTTCTTGTACCCATGCTGGTTTCCTCTTGTGAGAATTCTTCTCACGGGGTGGATCTACAGGTTCCTATGGATCTTCTATCTCACGATTTTCTTCTTGATTTACTTCATTCATTGTTGTATCTCATATCATGGGTGCTTCTGATTCTTCAATGTATTCAACAGGTATCTTTCTGGATTTCTGTATGCTGAGTCTTCATCAAATGTTACATCCCTGCTAATGTCGATCTTCTTGAATCATGGGAAGTATATTCTGTAAGCCTTCAAGCTTTCAGTATATCCCATGAATATACCCTTCTTTCCTGAAGGATCTAATTTCATCCTCTTCTCTTTTCAGAATGTGTATGTACACTGGGCAACCAAATATTCTAAGATGGATGACCTCTGGTTTCTCGTCGGAGAAAGATTCTTCTGGTGTCTTGTTTTCAAGTACTCTACGTGGAGTACGATTCTGTACATACATAGATGTCCTTGCAGCTTCTTCCCATAGATGCATAGGAAGATCCTGGTCATGAAGCACCGCCCTTACGGCTTCCATAATTGTTCTATTCTTCCTTTCTGCAACTCCATTTTGTTGTGGATTAAATGGAGTGGTGAACTCCCTCTTAATCCCCGAATCACTGCATAATTTCTTGAAGTCTTCTAATGTGAACTCTCCACCATTGTCTGACCGAAAAGTCTTGATTTTCTTCTCTGTGTGGTTCTCAATCAAGGCTTTGAATTCCTTGAAATTACTAAATACTTCATCTTTGCTCTTCAAGAAATATATCCATGTCTTCCTAGAAAAATCGTCAATGAAAGAAACATAATATAAATACCCACTCAAAGAACTGGATGACATCGGATCGCATACATCAGAGTGGATGATTTCCAAGATTCCTTTTGCCTTATTTTCGCTACTTGGAAATGTCTTCTTTGTGTTCTTTCCTTTTGCACATACTTTGAAAACACCTTCATGCCTTGCCTGGAAATCTGGAAGACCTTAAATAGCTTTTCTTATGAGAGGTAGTGCTCTATAGTGCAGATGTGAAAGCCTTCTATGCCATAGTTCTCTTGGCTCCATGGATTCATGGACCAAGGCTTGTTCTGGTTTTCCCTTCATTTTGTATAATCCTCCCTGTTGCTCTCTAATCAATACTGCATCATCTATAGTCTTTCCTTTACGCCACATAAGAACTTGGCCATCTACAAATGCAACCCTCATACCTTTTTCATCCAGTGCAGAGATGGAGAGAAGGTTCTTCTCTAGTCCTAGTACAAATAGAACATCTTTAATCTTCATAGACTTTCCATAGTCTAGCTTATAAGAGGCTTCACCACTTTGTTTTATAGGATACTGGTAGTTATCCCCAAGTTTCACTTTATGGGGTGACTCATGTTCAGATAGATTCATAAAGGATTCCTTGAATCCAGTCATATGCTTGGAAGCCCCACTATCTATAAGCCAATCATTGCTTCCATGTGTAATAGTTCCTGTGAGAGCATAAATCAAAACATACTCTTCATCGCTTGAAGAATCTTCACTTTCTTCTCTCGATGTCTTCCTGGGAGGTTCATCATCCTCTGCAATGTGAGCATGATGTATTCTTTTGTTGCTCTTCTGCTTGTGGTAGCTGCTTTTGTTCCTGAGACAATCTCTGGAATAGTGTCCCATCTCATCACAAGTATAACATCGAATGGTGGATATATCTCTTTGGGATCTGAAGTTATCCCTTTGATTCTGGTGATGGTGTTTACCCTTATCATGATGAGGATGCTCCATCTTGTTCTTATTCTTCCTAGTGTGTACTGTGAGAGCTTGGTCTTCACTACCCATCTTCTCTTCTCGAGCTACAATTCGATCTTCTTCTTGTGAGCATTCCTCCCACAACCTACTGAATGTGATGAGCTTCTTTCTAGCACAAATTCCTTGAATGAAGGAATCCCATGACCTAGGGAAACAATTCAAGGTGGTCATCACTACTTCTACATTTTCTATATCTTCTCCCAGAGCTTCAAGTTGTTCTTTTATCTGGGAGACCCTTGAAAAATAGGACTGCATGGTCTCAGCATTTTGAATCTTTGCAATCTTTCCTTCAAATAGCTTGGTCAAGGAATTAAACATCTCCTTGGGTGTCTTTAGAGATGACACATGTGGTATGAGATGGGCCTTGATAGAATCTACAATGATCCTCTTGGCCTTGACCAAGTTCTTCTTATGTAAGGCCTTAGCCTCATCTCCCTCTGGAACTAGAACCTCTTCACTTATGTAGGTGTCCAATTCATTCTCTTCTAGGATTAACCCAATCCTATACTTCCATGCTCGGAAGTTATCATCCCCTTCAAGCTTATCCTCAAGCTTGGTGTGGTGATACATCTTAATGAGAAACAAAAATGAAAATAAAATATTTAGATCTTACCACTTGATTTGTTGAAGCTAGATCTCGAGCTGGCTAGGGTTTGACAGAGAAACCCTAAAAATCCAAAATTGGAATTTCAAACTTCTTCCTGGACAAGGAGATGCAATTGACTGAGGCGAGCAAGCTGGTGTGCTTAGATTTTGAAAACTCCAAAAATTTACCCATCAAAAGTGACTTCTAATTTCAGATCTGCAATTTCTGTCAAATTCCGGTTTTCTGGTTTTTCTGGTCCAAAAGTCAAATTAGGGTTTGAATTTCCTAGAGATTCAACCAACCAAAAATTTCGATCTTGGTCTCTAAATTTTGATTTTGCTGAGGAGAACAATTCTATGCTGAGAGCACTCCAAAATTCCACTTCTGTCAAAATCCCTAATTCCTTGCAGCAGTGACAGGCCAAAAACTGAAAATGCTCAAAATCAAATTTTGTTTCGACATAAAGATGCGCCTTCCTCGGGAGAGTTATCCTAGCCTCTTTCTTTTGATGATCTGTGGAAAGAGACCCAAAAAATTAAGAATCCCTAGCTTCCACAATTGCACAGTGTCTTCTTCTCAAGTTAGCTCTGATACCATGTTAAATTTTTATCATTTAATTCAATATGATATAGGATCTTATCTGAGAGAACAACATGCACAACATATCAAACATAAGAGACAAGATACACAAAGCATTTCACCGGGGAAACCATAAAGGAGAAAATCCCGCAACTTCCTTAGAGATAGAATGAGCAATAATACAAAACCCTAAAACAAGAAGATGGTCTACAGCAGCTTCCTCCTGCTCCACTTGTGTGAACTTGTCTCTCTCCCACTTATGCGAATGTGTGAGTGAGTGAATGAATCAAATGAGAGAGTCACACTCTTCATTTATACTTTACTTCACTTTCCTTTTACCCTAACTGGGTCGAATTCTCCTATGAGAGTCTAATAAGCCATTATAACCTAACTCTGGGCTGACCCCACTAGGGGAGTCTAATAACCGACTCAAATACAATGATAGCCTTTCCGATTAGAGGAATGAAACCTCTCCTTATGAAGTGTAATGACAATATAAAATATACAAGTGAAATACATTCCGAAGTTACAAATACATGAACAAACCGCACCACTTTTGGGGGATTTTTTGGGTAGCATGGGTTTTTGGCCCATAATCATTGTAAAGACGTGACCTACAGGCACAATCTATAAAAGGGGCAATTTTTTAAGGGAAGGGTTGATTTTTGTGGATCTCTCATGGTATTATTTTGATCCTTGTGTAGTCTTTTGAAAGACTAGTATTGTAAAGAGGCTCTGCAGCTATGTGCGTAGAGACCCACTAGAGAGACAAAGAGGCTCTGTAGCTATGTGCGCAGAGACATATTGTAGAGAGAAGAGTCTGCAACTAAGTGCATAGGTTGGAACTGTTGAACCCTTCCCATTAATATAAAAAATAGTTCCCGTGGATGTAGCTCCCATCCGGGGGGTGAACCACGTAAATAAGTGTGTTATATGATTGAATGAGTGTGATTTTGTATACTTATGTTTATGTTTACATTCATGCTTATCTTTATGTATGTTCATGATTTTATATGTATTCCTGCATGTATGATGAATGAAAATAATATGTTAAGTATGGAACATGTATACTTGAATGTATAAGCATTTTGGAATATGTCGAATGCACAAGTAGTAGGAATAACACTAAGTCAACGAAGTCTGTGAAGTGTGTGATTGTTGTGAAGCACAGCCTGGAGTTGCGGTTTCATATTGTTTAGTGGTCTTTCTGAAGTGTGCAGTCCTAGTGCACACTAGAATATACTAGGTAGACGTGAAGTAGGTGTGACTTCATGCAATTCACCAGTCTATAACCATGCATCACTTGATTACAAAAAATTGCTTCTGTAATCCCCCATAACTTCGCCTAGGGTGAGACCTCTGCTTGTTCCCAGGATGTTTCCGAAAGGGACGGTGAAGAAGGGTTTTGTTGGACCAAAAATGCACATAACCTAGGTCAGTAAGAGAAAGTTAAAGAACGAGGTTCATAGCCAACAAATGGTTCTGTTTCCGTGCTTGAAATGGTGATGTGTTCCGAATATTGGAATCCTAAGAAAATATAAATACAGAACTAGGTGGATAATATAGAAAAGGAGTTTGCAAGGAAGGAGAACAAACATCTACATTTCTCTGACGAAGAATGGTTGCAAAGATACCTATTTTTGATATTTATGAAATTTTATTCGCATCCTTCAGCAACAACCTATATGAGTGGCTATCAAGACTAGCAGAATGGAACAACTATTATGAGGGTGGAGAACCTACCGTATGGAGTCCAGAACTAGTTCAGATACTTAAAGTAGTGGATAGCCCAATATCATGAGTAGTAGACTTATGGCTCGATATCATAATAGAATGATACATTATATAATTTGCTGTGGACACTCTGAAGTCTTACAACACAGCAGAGGCAGATTTCTTCAAAGGATTCAGAGGTAAGTACCTGAACATGTAGATTTTCTGCCTTCAACTGCCTGCTGGTTTAATGCCAAGTTTAAGGTGGTTTTCACCTACAGCCTATTTTGCATTAGCTGTAGGTTACTTAATGCACTTTAGATAAACAATAAACACACACTGAAAGCAATTTAACAGGCTGCAAACTAATTCACAACATTCACACATAAATTTGACACAAGTATTTTTGGCCAAATCGAACCCTGGAAAAACCCCCACGGGGAAAACCAGTTGAGTGAGAGAGAGATTTATTATTCCTTCAGCTAGATAATGCAACAACAGTACATAAAACAAATACAACTTATCTCCATTGAATACACCCCAGTCTGCCTCGATTTCATTGCCAAACTGCTGCCTGGAAATGAGTGCAAACTTTCTTGGTTTCTGTGCAATGTATGGTGCTGTATCCTCTTTGTTTTCTGTGCTATTATCTCTTTAGAAACCTGTGCAGAAAGTCTAGAAGACCGTGCCCTGAACTTTGTCAACAAACTGAGCAGAAACTATCTTGGGTCTAGTGCCCAGATTCTCCTCAACCTGTGTGCTGGAAATATCAGACTACTGTACGGTGATTTTGCTTGGAATTTGAGCTGGGTTATTGTGACGATATGAGTGCCTCGAGTTTCAGTCAAGCTGCCTCAAATCTGAACCCTTCTCTTCCTCTAACTACGCGCTGAGATAATGGCTGCTGCCAACAGCATCACCTCGATTTCCTTGCTGATGATAACTGGTACTGTGTAGTAATCTCTGCTGATAATAAATGCCTGTACTATGCCTCGAATCTGGTGCCAAACTGATATCTGAACTCCTCGAGGTGCGTGATACCTGCTGCAGTACTTTCTCGGCCTCTCCTTCTCGTGCTCTCTCTTCATTCACCTTCTCATCACAAAAAATGAACTAGGTATTTTCCTCCCTCCCTTTTATACATCCCTAAAAGGTGATTCTAATCCAATGGTGTAGATTCACTTTAATCTGATGGTTGAGATTAGGTGTGAGTAAAATCTCATTAATTAAATCATTCAATTAATAATTACTCACTCACTTTTTGACATAGGACAAAGGTGACTTTAAAGTCTCATTAATTAATTAATTAATGTGAGGGTCCTGTTATCACATATATAGTAGCCGGGCTACCATACATTATTTTTCCAATTCTAGTACACTATTCAGCCAGTTCCCTTACATTTGAGATGCTGAGATGAGCATCTAGATTGGATCACTATCAGATTATGGACAGCAGTTGTATTCCCCATGCCATGACCTAGTCTCAGGACACTTAGAGAGATGACCGATATAGCCATTATATCATTGCTACATAGCAGACAGTAGTGCCCAGAGTTACAGCAGCAGTCTCAGAGGACAGATGATGGTACCGGTTGATGAGCTTTCAGGTATATGACTCAGCAGGTATATCATGGTGTCATGGTTAGATTGCTTTTATACTTATTCTTATAGCATGTCTTAGCACTTAGTGTCATGATCTGGCGATCATATAGATATATGGACCTGGTTGTTCTATTATATATATTATATTGTCCCTACTCAGACTTAGAAGTTCACTATTCATACTCATTGGTACATACCCTCCTTAGGGAGAATAGAGGTGATCATTACACAGTACTTTGGCTTGCTAGTGATGGCTCCATCATTTCATTTTCTTCATCCATCCATGGCCTACCATTTAGATTATCACCCTGACTTACTACTTGACTAGTGGCATGGAGGAATTTTCCCCACTGTAGCCTCTGTATTGGATGAGCTTCCCTGTTTATTGTGTCTCGGCTCTGAGTTGGTGACAAAACTTACTTATGGTGAGTTTGAGTTCCTTGGAATTCCCCCTAGTCACTAAAGTTGTGTTGGCTAAACCTGAAACTTTTAGTGCTGTCATCAATACAAAATCTGGAAAATGAAATGCTATATCTTATATGAAAAGCCCATTCATGCAATGTGTTTGTGAACACACATGAATGAAAGGCGTGCCAAATGAAAATGGCCATAAAAATAAATGTTATATCTTGTGGAAAATAAATACCTAGGTAAACAAGCTGTCCATGACACACCTAGAAGTGCTCAGGTAAACAAGTGCCTTAAAAACACACCTGCGGCAGAAAGCCTAAAAGAAAAATGTAAATCTATGCAATGTGTTTGTAAACACACATAGATAAAGGCTATGGAAACTTCAGGCCCAAAAAGCAATGGAACTTAAATGCTATATCTAAACAATTGCTGGCCTTATTTGTATTATGGATTGTGCGCATCTGCGAAGGTGAATAAACCCTCTTTAAACAACTCATCCATTTGTGAGACACCGCCATTCCCTATGTTATTGCTCATTCAGTATATACTATGGTGTATTCCCTTTCCCTTGCCAAAGTGTCACAAAGTCAAGACAGTTAAGTCATCCCTTAGCCTAGCCAGTTAATTCAGCCTTCATCCTTCACTAGCAAATTGATCACAACTATGAAGTGAGTATGATCCTGAAAGTCTAGTCTGAGTGATAATAATAATTAACGACACTATATATTTGGATTTAGATCACCAGCCATGATTACTCTGTGTTATAATTGTTATTTGAATAAGTTGTAGAGCATATGTTAACCTTGACACTTTGCAGCAGCTATTGATGATGATCTGAGTTATATTTGGTCTTGGTTAGACCTAGTTTGACCATGGAGGACCATGGGACATGAGATGTTGGACCTTATGATGATATGGATAGATGATATATGGTCTATGTATACATACATGATGACTCTATGCAGCAGCTACAGGGTTATGATGATGATTCTAGGGTTACAGCAGTGTTTGTATATGTACATCGCATTATTATTGGCCTTGATCCGGTATATTGGATATTCATTTGGATCATGCAGAGATTCATATGGTGTATGAGTACACATCTTGGATGGATTTGGACCTTCTGAGTCCAATGGGATAGTTTGTTTTCAGTTCCGGTCACTTACAGTGATGATTTAGCCTCAGTAGGTTGTCCTAGTACAGTTTTGGCTTGTTGGAGGCCCTGTCGGAGCAGATGTTATTTTTATCCGGTTGACCTAGGGCGTTGATGATGTAGGGGGTGGTCCAGCCACTTGTTTTTACCATATTACCCCCCTTCCGGACACATTGGTGCCCTCACCTTGACAGCGCCAGCACTCTAGGAGGATGTTTGGGGTAGTTTCACGCTTCCCGTTGCATTTCAGGATTGGTAGAAATGGCTATTGAGGAAATTGATTTGGGCTACTGAGGCAAAGTTATGGCATGGGATGATCAGTGATGATAGATCGGGACCTTCCACACCTTCTCCAGCAGTTTCAGCTTCATCGGGGTCCGCATCCATCACTTATGGCACTTTCTGTGGATTTTTTGAGGTCTCTTGAGGACCACGACTTCACTATGGAGGCACGATTTGGTACATTCATGATTATTTTTTGGTTATTGTGCTATGGGGATTGACCAAGGATGGATAAAATTACCCCTTGGACCCACCATAAGCCTGTTATGATATTTTATCATCATGATTTGGTGGGATTCCCCTCTTATAGGGCGATTTTGTCCACTTACATTATATTTTATTAGTGATCCATGTATTTTATTGTTGAGCTCATCTCAACCATTGATTAGACATTTGTATCTTTTAATCTTAGCCACTCATTCAAAAAGTGGTTAGGGTTTTGGTGCCTCTCCTTCCTATTTAAAGGAGATAGCCTCTCATTGTAAAGGGACTTTTGGCTCTGGATTATTGGAATAGAAAATTATTATTGCATCTATCTCCAGTGTTGTGGTGAATGTTTTTTGGTGTTCGTTCGTTGGTTCTTCCTTTGCACTGAGTTATTGAAGATCTTGTTTGCCATATCTTTGTACCACGATTTTTGCATCTACAGGTGGAGGCCGATTTGCTTGGAGGAGAAGGTATTGGTAGGGGAAGACTCTCCCTACTTCTTCTTTGGAGCTCTTCGTTGGTAACAGGGAGTATTACTGTCCCATGACCTTCTATTTCATGTTACTATTTGCATTTCTCTTGTATTTCTTCCATAGTTGATCTTACTGATTGAATCTTCATTCCTTGGTTTGAAAGGTAGAGGAAGGTGCACTTGTGGGATAGGGCATCAAATCGGCAAGCAAATCAACAATCTCTCATTTGATCTCTGCGGGAATCTTCCTCAACATCAAGGCATCTCATCCACATCACTCAGGTATGATCTCAAGGTAAGTTCTATCTCCATGATCTATCCAATTGTCAAAAACACTTAAAACCCTAATCAATCAAAACCCCATTTTTACATTTTCTCAGATCTACTTAGATCTAGTGGGTTATTGGGCATAATATTGAAAACCCACCTCTATAGCATCCACGGCATCCCGGATCTATAGTTTGGTGAGGATTGGCTTCCGTTTGACCCCTCTCCCATGCCAACTTAGCTTCTCCCAAGCAAGGCGCACTTCACTAGTTGAGCAAGTTGACCTAGATCTAGGTGATGGGTGTTTGAGATTCCACTTGATTCTCATCTACACATCCAATAACATACACCCAGGTTGTTACTTTTCTGAAATTCACCTTGTGGGCCCCATTCCACATTTTAAGGGATTTAATCCCCATTTTGGACCACTTGGAACCCTTAAACTTAGATCTACTAAGATCTAACCGTTGGATTACCACGAAAATACAGATCCATACTCCTACCTGACCGATCTACCCGGATCTAAAGTTTGGATGCCATCCGACTTGTTTTGACCCACCTAACCCCACTTTTAGGCTTCCTTGGGCAAAGTCGCACCACCTTGGAGAAGTGAGTTGACTCACTTCCAGGAACTGGGTACTTGAGATTTTTGGAGATTTAGAACCGGAATAATTCAAAACCTAGGTCTAGACTATCACTTTGTCAAACCTTGCCTTGGGGATTGCATTCCTTGTTTTAAGGGATTGTGGTCCACTTGGGTCAAACCTAGATCTAGATAGATTCATCCATCAAGACCTCTATTTCCCACCTGTCCCAAGTACTAGGAGTCCTAAACCACAAGTCAACCCTACTTTGACTCCACTTCCCAATTCCCAAGGCACTGGTTTCTCTCCAAGTTAATTCAACTTTCCTAGATTGTTGGATTGACTTGTGGTTTGACCTATGCATGGTGAACTAAACCCTTGAGGCCATCATGTACCATGGTCAAGCTTGTCACTTGTACTAGTTAGCCCCAATCAACCCTTAAACTACCCTGCATTGGACACGGTTCCCAAGGCAGTGGGTCTTCCAACATTGAACTAGCACACTAATCCTAGATCTCACTTCAAACATTATAAGTCACTCTCACATCAACCATGAACCAAAGATATACTCATTAAACCCCTCACTTGGCTTGTGACTTCATCCTTAGGTCTAGGATAAACCATACACCTAACTTCACTTAGAAATGCCCTGATTTGGTGTCTTGGTTTTGATCTCTCCTGTCGGGAGTAGATTGGGTCTCCCCCTTTGTTGTCTGGGCTAGATAACATAAAGCGAAGGTTGCCTCGACTGGCGTGACAACCATATACTGGAGGTCGAGGTGATCGTGGTTGCACCTTTTGAGTTGCCCTTCCCTATTGCCATCCGTGACTGGATACATCCATAGGGGTAACTACAGCTCAGGTGATAACATTTTGGCGCTGTTGCCGGGGAGGAAATAGCTTGCCCTAGTTCGACATACTTTTCTTCAAGCATTCTCGTTCTCTTTGCCATAACATTTTGGCTCCAGGGACGCAATAGGATTACCTTGGAAAAGATACTAGTCCTTCCCGCATATATAACGACACATATCTTGGTAGAAGAGTTAAATCTACCTGGCGACTCCCAATCGTGACTCCGCTGAGGAGCGAACTCATTTACATCCTTACAATACAAGAATTAAAGTAAACTTAGACCAAGTTGAAGGAAACCCAATTACATATCATAAAAGAGATCCTAAAGCACAACCATCTAACTTCCTTTGGAAATTGGTTAACGATTCTCCAAACAGAGCTTCAGGATCCCCTTTGATTAATTCGGTTCCTCCCTCATCTCCTAGTTCAAACTTAAACATAAACTTACCAACTCCAATGGCCGGAACAAACCCGGGAAACCAGAATGTTCCTCCACCACAAGTTCCTAGGATTTTTGGAAGAAAGGCAAAACCATCTCCTTTAGACTTTTCCCAAATCCAGGGTGCACCCCATGACATGCCTGAGAAGTATTTCGAAAAGGTTCCGAGATTTGATGGAGTATCTGCTATATCAATTGAAGACCACATTGATAAAGTATGGGAACACATGGAAGCATATGGAGCATCTGAGGAAGATGTGTTCATGAGGGGTCTCCTGGCATCCTTGGAAGGAGATGTTAGGAAGTGGTTTGACAGGTTGCCTGCTTCATCCATTGATGGGTATGACAATTTTGTCAACAAACTAAATAGTGAGTGGTCCCGAAAGTTAGATGGGAAGTTTCTCTTACATCAACTGTTTGACATTAAGAAAAGAGAAAATGAAACAGTCCATGAATTTAACATAAGATTTGACAAGACTGTAGCTGTTATCCCGGAAGAAATTAGACCAAAAGACCAAGCAGTTGTTATTCACTACTTGAATGCTTTTGAGGGATGGGTTGGTTATCAGCTAAAGGATAAAAACCCAAATGACTTAAAGACCGCTCAATCAAATGCTAAGATGGCTGAACAAAATGTAGCATCCATGGGGAAACAAAACTTTTTCGATCAATTTACCCCATCCACTTCCAGATCTGACCCTAGACTTCGAAAACCAAAGGAACCTGCGAGTGTGCCAAAGGAATCCAAGGACACTTTAGAAGTTATGCAAGAGATGATGAAACAATTAATTGTCCTAACAAAGAATGTGGCAAGTTTGAATGATCCTGAAAGACATAGAAATCCTTATGGTCCTAAACCTTACTGGAATAACAATAGGAGGCCTGATGGGGATAGGGATACGCGACGACCTGAGTATCCAGAGAACTCTGAAAAGAAGGAAGTCAATTGGTGTGATGAAGAAGAAGAAATACCCTCTGACACCATTTACCATGATGACCAACCAAAAAACATCAACTTCATAAATGACTTATCTTATGATGAAGATTTTGGAAGAATTCTTTTAGAAGAAGAACCTTGGGATCAAGATGAAGACATGGTAGAAGAACCTAGTTCCTCATGTTGTGCCATAGAACTCCCAAGACCTAAAGAGCAACCAAAGTATCAAATCTATAAACGAGGAAGTACTTCCCAGCCTTCTTTCCTCGATAAACATAAAAAGATTGATGAAGATAAAAAGGAAGAAAAGGATCTTGCTATGGATGATTATGATCTTAAGATTGATATGAAGAAAGAGTTAAGCAAGATAATGTGTAATATCCCTGTCACTGAGTTAATGAAGGTGCCTTCTGTTAGATGCCAAGTAGAGGAATTTTTCGATGGTATTGGCCAAGAGAAAACTCCTGAACCGGTCTTAGAATCATGTCATATCCAAAAGCTTAGTGGAACACAACCTAGTGAAACAGAGAAGGATCCACCAATAAACATCCATTCAGCCATTTATGAAAGAAAAAGTGGTGGTCACTCTCCCTTTTACCTTACCTTACACATTCAAAACATGCTCCTTCATAACTGTATGTTGGATTCTGGAGCAGCAATGAATGTTATGCCTTTACAAGTTATGAAGGAAATGGGACTTGAAGTGACTAGGCCTTATGGAAATGTCTGTGGTATAGATTCTCGACGAGTGCCATCTTATGGTTTGATAAAAAAACTTAGAGCTGATCTTTTCGCATGTTCAGACATTTCCACCATGATGGATGTAGTGGTCATTGACTTGCCCCCAGCATATGGAATGCTTTTATCTAGAAAATGGGCAGCTGGTCTAGGTGGATACCTCATGATGGACTTATCATTTATTTGTGTTCCCAACCCTGATGGAGCTTTGATTCGGGTAAACAGAGAGCCTTGTTATAATGAGCATGTTGAATCATTTGATGAAGGGTTAAAAAACACATATGGGGATGAATTGTTAAATAATGCCAAAACTAACCTTGTTGGGGATGAGGAAGAATTTTATGAAGTTGATCAAAATATGTGTATGGTCATGGAAGATTCTGATTCCTGTTGGGAAGACAAGCAAATAATTGAAATGACAAGAACAATCAGAAATGAATTTGTTGAGGACATAGATGAATTGAGAAGATATGAAAATCAACCTCAAGGTCATGAACAAAACAATGAAATCATTCAAGAACCTTCTATAGAAAATCATACATTTGAGGAGGTTGATGATGGCATAAGAAATATAGGAGGAGATGAAGGTTTGCTTAGTGATCAAAGCTTGGAATGAACTCCCCCAATAGAAAACCTTCACGATCAAACAAATAATGAGGAGAATATTGAGAATCCAATGCTTGAAGATGAATTTGATGATATTAGGAGGGGAGAAAGAATTCCTTTCACTGTTAGGGAATGGTTTGCCTTGACTGATCACAATAGGGAAAGAGAAAACCAAGGGCTTGCACCTATTTACCCATGGGAAAACAATCTTGCAACATCTACTAGGGTTGAAACAAATGTAGAGTCTGAAGCCTCTTATTATTCTGATATAGAAGATTCTCTATCTCATTTATCTCTAGAAGATGGTAGCCTAATTCAAGTCCATGATAACTCTCTAAGTTGGGAAGAGGATGCCCTAATTAATGATGCACCTGAAGGAGATTATAATCTAAATAACCTTGCTATTTTTCAAACTCCTTCAAGCCATGCTTTATCAGCATATCCTCACATCCCTAGTTTCCTCCTACCATTTGAGTCATCTAGTCATCATACTCATGATCTTTCTCACATTCCTAGTTCCTCTACATATCATCCTGAGTCAGTTTCTACCAGATTGGAAAACATGGTTATTCCTGTTCCTTCAGGGGAAGGTTCTAGTCATAACACCGTCATATCTCGTGAGCCACCTCCCTTGGAAGGACATAGAGACTTCTTGACTGTAGGTGAAGTTGTTAAAAGAGTTGTGTCTTCCCATGAGGAAGAATCAGATGAGGTATTCCAAGAAACAAGAAGGGAAGTTAGGGAAGCCCTTGTTGGCAGAGTTGCTATTTCCTTAGACGGTGGTCCACCTAGAGTTGATGCAGTTCCTTCTAGAAGGAGCTCAAGGATTGTCACACTTCAACCGCAAAACCCTGCTGAAATCCATCCTATGCTTATTCGTAACATTGGTGTCATTCCTGAGTCAGTCAATAGAAACAGGTTTCCTATAGGAAGCCAAGTCATTATTCCCAACCATTTATTGCATATAAGATCGGGACAAGCTGATGACTTATGGGTTGGACCTTTCACAGTAGAGCGATGCATTGATGGCATGTGCTTTCTAGCCATTGGTAGTGGACGACGTATCTTATATCCTGTCGATCAAAGGGACTTAAGGGATCACATCCCTGATCCCACCTAGTTGGGATCTTTCCGCTTGCATTGCCTGGTAGATTAGGGTAGGTAGGAAACCAAATAAGCCTACTTAGGCAGTAGTTAGTCTTTTCAGCCATTGAGTCTGGCACCTTCTTAGTCTCTAAGCTCCTTTGTAAGCTCCTAGTTTAATTGAGTACCTGTCACTTTTCTTTTCCTGCACAATAAATTTCAAATTTTGCAAATTATAGTTTTATTTACTTTCTGCATTTATATTTCATGCAGTTATATTTCTGACATAGAATAGATTTTATTTCAGTTGGTATTATATTTTTCCCACACATGCGGCATGAGGTATTTTTGATGTTTGTGAATGCAGAAAATAGGTTGCAAGAATAAAAGCTGGAAATAAAATGGTAGAGTGCTGGATCGTGGATTCGAGTAGCAGAGTTCGAGGACCAGAGATTCTGAGGTTCTCAAGCGCTCATTTCAGCAGAGCACTTGTCCTAGCCGGAGCCAGATGTTATCACATATATAGTAGCCGGGCTACCATACATTATTTTTCTCATTCCAGTACACTATTCAGCCAGTTCCCTTACATTTGAGATGCTGAGATGAGCATCTAGATTGGATCACTATCAGATTATGCACAACAGTTGTATTCCCCATGCCATGACCTAGTCTCAGGACACTCAGAGAGATGACCGATATAGCCATTATATCATTGCTACAGAGCAGACAGTAGTGCCCAGAGTTAAAGCAGCAGTCTCAGAGGACAGATGATGGTACCGGTTGATGAGCTTTCAGGTATATGACTCAGTAGGTATATCATGGTGTCATGGTTAGATTGCTTTTATACTTATTCTTATAGCATGTCTTAGCACTTAGTGTCATGATCTGGCGATAATATAGATATATGGACCTGGTTGATCTATTATATATATTATATTGTCCCTACTCAGACTTAGAAGTTCACTATTCATACTCATTGGTACATACCCTCCTTAGGGAGAATAGAGGTGATCATTACACCATACTTTGGCTTGCTAGTGATGGCTCCATCATTTCATTGTATTCATCCATCCATGGCCTACCTTTTAGATTATCACCCTGACTTACTACTTGACTAGTGGCATGGAGGTCTTTTCCCCACTGTAGCCTCTGTATTGGATGAGCTTCCCTATTTATTGTGTCTCGGCTCTGAGTTGGTGACAAAACTTACTTATGGTGAGTTGGAGTTCCTTGGCATTCCCCCTAGTCACTAAAGTTGTGTTGGCTAAACCTGAAACTTTTAGTGCTGTCATCAATACAAAATCTGGAAAATGAAATGCTATATCTTGTATGAAAAGCCCATTCATGCAATGTGTTTGTGAACACACATGAATGAAAGGCGTGCCAAATGAAAATGGCCATAAAAATAAATGTTATATCTTGTGGAAAATAAATACCTAGGTAAACAAGCTGTCCATGACACACCTAGAAGTGCTCAGGTAAACAAGTGCCTTAAAAACACACCTGCAGCAGAAAGCCTAAAAGAAAAATGTAAATCTATGCAATGTGTTTGTAAACACACATAGATCAAGGCTATGGAAACTTCAGGCCCAAAAAGCAATGGAACTTAAATGCTATATCTAAACAATTGCTGGCCTTATTTGTATTATGGATTGTGCGCATCTGCGAAGGTGAATAAACCCTCTTTAAACAACTCATCCATTTGTGAGACACCGCCATTCCCTGTGTTATTGTTCATTCAGTATATACTATGGTGTATTCCCTTTCCCTTGCCAAAGTGTCACAAAGTCAAGACAGTTAAGTCATCCCTTAGCCTAGCCAGTTAATTCAGCCTTCATCCTTCACTAGCAAATTGATCACAACTATGAAGTGAGTATGATCCTGAAAGTCTAGTCTGAGTGATAATAATAATTAACGACACTATATATTTGGATTTAGATCGCCAGCCATGATTAATCTGTGTTATAATTGTTATTTGAATAAGTTGTAGAGCATATGTTAACCTTGACACTTTGCAGCAGCTATTGATGATGATTTGAGTTATATTTGGTCTTGGTTAGACCTAGTTTGACCATGGAGGACCACGGGACATGAGATGTTGGACCTTATGATGATATGGATAGATGATATATGGTCTATGTATACATACATGATGACTCTATGCAGCAGCTACAGGGTTATGATGATGATTCTAGGGTTACAGCAGTGTTTGTATATGTACAGCGCATTATTATTGGCCTTGATCCGGTATATTGGATATTTATTTGGATCATGCAGAGATTCATATGGTGTATGAGTACACATGTTGGATGGATTTGGACCTTCTGAGTCCAATGGGATAGTTTGTTTTCAGTTCTGGGCACTTACAGTGATGATTTAGCCTCAGTAGGCTGTCCTAGTACAGTTTTGGCTTGTTGGAGGCCCTGTCGGAGCAGATGTGATTTTTATCCGGTTGACCTAGGGCGCTGATGATGGAGGGGGTGGTCCAGCCACTTGTTTTTACCATATTACCCCCCTTCCGGACACATTGGTGCCCTCATCTTGACAGCGCCAGCACTCCAGGAGGCTGTTTGGGGAAGTTTCATGCTTCCCGAGGCATTTCAGGATTGGTAGAAATGGCTATTGAGGAAATCGATTTGGGCTACTGAGGCAAAGTTATGGCATGGGATGATCAGTGATGATAGATCAGGACCTTCCACACCTTCTCCAGCAGTTTTAGCTTCATCGGGGTCTGCATCCATCACTTATGGCACTTTCTATGGATTTTTTGAGGTCTCTTGAGGACCACGACTTCACTATGGAGGCACGATTTGGTACATTCATGATTATTTTTTGGTTATTGTGCTATGGGGATTGACTAAGGAGGGATAAAATTACCCCTTGGACCCACCATAAGCCTCTTATGATATTTTATCATCATGATTTTGTGGGATTCCCCTCTTATAGGGCGATTTTGTCCACTTACATTATATTTTATTAGTGATCCATGTATTTTATTGTTGAGCTCATCTCAACCATTGATTAGACATTTGTATCTTTTAATATTAGCCACTCATTCAAAAATTGGTTAGGGTTTTGGTGCCTCTCCTTCCTATTTAAAGGAGATAGCCTCTCATTGTAAAGGGACTTTTGGCTCTGGATTATTGGAATAGAAAATTATTATTGCATCTATCTCCAGTGTTGTGGTGAATGTTTTTTGGTGTTCGTTCGTTGGTTCTTCCTTTGCACTGAGTTATTGAAGATCTTGTTTTCCATATCTTTGTACCACGATTTTTGCATCTACAGGTGGAGGCCGATTTGCTTGGAGGAGGAGGTATTGGTAGGGGAAGACTCTCCCTACTTCTTCTTTGGAGCTCTTCGTTGGTAACAGGGAGTATTACTGTCCCAGGACCTTCTATTTCATGTTACTATTTGCATTTCTCTTGTATTTCTTCCATAGTTGATCTTACTGATTGAATCTTCATTCCTTGGTTTTACAGGTAGAGGAAGGCGCACTTGTGGGATAGGGCATCAAATCGGCAAGCAAATCAACAATCTCTCATTTGATCTCTGCGGGAATCTTCCTCAACATCAAGGCATCTCATCCACATCACTCAGGTATGATCTCAAGGTAAGTTCTATCTCCATGATCTATCCAATTGTCAAAAACACTTAAAACCCTAATCAATCAAAACCCCATTTTTACATTTTCTCAGATCTACTTAGATCTAGTGGGTTATTGGGCATGATATTGAAAACCCACCTCTATAGCATCCACGGCATCCCGGATCTATAGTTTGGTGAGGATTGGCTTCCGTTTGACCCCTCTCCCATGCCAACTTAGCTTCTCCCAAGCAAGGCGCACTTCACTAGTTGAGCAAGTTGACCTAGATCTAGGTGATGGGTGTTTGATATTCCACTTGATTCGTCATCTACACATCCAATAACATACACCCAGGTTGTTACTTTTCTGAAATTCACCTTGTGGGCCCCATTCCACATTTTAAGGGATTTAATCCCCATTTTGGACCACTTGGAACCCTTAAACTCAGATCTACTAAGATCTAACCGTTGGATTACCACGAAAATACAGATCCATACTCCTACCTGACCGATCTACCCGGATCTAAAGTTTGGATGCCATCCGACTTGTTTTGACCCACCTAACCCCACTTTTAGGCTTCCTTGGGCAAAGTCGCACCACCTTGGAGAAGTGAGTTGACTCACTTCCAGGAACTGGGTACTTGAGATTTTTGGAGATTTAGAACCGGAATAATTCAAAACCTAGGTCTAGACTATCACTTTGTCAAATCTTGCCTTGGGGATTGCATTCCTTGTTTTAAGGGATTGTGGTCCACTTGGGTGAAACCTAGATCTAGATACATTCATCCATCAAGACCTCTATTTCCCACCTGTCCCAAGTACTAGGAGTCCTAAACCACAAGTCAACCCTACTTTGACTCCACTTCCCAATTCCCAAGGAACTGGTTTCTCTCCAAGTTAATTCAACTTTCCTAGATTGTTGGATTGACTTGTGGTTTGACCTATGCATGGTGAACTAAAACCTTGAGGCCATCATGTACCATGGTCAAGCTTGTCACTTGTACTAGTTAGCCCCAATCAACCCTTAAACTACCCTGCATTGGACACGGTTCCCAAGGCATTGGGTCTTCCAACATTGAACTAGTACACTAATCCTAGATCTCACTTCAAACATTATAAGTCACTCTCACATCAACCATGAACCAAAGCTGTACTCATTAAACCCCTCACTTGGCTTGTGACTTCATCCTTAGGTCTAGGATAAACCATACACCTAACTTCACTTAGAAATACCCTGATTTGGTGTCTTGGTTTTGATCTCTCCTGTCGGGAGTAGATCGGGTCTCCCCCTTTGTTGTCTGGGCTAGATAACATAAAGCGAAGGTTGCCTCGACTGGCGTGACAACCATATACTGGAGGTCGAGGTGATCGTGGTTGCACCTTTTGAGTTTCCCTTCCCTATTGCCATCCGTGACTGGATACATCCATAGGGGTAACTACAGCTCAGGTGATAACAGGTCCCATCAACCCCTTTCTTAGTGACTTATCCCAACGTCACTAGGGGGAACACATCCATGGTACAAAAAATAACACTCCCTCTTACCGAGGAAGGTGTTCCGCACCACTCCCAACTTATCTCTAAAGAAGACAAACTTCCCCCTCCCCAAAGATTTCGTTAGGACATCTGCAACCTGCTGATCTGTGGATATGTACTGTAGCTCAACTGCTCCTCTCTGAACGTAGTCCCAGATGAAGTGGTATCTGATCTCAATGTGCTTTGACCTGTCATGAAAAACTGGATTCTCAGAGAGCTGAATGCAACTCTGATTGTCGCAGTAAATCACCATAGGCCTCAGCTGCTGATCAAATAAATCAACCAATAACTTACGAAGCCACAGTGCTTCACAAGTCGCCTGATTGGCTGCCACATATTCAGCCTCAGCAGAACTCAATGCAATGGACTTCTGTTTCCTGCTGAACCACGACACTGCTGCCGAGCCCAAGCTGAAACAGCAACCGAAAGTGCTCTTCCAGTCCCTCACACAACCTGCCCAGTCTGAATCTGTGAACCCAATCAAACTAACTCCACCTGAACCCCTATAGTCCAGACCATAATCCACCATCCCTGTAAGGTATCTCAAGATGTGCTTTGCAGCACTCCAGTGTACACTCCTAGGTTGCACCATGAACTGGCTAAGAGTGTTGACTGTAAAGCACAAGTCTGGCATGGTGTTGACCAGATACATCAACGATCCGATGAGCCGACGATATAATGTGGGATCTACCAACTTACCATCTGAAGCATGAAGTTGCTTCAAGTTGGTGATCATGGGTGTACACATGGGCCTGTAGTCGTCCATCCCAAAAGTCTTCAGAATCTATGCAGCATACTTCCCCTGTCCTAGGAAAATATGTCCTGGCTCCTGCCATACCCCCATCCCCAAATAGTAATGCATCAGCCCAATATCTGTCATCTCATACTCAGCTGCAAGATCTCTCTTGCACAGAGCAATAAGACACTCATCTCCAGTGATAAATAAATCATCAACGTATAGCAGAAGAATGAGCGGATCTCCACCAACCACAATGTAGTATAGGTTGGGATCAACCTCACTCTTCTAGAATCCCATCGACATCAGATACGCATCTATCCTGGAGTACCAAGCTCTGGGAGCTTGTTTCAGACCGTACAAGGCTTTCCTAAGCCTACAAACATGTGAATCTCTCCCATGTGTCTCAAATCCCTGTGGCTGCTCCAAGTACACCTCCTCCTGCAGAAGACCATTGAGAAATGCGGTCTTCACATCCATCTGGTGGATCCTCCAACCCATCTCTGTTGCAATCGATATCGCTGCCCTAATAGAGGAATATCGAGCCACTGGAGCAAAAGTCTCATCATAGTCGACTCCCTCAACCTGTGAGAACCCTCGAGCCACAAACCGAGCCTTGAACTTCTCTACACTGCCATCAGCTACATGCTTGACCTTGTAGAGCCACTTGGAAGTCACAACTGACTTCCCCTCAGGCCTTGGTACAATCTCCCAAGCATCATTCTTCATGATGGAATGGTACTCTTCCATCATGGCATCTCTCCACACCTGATGCTGAGAAGCCTCCTCAAAAGTAGAAGGCGCAGAGTCACGAAGACTCACAACAGGGCTGTCCCATATCTATCTGGCTCAAAAATAGTCCTGATCTACTCCCGAGGTCTACCAAATGCCTCTGCTTCCTTCAAGGTGTCCTGAAGCCACTTGGGCTTCTTCTTCCTTGAAGGCTCCTCTGAACCTAGTGTATCCTCCTCTGAGGACATGCTAGAAGCATGAGGTCTACCACCCCTAGGACCTGTAGCTGATGAACTAGTCCCAGAAGACCCTGCAATCTGTGAGCCAGAAACCGGTGATCCTGAACCTGTGGCAGTCCCTGTACCTGTAATCTGAACCACTGACCCTGTAGAACCTGTGCCTGTACCAAGTGATCCAGTCACCCCAGAAACCTGTGGACCTGTAACCTGTATCGAAGAAGCCTGTACCAACTGAGGTGTGGGAGCTGGTGTCTCCCCCTGCTCTAACTCTCTGGACTTCCTGAAGGCCCTCTCCTCCTCAAACTTTACTTCCCGCCTAACTACAACTCGCCTCTGGCCAGGAATGTAAAGCCGATATGCCTTCGAAGTCTCGTCGTAACCCACAAAGATGCCTCTCTCTGCGGTGGGATCAAACTTTGTCCTCCTCTCTGAGGGGACGTGAGAGTAAGTCAGAGAGCCAAATATGCGAAAGTGGCTCACCTCAGGCTTCTTTCCTGAATACATCTCCTTTGGAGTCATCCTCACCACAGCACGGTGGGGACTCCTGTTCTGCAGGTACACTGCAGTGTTGCAGGCCTCAGCCCACAGAAAGAACGGAACCCCTGATCATGAAGCATGGCCCTCGCTGCTCCAAGGATTGACCTGTTGTTCCTCTCTGCTACTCCATTCTGCTCAGGAGTGTAGGGAACTGTCAACGGACGCTGTATGCCCTCCTGTCTGTAGAATGCACTGAAATCCTTGGAGGTATACTCACCTCCGTTGTCTGACCTCAACATCCTGATCTTCCTCCCCGCCTGCTTCTCCACAAGGGCTTTGAACCCTTGGAAGACACTCAATACAAGTGGGGACTTCTTGCTCCGCAAGAATTAGATCCAGGTCTTCCTGGAGTAGTCATCAATAAAGATGATATAGTACTCATGGCCACTCAAGGATACTGAGGACATAGGACCACATATGTTAGTATGAATCAGATCGAGCACACATGCTGCTCTCGTGTCACTGCTAGGAAACACGATCTTGGTGTACTTTCCCAAAGCACACCCTCTGCATACATCACTCTGCTCAGAGTCAAAATCAAGTAAACCTGTGACCATGCTCCGCAACACTCCCAGAGCGGGGTGATGTAAATGGGCCATCCTCCTGTTCCATAACTCACACAGCTCACTGCTACTGCTGCTACTGTGTGCTAGAGCATGCTGCGGCTGAAACAAGAGCTTGTACAGTCATCCACATCTAACTCCAATATCCATGGGAGTAGATACACCTGTGGTCTTGGGAAATACCTGCACTCTCCCATCTGAGAAGCACACCCCAAGACCCCTGTCCTCAATCGTGGAAACTGAAACAAGGTTCTTCTTCAGCCCAGGGACGTACAACACATCCCTCAAAGTCATGGGACTCATGGACTCCCTCTCAAATATGACTGTCCCCTGACCCACTGCTCTAACAATGGTGTTGTCACCAAGCACAACCTCCACCTCTCTCTCTGTCCATGATAACTTGGAGAAGAACTCCCGAGTACCTGTCATGTGCCTCGAAGCTCCGCTGTCAATATACCACGTACCAGTGGTGGAAGGACCTGTCTGATGCCCTGTCAACAATGAGTGCTCAATATCCAAATCCATGTGAATGCTGGTGGCTAAAGAAACTCTCTCTCTCTCACTCTGTCCAGCATATAGGGAAAACTCCCTCTGAAACCTGTCACCAAACTCATCAATCTCTGCTGAGGCTGCTGTCTACTGACCTGGTCCCTTGTTCCTCTTCTTGTTTGGACACTGAGATGCATAGTGCCCAAACGCCTGACAATAGTAGCACTTGATTTTAATCAAGTCCTTCTTTTGCCCACCCTGTGTATGACGCTGTTGTTGCTGCTGCTGTCCCTTGGCCCCATGCTTCTTGGGACCCTTCTTCTTCTTCCCTTTGGCTGTGAGAGCCACGTTCTCCTCGTCTGCTACACCAGCTAATGTACTGCCCTGTACGAGACCCCTCCTGGTCTCCTCCTGCACAAAGTCATCCCACAACCTCTCCCATGATGGAAGGTTCTCCCTGCCCACAATGGCATGCACAAATGCACTCCAAGGCCTTGAAGCCCCATTGACTGCTGTGTGTACTAACTCTGTAGGGGATACTACTTCACCAACTGCTGCTATTTCATCCTGAACTGCAGAGATCCTGGTGAGATAAGCTGTGACTCCCTCTCCTCCGGTCATCCTGATACTCTTGAGCTTCTCCTTGAGAACCATCTTCCTGTTCTCGTTGGAGCTCTCATACAAGCTGATCAAGGCACTCCACATCTCATGTGCCTTGGTCTTCCCCGAAATGTGAGGGATGATGTGGTCTTTCACTGCATCTAGAATGATTCTCCTAGCCTTACAGTCTTTCTTGTTGAAGGCTGAAAGAGCGGTCGCATCTGAGCCATCTGGAATGGTAATGGGGTTTGTGGTGGTGTTCCTCACCACCTCCACCCATAACTCGTTCTCCTCCAAAAGCAACAGAATTCTGGCCTTCCAAGGCACAAAATTCTCTGTCCCACTCAATCTATCCTCAATCCTCAACCCTGTAGCCATCTGGAAATCAGTCCAAAAGAACGCTGCCCACTAACAGAAGGTAAGAACACTTAGTTTTCTGAGATCTGCAAATTTTATGTGTGTCTGCAAATTAGTTTGTTTTCTGCCCCCTGTGCTCTGATACCATGTAGATTTTCTGCCTTCAGATGCCTGCTGGTTTAATGCCAAGTTTAAGGTGGTTTTCACCTACATCCTATTTTGCATTGGCTGTAGGTTACTTAATGCACTTTAGATAAACAATAAAAACACACTGAAAGCAATTTAACAGGCTGCAAACTAATTCACAACATTCACACATAAATTTGACACAAGTATTTTTGGCCAAATCGATCCTTGGAAAAACCCCCACAGGGAAAACCAGTTGAGTGAGAGAGAGATTTATTATTCCTTCAGCTAGATAATGCAACAGCAGTACATAAAACAAATACAACTTATCTCCATTGAATACACCCTAGTCTACCTCGATTTCAGTGCCCAACTGCTGCCTGGAAATGAGTGCAGACTTTCTTGGTTTCTGTGCAATGTATGGTGCTGTATCCTCTTTGTTTTCTGTGCTGTTATCTCTTTAGAAACCTGTGCAGAAATTCTAGAAGACCATGCCATGAACTTTGTCAACAAACTGAGCAGAAACTATCTTGGGTCTAGTGCCCAGATTCTCCTCAACCTGTGTGTTGGAAATATCAGACTACTGTACGGTGATTCTGCTTGGAATTTGAGCTGGGTTATTGTCACGATATGAGTGCCTCGAGTTTCAGTCAAGCTGCCTCAAATCTGAACCCTTCTCTTCCTCTAACTGCGCCCTGAGATAATGGTTGCTGCCAACAGCATCACCTCAATTTCCTTGCTGATGATAACTGGTACTGTGTAGTAATCTCTGTTGATAATAAATGCCTGTACTATGCCTCAAATCTGGTGCCAAACTGATATCTGAACTCCTCGAGGTGCGTGCTACCTGCTGCAGTACTTTCTCGGCCTCTCCTTCTTGTGCTCTCTCTTCATTCACCTTCTCATCACAAAAAATGAACTAGGTATTTGCCTCCCTCCCTTTTATCCATCCCTAAAAGGTGATTCTAATCCAACGGTGTAGATTCACTTTAATTTGATGGTTGGGATTAGGTGTGAGTAAAATCTCATTAATTAAATCATTCAATTAATAATTACTCACTCACTTTTTGACTTAGGACAAAAGTGACTTTAAAGTCTCATTAATTAATTAATTAATGTGAGGGTCTCATCACCCCCTTTCTTAGTGACTTAGGCCAACGTCACTAGGGGGAACACATCCATGGTGCAAAAACTAACAGAACAATCTCAGTCTAGACATTAAAATGATGTTAGCAGATAAAGGTGTCTAAGAATGTAATAAGATTCCTAGGAGTTAAATATGTAATGTTCAGTAATATAGACAGTGACACTAAGGAAAAAATTTACACATTACAAAGTGGAAAAAGATAGAAGTATAGTACTAAGAAGAGGCCTAATGAACATGAACTTTGCATCTCTCTAGAAACCAAGTTAGGGAGTAATAGAGACTCACATAACGTTGAGACTGATACTGAAATAGAACCTCGAGTAACTACCTATCATCCCATCACTTCGTAGAAACCTCCAGTTGGTGATAGAAATACTGCTAACCCATAGAACAACAGTAGTAGTAACGCCATAGGAGCAAGTACTTAGAACATTCCGAGTAGTAGTCTACCTAACACATCACAGAACACTACACCTCCTAGAAGAAGAATGACAGATGACATAAAGCTGTCGATATTCAAAGGAACGGGTCTAGAAGACCCTGAGCAACACTGGTTTCTTTGTGAAGCCATGTGGAATGTTAAAAAAGTACACGATGATGCTATTGTTGGAATATTCTCACCATCATTTTTGTATTTTGTATGCCTACATGCTATTCTGCATGCATCTAGTCATATGCATGCATCTGCTTACAATTGCATGCATCCAGTCATCAGTTTGGTGGTCTCCCAACACCTAGTGCTTATTTTGTAGCCCCCAGGAGCCTGTTTCTGCTCAGTTTTATCCTTGCTAGCCACTAATGCACCCTTGTTTTCATCACTAGAGAATAAGTGCACCTTATTCCACCTATTTAGGAGTTACTTCAGTTAGTTAGTTGGTTGATGACTCGGTTCCTTGATTCAGGGGATGATTGATCAGTTAACTGACTAAAGCACTTAGATAGGAACCTCCTGAGACTAGTTTGAGCTTTACTGACTACTGACAGTTCCTCATGCACCCACATTGGAGTCTCCTTCCCTACATCAGTGCCCATGCACTCTGTTATACTTAGTTAGACTCATTTGACTGACTATTTGACTTCTGTGACCACTTCCATTGGTTTGGGTGATGTCTCCAATGCTATCCAAGCCAACCATTGAGGATGATTCAAATGACCTTAGTGGAATTCGAATTATTTTGATTGTATTCAGTTATTATTCACATTACAGAGTGCCATCTTATAGTTGATGTATGATACAACAATTTTTCTCCATTTTCTGTGTAATGAGTGATTATTGATTCATCATTTCTTCTTCTTCTTTTTGCACTACATGAGTAAGTTCTAGTGAGGTCTGCTACTGCTCATTGGTCCTACTTCTAAAATATTACATGGTATCAGAGATGACAATAGCTATTCAAATTGCAGTAGCAACAATTGCAGCATTTCCTTGAGCATCTTTCTTTCATTGAGCACCAGAAGCCTCTGATTTTCCACAACAAATCCTGGTGCTATTGCCTTGAATTCACTGGAGCAATACAGTGAGGTCTATCCAAGTGTGAAGGACTTAGTCACATATGCTCAGAGTCCTAATGAAGTGTTCAATTTGAATTGCAACAGATCTTATTCTCATAATTCTCATTTGTTTTGCAGGAATCTCCCTCTCTTAGCTTTGAATTCTTTAGTATCATGGATCTCAAGTTGAACTCACTCAACTACTTCGAATGGAAGGAAAAAATGGACATCTTCTTGAATTCAAAGAGTCTTTCCAGAGTAGTGAATGGCTATGTATTTGAGCCTATTGGTGCAGTAGAGAAATCCAAGTACTTAGACAAGCTTGATGAAGCAGTAGGACTGTTGCTACTTAGCATTTTTGAAGATTTGCACTTTCATGTTATTAATTTGAAGACTCCAAAGGAGGTTTGGGACAAGCTCGAATCCCTCCTTGGCCAGAAAGATGATTTGAAGGGGCATAAACTAGAAAATGACCTCATATCCTTGAGCCCAAGAATTTTCAAAACTATCACTGAGTTTCTCAACAAATTAAAGAACTTCATTTCACAGTTGAAGAGGTATGGGATTGAGAAGGAAGAAAAAAAAGTCATCCTTTCCATCCTATCAAAGCTAGGCCCTAATTATTCAATGTTTGTTTCGACATTCCAGTCAACAAAGTTATCCATTCCAAAATGTAAATTCCCTTCACTTGAAGACTTCATCCAATCTCTAACTCTTAAGGAGGAGAAGCTAGTGCACATTGGAGTGATAAAATCCAAGTTGGTTTCATCTCTTGTAGCCACTGATTCAAGGAGAGCGAATGGCAAAGGAAATCAAAAAAATTATCATGGAAAGTCTAATCATACAAAGCAGAAGGAGGCTCCCATACAGTCAGATGGAGCCTTGAATCCTAAGAAGGAAAATCACACTTAGAAGGGAAAATCGAAGTGCACATACTGTAATCGAGGATATCACCCTGAGAGCTCATGTATGAAGAAGACCATAGATCTCATGGCTTCACTTCTTGAAAAAAATAATCTTCTAGTACTTGAATGTGCTAGAAAGAAAGAGAGTGAACCATCTGGATATGAGAACAAAGATAGATGTGATGAACCTGCAATAATTAATTAATGCAAATACACGAGATATCATAAATAATAGAACATAATCACTTTTATATTGATCACGAGCCACTTCGAGGGGGCAACCTCCTTTGAGCAAGCTCAATACAATTAACTTCACGGTGCCTTCAATCACCTCAACACACACTTATATACTATGTCTATGCCCAATACTATGAGTCAAAACCATGGGACATATAATACTATGGGACGACTTACAAAGCATATGCATCCAATACTATGGGCTAATATAAACTACGGATCAACAAATACTACAGGACGACTTACAAAGCATATGCGTCCAACGATAATATACTAACATAGTAAAGAGAATGGTTGACATAGGTTCCTAACATCCCCTCTCCCTTAGAAAAATCTTTGTCCTCAAAGCTTTGGTTGGAGAAATTGTTGCAGAATCTAAAGGAGTGGTTCCCTGGTAGCATCCTTGGGTTGCATTTTAGGCCACTGACGCCTTTGTAGTGTCAAGGAGGATTGCTTGGAAGGCTATAGATGAAGAAGAACCCTATCATCCGTGTGGAAAATGCGCTTAGAACGGTGCTGATCGGCTTGTTGTTTCAGGCGAATTCTGCCATGTGAAGATTGTCCTACAGAATGAGAAGAATCTAATCGTGGTTTCAAAGAACCGAGTCAATTTCCTGAACTGGGGAGCTGCTAAGGGTGTATGGAAGAAGAAATGGCGGTGTTTTTCCATAGACTGCTTCATATGCTGTCCTTTGAGATGTGGTATTGTACCACTAGAGTGCTGCTAGGAAATCCATAGAAATAGTTGGCCAAAACTGTGTAGGGATGGGCAAGGGTTTGAGCAATCCTGAAAGGAGTGTCGTTTCACCCTTGTTGACTTGGAAAGTATCATCGTCAGCCACCATCTGTTGAATTGTCATTTTTAGTCCCTACCAAAAGAAGTTACATTGTTCCTGGTCATACATTTTGCAGAACCCAGAGTGCCCTGTTGATGAAGAAGCATGGAGTTCATAGAAGAGAGAGCCCTGTTGAACATATTACAACCAATTTGGAACAAGCAGAGAAAGAGCTATAAGAGAAACTGGGTCATCAATTGTGCAAGAAGGAGCATCTTCCACCATATTGTCCTTACCCTTCTTGTAAGTGATCACATAGGGATAACCCATGAGTTGGATAACCCATTTCAGGTGTGTTGGGGAGGAGACCCATTGTTCCAGAAAATTTTTCAGACTCGGGAGATTAGTCTTGATGTAGAAATAATTCCCTAATAGGTATGGCTGCCACTTCTGTACTGCATGCAAAATAGCCATCATTTCCTGCTGAGAGGTAGATGTGGCTAAATTCGTACCAGAAAGTTCTCTTGAAGGCAACAAGCGCATTGGTTCAGCAATGATACCTGCATATCTAACCAAGGAAGTAGTGGAGACTATTGATGGGTGCATCCGAATGGAATTGAGCTGAGCGATGACACCATGTGAATTCTTCTTAAGGATTCTTTCCAGTCGATGTGAACTGATGATGCAGAGAGACCCTGGTTGTAAGCCCATAAATTTGTGTTGTGCCCCGTTGACTTTAAACTGCATCCAAAGTTTAGCAAAATCCCATAAGATGGGGCCAAGTGTGCGTAACCATTGAACGCCCAAAACCACATCACATCCACCTAAGGACAAGGCAAACATGTCAGAGCGTAGGTTATAATATTCCATAGATATACGCACATTGTGACACTTCCCCTTGCAAGGTAAGGTGCCCCCATTGGCAACCATGACTTCAAAGTTGGAGCAAGGATGGACAAAACAATCAGCCTGTTTGGCAATCCGAGGGTCAATGAAGTTATGAGTGCTACCAGAATCAATGAGTATGGTAAGAGGGAGCTTCTTGAAGTATCCCCTTACCCGCATTGTTTGTGGGGTGGTGACGTCGTTTACAACATAGAGAGAGCTCTCGAGTGGGTCGTCCTGAGATGGGGTGTCAACAGGCGGGTGTTGAATGTCGACCTGATCATCTACTGTATCTGTAGCTTCTTCGCCAAGTTTCAAGAGATAGAGCTTTTGTTGAACACATCTATGTCCCCGAGTGAATTTCTCATCACAATTATAGCAAAGCCCTTTTTCTCAGCGTGCCTACATTTCTGTTTCAGACAAATGCTTGATAGGAGTTGGTTGAGGAGAAGGCGTGATGGGAGGTCGTTGGGAACCCATATTTCTGAAGGGAACAAAGGTGGGTTTGGAGCATTGTTGAGCTGTGATCTTGTCCTCGGCCAGCTTAGCCAACCCTAGCACTTCCATCATTATGTTGGGACAAAACATTTTGACCTCTGAGCGGATTTCAGCCTTGAGATCACTGATAAAATAACTCCTGTAGAATTCAGCAGACAATCCTTCTGTGTGATTGGCCAATTTCTCAAATTATGTCTGATACTCTCTCACTGTGCCAATTTGGTGAAGTTTAGTGAGTGCTCCTGTGAAATCATCAAAAGCACTAGGACCAAATCGTGGCAAAATGAGTTGGCAAAAATCTGTCCAGTTTGGCTCGAGATGAGCTTTGATGTACCAACGGTACCATTGAAGGGCTTCCTATTCCAAATGAAAGGATGCAAGTGGAACTTTCTGGACATCAAAAGTATTATACAGACTGAAATATTGTTCTGCTCGGTATATCCATCTAGTCGGATCAGTACCATTGAAGCGAGGAAAATCAAGCTTTGGCCCACGAAAATTGCTGGAAGAAGAGAACTCGGTGGCTGCAAAAGATTCTGGCTATCGGTTATTGTTCCTAGCTGAATGCTGAAGATGGAGGCTGAGAAATTTTTCATCTAGATCTTGGAGTTTAGTTTGGATGGCTGCAAGTGCTTCCTCCATGGTGTTTGCTCCTGCACGGGTGACAACCATAACCAGGTTTTTTTGTTTGTTTGGTGGAATGGGTAGAAAAACACAAACAGAAGCTGATTTAGTAAAGGGAAATTTGGATTGGGGAAACAATCTTATGGGTAATTGGGGTTTGACTAGATTTTGGACAATGTCAAAAGGACAAGAAAGCAAAAAGGGGGATTTTAGAAGCGGGGTGATAGAATGAGAAAATTTGGCAGAGAGGGACAAAGAAGTAGAATTTAGAAAGGAATTCTGTGGTAAAATTTGAAGGTGATTGGGTGAAATCTGAGGAAGTTATGGCAAACCCTAAAAATAGACAAATGTAGGATTTCAGGGTTTGGGAAGGGGAATTAGGGATAGGGTCCTTAGGAATGAAAGATGCAGAATGGAATGACAGGGGTTCCCCAAAAATTTCAAGGGAAACAGAGTGAAAACAAGGGAGATATGGAGAAAAAACTAATTTTTTTTTATTTTTCAGAACTGGATCGGCAACAACGGCGCGGAAGGGATCTGCAATAAATGGATCTGCAACGGTGTGGAAGGGATAAAAAATGGCTGGATCTGAAAAAGCGACTGGATCTGGAACAACTTTTAGAATAGATCTGAAACAGCTTGATCTGGAGCAGAAGTGATCGGCAATAGTTCAACTGAAAATAGATATGGACCCCAGGTATGTGCGGCTTCCTAACAGTTTAGGGGTTTCACTCGGCCACCAATGCTGTCTGATGGCTTGCGTATTGGGGTAGTACCCCTCACTCTACGGCTCAGGTAAAACTGATAACCACTTTGCCACAAATGACAGCTCTTGGTTTACCTCACAGGTGGGAACTAGTCAATCAGGTAGGTGTCGTTGCCCTTTTCACTGGCAGGTCCTCTCAATGGGCCAGCTACTTCGGGGTTCCTGTGGTACTCCTCACAATGAGTTTTAGGGATTATGCCCAAGTACTTCCCACAGTTAAGTGGATAGGGATTATTCCCAAATCCGAACCTGCAACAGATGCGAAAAAAAAATTTAGCAGAAATTTCACCCAGCGAGCCCAAGAAAGTGCTCTGATACTAGATGTGATGAACCTGCAATAATTAATTAATGCAAATACACGAGATATCAGAAATAATAGAACAGAATCACTTTTATATTGATCACGGGCCACTTCGAGGGGGCAACCTCCTTTGAGCAAGCTCAATACAATTAACTTCACCGTGCCTTCAATGACCTCAACACACACTTATATACTAAGTCTATGCCCAATACTATGAGTCAAAACGATGGGACATATAATACTACGGGATGACTTACAAAGCATATGCATCCAATACTATGGGTTAATACTATGGGCTAATATAAACTACGGATCAACAAATACTACGAGACGACTTACAAAGCATATGCGTCCAACAACAATATACTAACATAGTAAAGAGAAGGGTTGACATAGGTTCCTAACAAGAGATGCCATGCCCTCATGGAAGGTGCATCAACTCAATCCTCCTTCATCATAGATTCTGGAGCATGAAGACACATGTCTTCCTCCTAGAATCTCTTCACTCGATTCGAAGCTACTGTTGGACCATCCATTATGTTGGGGAATGATTCCGAGGTCTCCTCTGAGGGGATTGGAAGAATCAAAATAGATCATGGATACTTCTCGGATGTACTCTATGTCCCCACTCTCACTGCTAATCTACTTTCAGTGTATCAGATGAACCATACTGGAGACCCCAAGAGGGTGATCTTCTCTCTAAATGAGGTCGAAATTCAAGACATGGTATCGGGTTCTACCATTGCAAAAGGTGTTGCAAATCATAAGTCAAAACTGTATGAGTTCTCCCACTTCTTACCTCTCTCAAAGCAACCTTCTCTTCACACTCATGCCAATGAAGAGAGGAGATTGTGGCATGAAATATTTGGGAATCTTAACTATCAACACTTACAAGACATGCATACTAAATAGATGGTTGAAGGGATTCCCAAGATCAAGTTTTCCAAGGGAAACTATCATGGTTGTTTGATTGGAAAGCATCCTGAAAATAAATTTGAGAAGTGGAAGGCAAGGAGAGCCTCTCATCCTCTAGATCTAGTTCATAGTGATGTTGCAGGGCCATTTCCAGATCTATCTTTGAACAAGGAAAGGTATATTCTTACTTTTATTGATGATTATTCAAGATTTACATGGGTATACTTTCTCAGATTAAAGTCAGAAGTATTTGGATTCTATAAGTTTTTCAAGTCTTCTACAGAAAAGTTTTCAAATAGAAAGATCAAGGCCATTCACACTGATAATGGAGGTGAGTACATCAAGGGTGACTTTCAAACCTTTTGTGATGAATAGGGCATTGATATGCAACATATTGTTCCCTATACACCACAACAAAATGGTGTTGCTGAAAGGAAGAACAAAACATTGAAAGAAATGGCCACCTGCATGCTAAAGTTGAAAGGGTTGCACCCTAGTCTTTGGGAAGAATCCATTAACTGTGCCACCATTCTTCAAAACAGAGTTCCTCACAAAGGACTCAAAGACATGACTCCTTTCGAAGCATGGGTGGGATACAAACTTGATGTGTCTCATCATAGAGTGTTTGGATCCAGATCATGGGCAAGGATTCCATATGAGAAAAGGAGAGCCCTAGATCCATAAAGCAGAGAGTGTATCATGGGGGGTTATGCATTGAATGAAAAGGCCTACAAGCTTCTTGATCCTTCTAATATGACCACATTCCTTGAAACAAGTGTACAGTTTGAGGAATGGCCACATTCCTTCTAATATGATGTTCATCCAGTTGAGCAAGAGAGCTTTCCTACCACACCTCCATTGCTTGATTGAGATCCAAGAGAGCGAATATTCATCACATGACAATTTAGATTTAGAGTGTGAGAGTGAAGAGGATGAAGAGTGAATGCTAGATCCAGATCCATAAGAACCTGAAGATGTAGCACCTATCAATGAAGATGAGCGAATGGAAGATCCAGATCCACAAGAACCTGATGATATTACGCTTGATGATACTCCTCTTCCTATATGGGAAGCCAATACACTTAGATCCTTCGGAGATATTTTTGGAGATACACTTCATCTGAGGAGGGCCAGATTTGATTTTCAGAATGGAAGGTTTCACCCTTCTCACATTACGAATCCATTTACTGCCGATAGATCCTTCTTCAGTAGAGAAGTCCACTTACCACTTGGGGTTAGTGATGTACATGATTGATCATCATATTATAGTCTATCTTGAGGGGGGCATTTCTTCCAACTGGTTTTACCCTCTTTCCTCACTTTGTTTATTTATATTGTTGTACAGGGTGACCTTTGGTATTAGTTACCAGGGCCTTACAATTTCAGTTTTTCCTCATGTTTAGCTTGCGAGGGGGTGTTGGAATATTCTCACCATCATTTTTGTATTTTGCATGTCTGCATGCATCCAGTCATTAGTTTGGTGGTCTCTGAGCACCTAGTCCTTATTTTGCATCCCCCAGGAGCCTGTTTCTACTCAGTTTTATCCCTCCTAGCCACTGATGTGCCCTTGTTTTCATCACTGAAGCACAAGTGCACCTTATTCCACCTATTTAGGAGTTACTTCAGTTAGTTAACTGGTTGATGACTTAGTTCCTTGATTCAGGGGATGATTGATCAGTTAACTAACTGAAGCACTTAGATAGACACCTACTGAGACTAGTTTGATCTCTACTGACTATTGAAAGCTCCTCATGTGCCCACATTGGAGTCTCCTTCCCTACATCAGTGCCCCTGCACTTAGTTAGACTCATTTGACTGACTATTTGACTTTTGTGACAAGTGCCACTAGTTTGGGTGATGTCTCCAATGCTATCCAAGCCAACCATTCAGGATGATTCGAATGACCTTAGTGGCATTCGAATTATTTTGATTGTATTCAGTTATTATTCACAGTACAGAGTGCCAGCTTACAGCTGATGTATGATACATCAGTTTCTCTCCATTTTCTATGTAATGAGTGATTATTGATTCAACATTTCTTCTTCTTCTTTCTGCACTACATGAGTAAATTCTAGTGAGGTATGCTACTGCCGAGTGATCCTACTTCTGAAATATTATAGCTACAACTCGTTACCACTTTCAGGGACAAAGCCTTGAAATGGTTTATGAGGTATTCTGTTGGACATAATAGGACACTAGAAGAGATTAGAACTGCGCTCATTAGAGAGTTTAAAAAACCTAAGTCAGAATCGCAGTGTATCACAGAGGTCAAAGAAATTAAACAAAAACTGAGTGAGTCAGTGTGCAAATTTGATCAAAAGGTCAAAGCATTGTTAGACCAAGTGATCTTTGAAATAACACCACAACAACACCAGGAATGGTTCATAGGCATGATGTTGCCACATATCAGGCAACCATTGATGCAACAAAAGGTTACTTTGTAGACAGAGGCCCTATAGATTGTGATGAAACTAGAGGCTTCGCCTATAGGAGAGACTAGCGTAGGTATGGTTTAGATACAGACCCAGCTAGAAAATTTGACATTACAACTGCAAGATATGAAGAAGGGAAAAGAAACCTAAGAAGAGGTTTGGTGTACAAAGTGTAAGGGAGAAGGTCACTCCAAAGAACATTGTCCGGTAATTAAAGACCACATCACTAGTGGAGCTCCAAACCCATTGAATCGACAACAAGGACCATGGTGATATTTGCCGATGTAGAGGACATTTCCCAAAAGACTGCTACTTACTTCAGAAGTATGTGCAAACACCAAAGAACTTATACTGCACATTCTGTAAATCAGTTTTCCATGATGATAGCAAATGCAAAGTTTATGAACTCATGATGGAAAGAAAACATGATGTCTACCGAGTAGAAGAAGAAACACCGCATAAGAATGAAAATGCGTAGTATGATCAAGGAACGTACAAAGGACGTGGTGGATTCAGAGGCAGAGGAAGAAACACTTGAAAAGAAAGAGGAAGAGGTCAGATAGTATGTTATTCTGTGCTCAACCAGAACATCTATCTAGAGATTGCACGAATGTTTGTACTACCTACAAATACTGTAAGTATTTTGATCATGTCATTGAGGCATGCTCTGTTTTGCAAGCAAAAATGCAAGAGACAATACCAAAAGCACAGAATCAAAACATACAGATGATCGCGGCTGAAAAATGGAATACGGATTGTAACATTCATGCTATGATGCGAAGTCGAGCTACAACAGGTGCATATCAAAGAGAAGAAGCTTTGACTTCTGAGAGTCACCAGGCTAAGAAAAATCCTATTGAAGGGACTTGGATAAGAAAAGCAACTAGAAAAACACCTACTTTTGAGATGAACAAAGAAAAATAAGTTTTCATGGAAATAAGAGAAACCTTCAAAGAGCCAGAACCTGTCACTCCATGAATCAAGCTGCGAAGTGAAACTACACCTGTAAAGGATATACCAACTTTGTATGATTGAACATGTCCTGCAATAGATGCAACGAGTCCTATTGTGCAGCTAGTATAGAGCTACATGAAGCTGTTAAAACATGAGAATGCCTTAGTAGAATTACAGATCCTACTAAGTCATTATGAGCAGCGTAATATAGCAAATGAAGCACATAGAATGGTTCATCATATTAAGAACCATAAGAGAGCCAGAAGGGAAATGAGACTAAATGCGGAGATTGGAGAATTTGAAATGGACGAGATTATCCTTGACTTAGGCTCAGAATTAAATGTCTTGACAAAGCAGACATGGGAACAAATGGGAAAACCGAAGTTATCATGGTCACCAATAGAGTTGAGGTTATCCAATCAGCAAAAGGTTATACCCTTTGGGAGGTTAGCAAGTGTCCTTGTTGACATTGATGGAGTGTGAAGTAGAGAAGACTTTGAAGTGATTGAGATCGTAGATGATAGCCAACCTTATCTTGCACTATTGGGGATAAATTGGGAAATGGATAACCTCGCAATTATCAACTTGAGAAAGAAGTATATGATATTTGAAGGAGTAGATATTAGGGTCATCACACCCTTGGATCCTTCACAAGGACCTAGATACACTGATCCAATAAGAGAAGAATGTAGAGCGCAAGATCTGGCTCATATCTACAAGATGACGATGAATCAGGCAGATTAAGTCAACCCAACTGATGATGGAACATTGAGTTGGCGATGTGATAGTTCTTGCATATCCAACTCAAATGTAGGACTAGAGAATTTGCAGAGCAAAATGCATGAAGTATCTGCAAGAAGATGTGCACAGCTCGCGATCACTGTGCTGGATTGGAACAGAGGTAAGTCCAATCCTTACTTATGATGGCTTGAGTAATATTCATACATTTTTTCAAGAATATCTTATATCAGTTTCATATGAACATAAGATAGCAACATTGGATATAGGACTGCATGCTACACCTACTAGATGGTGGGTTGCACACACGGGGGCTTCACTCAATAAACTGCTAGCATAGCATGTTCGTTCGTGGTAGATGAAACAATACCCCTAATTTCACTAAATATTGGAAAATACCTTCCAAAATCATTTTTTTTAACCCCCTCCCAATATGCCTTCCCAATTTAAAAAAACCCCTATTTTCACTAGATATTGTATGTATCAATTTTTTCATTAACATTTTCTATACCCCTTTATATTTCTACCTATTATATTGATATGATACCCCTCTTATGACCGCACATGCATTCTGCAATGCATCTTGCTTCTTTCAATGTATATTGTGGATGCACATTACTTCACCCACAATGCAATTACTCAACCACATATCATTATGATTTGCAACATCTAATGGTATAATGAAGAGATAGGAGATCACTTCGTGTATGTCACTAGAGCCAATGCACATAGTACAACATTTAGATTGCATGTTGCAGTTCCCCAATCGCTAACTAAGCCTGTTGTGGGCTAGGTATCCAATCCCCCAGGGCCTATAACAAGCTCTAGGAGGCTGACTAAACATCTCAAGTCCTGTAATAGGCATGAGTGGTTGGGTATTCAAGCCCCCAAGTCCTATCGAGGGCCTATAATAGGCGCTGGAGGCTTAGATCCTCCCAAGGCTATTGGTAACAACTGGCTGAGTCTTATTGGTAACAATTGGCTGTCAATGACCACTGTCTCTCGACGATGATTGACTGGAAACCCAATTCACCACGAAACCCCTTGGCCTCAAGCATGCCTCAAGACATGAGTTCCCTGCATACTGGTAAGCCCGAGCCTTGCCTCAACCTGATTTCTCATCTGGTCGTGATCCCACCATCTCCATTTGGCGGATATTTGTCAACCCGCCCATATAAAAAAGACCCCAAAGTATTTTTGAATTGTTACATTAAATAAAAAAACCCTTTGCCCCTTAATATATAAGCAATATAATTTTTAGGTTTTCATCAATATTTAATACCACAATATGAATGAACGTGATATTATATTGCCTTCTAGTGAAGCCCCCTGTGGTTGCGCACAAGCAGAATCTGACCACATGGGAAGAATTCAAGCGCATGATGGAGATTAGATTCCTAGAACAGATTGATCTTGTACAAGAGAAATTTAATGGAGAAACTGATCCCAGGGATCACATATACCATTGCACGAAATCATGGACACATAGACCACAAATAGAATGGGTTCATATGTTTGTACACACATTAGAGAAAATTCCAAAGAACCGGTACATAGAAATAGAATTTCGGAAAGGGACGGTAGAATGGCTTGCATGATTAAGAAATTCCATGCGAATTTTAGCTTCGAAGATGAATTTCGAAGTATAAATGAGGCATTACAAACAAAAAGAAGGTATTCAATGACACACCAGAACCTGTGTACCACCAACCAGAATGGGCAAGACAACTAGAACATGCCCTAGAATGTTATAACTTCACCTTAGATGAAGATGAAAAGGAAAGTGATGATGACGACCTGCGCAATGTTAAGATACCTGAGTCGAAAGGAAAGCGCGAAGTCGAAGGATCTCCATTGTAAATTCTAGATCTAAGTAATCCTGTAAAAACTTGAAAAGTGAACATTGGAACTACTGAAGAACCAAAGTTCGCTTCTATAGGAGATTACTGGGACAAAGAGACGGTTGCACAGATAGTTGATTTACTTCGCGAGTATGAATACTTATTCCCTACAAAGTTTTCCGAAATGAAAGGCATTTTGGGCAACTTGGGGGTTATGAAAATACCTCTCAAGCCGAATGCGAAGCCCATTAAACAGAGACCTTATCGACTAAATCCGAGATATAAAGAATGGATAAAAGCAGAGCTTGATAAGATGCTCGATGCAAGAATCATTGAACCTGTAGAAGAGTCAGAATGGATAAGTCTCATGGTTATCTAGGAAAACTAAACTAAAGGAGAAATATGGATCTACGTAGATCTCAGAAAGCTAAATGATGCATCGCTACATGACCCATTTCCTACTCCATTCACAGATGAAGTATTAGACAATGTTGGATGGAATGAAGCATGCTCTTTCACTGATGGATTTTTTGGTTATCATCAGATCAGAATTGATACAGCAGATAGGCACAAGACCACATTTTCTACAGAATGGGGCTCATTTCAATACATAGTAATGCCCTTTGGTTTGAAGAAAAGAATCTATCCTTAGCAGAAAAGAATTATAAAGAAACAGAGAGAGAAGGATTAGCTATGGTGTACGCACTGCAGAAGTTGAGGCACTATCTGCTAGGTGCGCACTTTTGTATGTTTACTGACCATTCAACTTTGAAATAATTGGTCAATAAACCAATGTTAGGGGGAAGAATCTATATATGGTTGTTACTCTTTCAAGAGTATGATTTTGAAATCATTGTTAAGCCAGGAAGGTTGAACTCGGGACCTGACCATCTTTTTATAATTGAGTCAGGTGAAGAACCTACAAACCTAGAAGACAGTCTACCAGATGCATAGTTATTTTCTATTCAGATAGCATATGACTATTATAAGGATATTGTAGAATCCTTGACTACAAGGTTGGCACCTATAGAGTTTACTATGCAGCAGAAGAAGAAACTGGTAGTAAGAGCAGCTGACTTCACCATAATTGTAGGTAAATTATACAAGCTAAGACCGAATGAAGTACTGCGCAGATGTGTGCTAGAACATGAGAAACCATTGATACTAGTTGAAGCAAATTCAGGGGTGTCTGGCAATCACTACGCAGGAAGATCTACTGCGCAGAAGATTCTAAGAATAGGACTATGGTGGCCTACACTCCATAAGGATTCAAAGGAACATTACCGCGGTTGCGATGTTTTCTAGAGGACATGGGAGCCATCTCGTAGAGATGAAATGCCAGTAATGCTACAATTGACATTGCAATCCTTTGATAAGTGGGCTATTGATTTTGTGGGACCTATCAAGCCACAAGGGAAATTAACTGGTTCAAGATACATTATTATAGCCACAGACTATCTAACCATATGGGCAGAGGAAAAACCAGTAAAGGACTGTAGCGCAGTTACTGCCGCACAGTTCATTTTTGAAAATATCCTCACAAGGTTTGGATGTCCAAATATCCTAATGAGCAATCAGGGAACACACTTCTTGAAGTGTTGACTGAGGAATTTCATATTTACCATAAAAAAAGCACACCATATCATCCACAATCCAATGGCACTGTTGAAGCCTTTAACAAGGTATTGGAAAATGGGCTACCTAGGTTATGCAACATAAACAGGGATGATTGGGATCTACGAATACCAGTTGTGTTACGGTCATATAGGAAAACTTGCAAGAAGTTAACATGCCATACACCTTTCAGGTTAACATATGGACAAGAAGCTGTGATGCCAATGGAATACATAGTACCAAGTCTGAGAATTGTAGCTTTCAAAGACATGACAGATGATGAAATTGTGGAGGAAAGGATACTACACTTGGTTGGGTTGGATGAATATCACTTCATTGCAGGATTCCACTAGCAAGTGCAGAAAGGAAGAGAAAAATCATGGAATGATCGCCAGATCAAGCACAAACTCTTTCACGTAGGAGATCTTGTCCTCCTCTATGACAGTAAATTCATGAAGTTTCCTAGAAATTTTAAGATGCATTGGATAGGACCATATGTTGTCAAGAATGTTACTAATGGTGGTGCAGTTCAGTTAGCCACATTGATGGGATAAAACCTACTAGGTATTATCAATGGAAGTAGACTAAAACCCTACAGGGATAGTCCTACTTGGAAAAACCTCAGTTGATCAAAAGCGAAGAAAATTCTAAGTGTCAAGTGCAGTTGAAATTGAACACTAAGAATGCTAGAATAAGAGTCTACATGCAATTTTGATAAAATGCAAAGTTTTTACAGAAAAGGAAGTTGTGTTGCAAAGTAGGCAAAGGAAGCTGAAATGTGAAGTATCAGAACACTTGCACTATGAAGTTAAGAACAAGAAAAGGAAATGCCCAGTGAACCTCCCAATTCACGAATGCCCACCACTAGAAAGGGTTTGCACTAAAAATTCATATGTAGGGAATAAGGACAAGGCACAGTGAACTACGCATACCATATAACCGCTAGCACAGTTTGGAGGAAAAGATAACCGTTATAATTGTTGGTCGATTAATAAGTCATTATCCAGTATGTCGGCACCGAAAAATACCCACATTTAAATAAAATCTTGTCTGTTAGGGAACAATCAATGATGGAAAGGATCAAGATCTCAGCGAGATCTTGAGATCTGAGCCAACGGACATGGCATTTACTGACTAATTTAGTCATTCCCGATGCATTCAATGACAGAAAGGACCAAAATCCTTGAGGGATTTGGATAACGGTTATGACATTTAATGTCTAAGCTAGCCCTTAAGGGCACATCGTCGGGGTAAAAATCCTATAAAGGGTAAAGACTATTTACTTACTAGTTTTACCACGAATTTCAAATTTTTACCGATTGTAAAATTCCCAAGTGCTTACCAGCTGAAAGCAATAGTTGCTCGCTAGTATATGTTCGAAGAGCCAACGTTAGAAGAAATTTTGGGTACCTTCAACTGTTTTGGTCTGGGAGGAGTGATGAAGTCACCTGCAAAGCAAGCCACTCCAAACCGGGGTGGCCCATCCAAGAATTTTCCACGGAACCAACTGCCACAGCAGAAGAAAGACAAATAGGCCGCCACTCGCCAAGAAAAGCCCAAGGTCGCAAGTACTAAGAAGCCACATGCTCCACAAGTGAGCCCTCCGATGCTAATATCGCTCGTTACAGAGTATGTTAGCCCGAGAAGAAGCGAGGCACCAGACGTACTTCTTGAAAAGAATGCCCAGTACAACATTCCGCTACCGTTGATGTCAAACCATGTGCGAGTGAAGGAGAATTTGCTCAGTAAGATCCCCGAATGAAAATTTGTAGACTATGATTTGTTGAATCGCGAAAAGTTTCCACAATTCCATCCAGATAAATATATGTACCGGAAATATGATGAGGCTGCAAAACAAATGAAGGTTGTCCCAATGGAATGGGACGAAACGCTATCCATATCTGAACTACTCAACTTGCTACAGATTCCACACTTTGAACAAAGCAATGAGCTCAATGCCATGGTGCGCACGATGCTTTCATGCACGCACCAAGGGTACATATGGTTGGACCATAAGGTAAACATCACTGTTGAACTTATCATTAGGATTACAGGATTAAGCAAAAGGGGTGAAGACCCTTCAACTGAATTCACTGGAAATAAAGAGGATAAAGAATTGGCAGCAAGAATAAAGGCCGAATTTGACGTAACAAAAGGAAACAGAGGTTATGTAACTGATACAATTAAAAATGAGCCTCTGCAGTTCACAATTCAGCTTATTGCGGCAACGCTTCTAAGGAAGTCTAGACCAAAAGAGGTTTTTGCTACCGTAGTAGCCTTAGCTGCGAAGGCTAAGGATGATTTTCAATACAATTGGGAGAACTATCTATTGAATGAATTTTTAGAGGATGTCCGAGACACACAGGACAATGGATCACCATTTCACTTCAACTGGTTGCTGGTACTCATTACTTTCATGGGGTGGAAGCAACCCCTATACCAGAATGGTCTTCCAGTAGCCTCGAGCAATTTTCGTGGGGTGAGATACGAAAACATGTGGGCCTCAGTGAACCCAAAAAAATAGAGGTGGAGCAACCTATAGTTGTGCACCTATTATGAGAATCTATGCAGAGTCATTAAGAAGACTTTGCGTATTAATAAGGAGGTGATGGCCCAATATATTCTGAAGATGATTTCCAAGGCTGGGCTACACTTCATTTACATACAACCACGAATACTGATTACAACTCAAACATGGTGTGAAAGGAAATATTAGCTAGATGCATAGAGGATTGACCTAATCCTAGAAGATTGGCTAACAGAATGGAAGATCGATACACCACCCACGCTCATCACCTCATCTGAGGAGAGCGAAAAGGATGAACGTGATGACAAAGATCCTGAGGTCACAAGTACGTAGGACCCAAATCATGACCAAGGAGTGGGAGAAAAAGGGAAAGAACCTGATACAAAAGTGCCAAAAAATCCATAGAAAAAGTAGACAAAAGCTACGAGAAGGCCTCTAGATGCGCAATTGCATGATGACAACTACAAGTGCATCACAGCCAGGGTATCGGCATACCTTGAAGATGTAATGGGGCTGAAAAACACCAAGGAGGAGACATCACAAACAGAAATAAAGGAAAATGTCGTTGAGATGAAGAGTCTGGTTATAAGAATTGAACAAGTCCAGCGAGACCTGGTAAAAGAACTAGACCATGACGACTGCTTAGGTGATTCAAGCCAGCAGAGGAGAAGCCTTCCTTCCTATACCACAAGGAAACGGGTAGTCAAGATTGAGGCAATGTCCATCATATTCCCAACAGATGATATGGATGAAATGAAAGTGTGCTAAGGCTCACACAGTTAGAAATCAATGTGGGGATGCTACCCATAGAGGGATTGCATAACCTGCATATGCAGATAGAAGAGGAAATCCATGAGAGAGACATAGTATCTCATAACCAGTACCTAAGGCTAGAAGAAAACTACAAAAAGCTACAAGAGGAATGTGAGATGAAGAGAAGAGAGCTTGACTATGCACAAGAAAAACAATGCAAGATAAAGGAAGCAGTTTCAGCTGTCTGTGCGAAGCTCCCTGAAGTTGATGAAGAGCCAGAAATTGACACAACCATCCTAAAGATTGGCGCTGGTGTCAAAAGTCTGAAGGACGTAATGATGGGGCTAGAATTTTCCCTTAAGGATAAAATTAATGAGATGGAAGTTTCTTATAAGGATAAAATTGCTCAGATGGATGTTTCCCATCAAGAAAAAATTGCTGAGCTAGCAGCTGAACAAAACGCAGGAGCATCGTAGCGGGAAGAAGAAGCATGAGTAGAGGCACTGAGGACCTCTACAGAAATCATCTATGAAGAAGTGGAAAGATGACAAAGTCTACTGGATGAAGTTTCTAAAGTTTGGGACATGTTACAAGAAGAACCAGAATTACAAAGCATCTAGGATGAAGTGCAACAGAAGCAATGAGATCTTGATTCTGTTAATGCTGCTACGAAGGACTTGCCAGCAAGGCAAAAGATGCAGAAGTTCACAGAAAGGAGAGAACTTTAGAGAGATCTGGAAACATTAAGAGAAAAGGAAGCTGAAGCTTCCTCAAGATTGTAGCCACTGTAGGAAGAAGCACTAACCTTGATAGAAGAAATTGAGATGAAGTTGCAAGATCTCCGAGCGACAGAGGATAATGTCAAGGAGCAACTTTTGGTACGCATTTCAGAGGAAATGCTTGACATATTCAAGGGATGTGAGAAAAAGGCCAAGGAAACAGTTTTGAATCTCAGCGCAACTGTTCAAGAGTTCACTGCGCGATCAAGCACTTCTGTAGATGCGCAGAAGGAACATCCAGGTCGGAGTGGATCATGGATGAGCTACATGTGAGTGTTAGGGGCCTGTTGGGAGTGGCCTAAGTGAAACACTTTTTGGAAAGACACCTTTCATGGAGCGGGTCTCCAACGCAACAACTATTTTTGGTAGTGAATTACAAGTGGAGCGAGGTCTAGCAGCAACCCATTTTGGTTAATAAATTCCACAGAATCCTGAGAGCAGGGTAAAGAATGGCACGGAATTGAAGGAAAGTGACTTGTCAGCCAGAGTGGAGGAAACCATTAGAAGCAAAACCACAGATCGATAGCGACAGGAGAGCCAGAGTGGTGGAAAGGGACACACCACTATGTAGTTAGAGCCTTTATGTAAAAAATATGGCTATTAGAAGGGCATTAGAGACAAGATTGGCACAGAAAGAAGACCAGAGGTGAGTGGAGAAGCTGTGGACTACAACAGGTCGGGTAGAGGGGTAATCGCACCACTTTTGGGGGATTTGTTTGGGTAGCATGGGTTTTTGGCCCATAATCATTGTAAAGATGTGACCTATGGGAATGATCTATAAAAGCAAAAATTTTGTAAGGAAAGGGTTGATTTTTGTGGGTCTCTCATGGTATTATTTTGATCCTTGTGGAGTCTTTTGAAAGACTAGTATTGTAAAGAGGCTCCGCAGCTGTGTGCGCAAAGACCCATTGAAGAGAGAAAGAGGCTCTGCAATTGTGTGCGCACAGACCTATTATAGAGAGAAGAGTCTATAGCTGAGTGCATAGGATGGAATTATTGAACCCTTTCCATTAATATAAACAACAGTTCCCATGGACGTAGCTCCCATCTGGGGGGTGAACCACGTAAATAAGTGCATTATGTGATTGTCTATACTTATGTTTATGTTTACATTCATACTTATGTTTAGGTATGTTCATGCTTTTATATGTATTCCTGCATGTATGATGAATGAGAATAATATGTTAAGTATGGAACATGTATAACTAAATGTATAAGCATTTTGGAATATGTCGAATGCACAAGTAGTAGGAATAACACTAAGTCAGCGAAGTCTGTGAAGTGTGTGATTGTTGTGAAGCGCAGCCTAGATTTGCGTTGTCATATTGTTTAGTGGTCTTTCAGAAGTGTGCAGTCCCAGTGCATGCTAGAATATATGAGGCAGACGCGAAGTAGGTGTGACTTCACGCAGTTCACTAGTTTGTAACCGCGCATCACCTGAGTATAGAAACTTGCTCCTGTAATCTCCCATAACTTCACCTCGAGTGAGACCTCAGCTTGTTCTCAGGTTGTTGCCGAAAGGGCCGATGAAGAAGGGTTTTTTTGGACCACAACTGCACAGAACCTATTTCAGTAAGAGAAAGTTAAAGAATGAGGTTCATAGCCAACAATGAGAGAGAGAGAGAGAGACATTGAGAGAGATGAAGGGGGAGAAGAACTATGATGAGAGAGTGAGAGAGGAGGTTAGTAATATTTAGGGAGAGAGAGAGGGGGTGGGGGTTAGTGGTAAGGGGAAGAGTAAGGGTGATAGAGAGAGAGCAATAATGAGGGGTGTTAGGGGGCTAGGGGAGAGAGAGATAGTTTTAGATAGTGGGTTAGTAGGGAGGGAGAGTAGGAGTGAGATTAGGGAGAGAGAGAGTGGAATTAGGTGTAGTGAGAGTGTGAGGGAGAGAGGGTATGTTACATAGTTTGAGGAGATAGAGGGGTGGAGGTTAGGTGTAGGTGGAGGAATAGAGGAGAGATAGAGAGTGAGAGGAGGGTTACTAAGGTTTAGGGGAAAGAGGTGTATGTCTGTGTCTGAGAGAGAGAGAGAGAGGAGGGGGGTTAGTAGTAAGGAGAGGAGTAGGGGTGTGTGTGTTTTTGTGTGTGTGAGAGAGAGGGAAGAAGGAATTTTATGGGGTTGGGGGAGAGATAAAGGGGAAGGTGGGAGTTATTAGGGAGAGTGGGATTAGGAGAGACAAAGAGAGGGGATTATGGGAGAGAGAGAGAGAGAGAGGGAGAGTATGAGTGGGATTTGGTAGAAAGAGAGGGGTTAGGCATAGTGAGGGTGTGAAAGAGAGAAGGAATGATTTTAGGGGTTGGGTGAGAGAGCATAGTTGAATTTAGTTTTAGGTGGAGGAACAGGGTAGAGAGAGAGAGTGAGAGAGGGTGTTATTAAGGGTTAGAGGAGAGAAGAGAGAGACAGGGGAGAGTGAGAGAGTGAGTGAGTGAGTGAGAGAGAGGAGGGGGTGTTAGAGGTAGGTGGAGGAGTATCTAGGTGAGAGAGTGAGAGAGGAGGTTGGTAAAGGTTAGGGAGAGGAGGGGAGAGACTTAGAGAGAGAGAGAGAGAGGATGGGGGTTATTGACAGGCTAATAGGGGTGTGTGGGTCTGTGAGAGAGAGAGATATAGAATGGGGAGGGAGGGGGTGATGGGGTGTTGGCAGTGACATAAAGGGTTGGGTTTAGGGGTAGGTGGAGAAGTAGACAAGTGTGGGTAAGTTGGTGTATCTGTGTGTGTGAGAGATAGAGAGAAAGAGAAAGGGTGTGGGTTATTATAGGTAGGGGCAAGGAGGGAGGTTTGGGGAGAGAAAGAGATAGAGATCATGAGAGTAGGGAAGGTTGGGGTTTTGTTAATATTAGGGAAGTTAGGGAGAAGGGGGGAATAGCGTGGGGGTAAACAAAGAGGGAGAGAGATAGAGAGAGAGCGAAGGGGTGGGGTGTTAGATGTAGATGTGTGTGTGAGAAAGAGATTGTGTGTTGGTGAAAAGAAAGAGATAGAGATCACGGTGGGGGGAGAAAGGTAGGTTTATAGGGAATATTAGGGATGTTGGAGAGAAGGGGGAGTACGAGTTGGGGGAAAAGAGAGATAGAGATGGGGGTGGTAAGTGGTAGGGAGTGGGGGTTTATGGGAGAGAGAGAGAGAGAGAGAGAGAGAGAGATACATAAATAAAGAGAGAGATTTTGGAGTAGGGAGAGTAGGCAGGAGATAGAGAGAGATACAAAGAGAGAGAGAGAGAGGGAAGAGGTAGAGGGGGTGTTTACAGGGAGAGAGAGTATAGAATTTATAAAGAGGGGGGGGTATAGGGTAGCGAAATACCTATAGAGTGAGAGAGAGGGGGATACATAAGTAGAGAGATCAGTAGTTGTGAGTAGTAAGTAAAGGGGGTTTTGGAGAGAGAAAGTGAGAGAGATAATGTTGGTGGTAGATGGAGTAGAAGAGAGAGAGGGGGGTGAAGGGGGTGGTTATCGATAGGGAGAGTAGGAGGGGGTTAGGGAGAGGTAGTGCGGGGTTAGGGGCATTGAGAATGGTTGAGGGAGGGGGGTTTTGGGGTGTTGGCGTAGAGAAAAAGGTGTGGGTGTCAGGTGTAGGTGGAGAAATATAGGAGAGAGAGAGACTGGGAGATGGGGTTACTAAGTTTTAGCAGGAAGAGAGAGAGAGAGAGAGAGAAAGATGAGGGAGGATTAAGGGTAATGGGAGGAGTAGGGTGGTGATATTGTGAGAGAGGGAAATAGTAATTTTTAGGTAGAGAGAGATAGAAAGAAGGGGTGTCAGTTGTAAGGAGAGAAGTAGGTGTGTGTCTATTTGAGTGAGAGAGAGATAGAGGGAGAACAGGGTGTGTTAAGGTGTAGGGGCTGAGAGATAAGGGTGTCTAGAAATTTTTAGGGGAAAGGGCATTAGGAGAGAGAGGGATAGGCATTTATGGTGAGTAGGAGTTGGAGAGAGAGAGAGGGGATTATGGAAAGTATGAATGTGGTTAGAGAGAAAGAAGGCGGGTTAGGGGTAGTGAGAGTGTGAGAGAGAGGCCAGTGTTAGGGGGTTGGGGTAGAGAGAGAGCATTGGGAGTTACATGTAGTTGCAAGAGTAGGGTAGAAAGAGTGTTATAGTGGGGTTAGAAAGGGTTAGGGGAAATAGGGGAAAGAGAGAGAGAGAGATAAAGGAGTAGGAAGGGGTGTTAGAGGTAGGGGAGGAGTAGGTGGTGAGAAAGTGAGAGAGGGGGTTATTAAGAGTTAAGGATAGGAGGGGAGAGAGAGAGAGAGAGGATGAGGAGGATGAGGACTAGGAGGAGGGTTTTTAGTTGTGGGGGTTGACTGTGCATGTGAGAGAGAAATATAGATAGATAAAGAGAGAGTGGAGGATGAGGTGGAGGAGGGGAGTTAGTTATATGGGTTGAGTGTGTGTGTGCGTTTGTGTGTGTGAGTGTGTGAGAGAGAGATAGAGAGAAAGAGAATGAGGGAAGGTGTTAGGAAGTCCACAGAGAGAGGGGGGTATGGTTTACTGGTAACTAGAGTAGAGGGGTGCAAAAGAGATATAGAGAGAGAGAGGAAGAGAAAAAGAGAGTCGGTGATTAGTCAGGTTAGGTTATAGGGGGAGAGAATTAGGAGAGATGGAGAGGGAGGGGGGGATTGGGGTAGTGGGAGTTGGAAAGAGAGGTAGGGGGTTATTTGTAGTGAGAGTGTATGTGTGTGCATGAGATAGCGAGTTGTTAGGGGGTTGAGTTAGAGAGAGAGGGGTGGCAGTTAGGTGTAGGTGGAGGTGTAGGGTAGAGAGAGAGTGAGAGAGGGGGTTAGTAAGGGTTAAGAGGAAGGAGAGAGAGAGAGAGAGATTACAAGTGGTAAGTGGTAGGGGGAGGGGGATTTGGAGAGATTCAAAGGCTAGGGGTATAAGGAGTTAGAGAGAGAGGCGAAGAGAGGGTGATTATAGGTAGGGAAAGTAGGAGGTGGGTTAGGGAGATAGGTTTAGGGTTAGGGATATTGAGTGAGATTTTGTGGGGTGTTAGGAGGATGGTGGAGAGAGAGAGGGGGGTGGGGTTTAGTTTTATGTGTAAGAGTGTGAGAGAGAGAGGGGGGGAGGGGGGTTAAGAAGAGATATTTATATGTGTGTGTATGTGTGTGTGTGTGAGAGAGAGAGAGAGAGAGAGAAATGTAGGAAGGGGTATTATAGGTAGGGGAGTAGTAGGGTGTGAGAGAGTTAGAGAGTGGGGTATTAATGCTTGGACAGTGAAGGGGAAAGGTAGGGAGGGAGAGGATGGGCATTAGGTATATGGGGAGGTGTAGGTGTGTGTGTGTGTGAGAGAGAGAGAGATAAAGAAAGAGAATGTGAGGGTGTTAATGGGTTGGGAGAGAGAAAGGGGTGGGGGTTAGGAGTAGGTCAAGGAGTATATAGGGGTGTGTGTGTGTGTGTGTGCACGTGCATATGTGTTCGTGTGTGCACGTGTGCATGTGCGAGAGAGAGAGAGGGAGGGAGAGGGAGGGAAACAAGGATAAGTGGGGAGGCTATGGGTGATTAGGGGTAGGGGGTTTGGGGGAGAGAAAGAGAGGTCATGGTGGTTGAGGGGTAGGGATTCAATTAATATTAGAGAAGTCATAGAGAATGAGGGGTATAGGGTGTGTGTGTGGAGAGAGAGAGAGAGAGGCTGAGGGGGAGAGGGTGTTGATTATTATGGGTAGGGGGTAATAAAGGTTGGAGGAGAGAAAGAGATAGAGCTAATGGTGGGGGAAATATGGGTAGGGGTTTGGGTAATTTTAGGAAATTTTGGGAGAAGGAGGGGTTATAGAATGGGGACAAAGAGAGAGAGAAAGAGAGAGGACAGGGTGTTAGAGGCAGGGGAGGAGTAGGGGTGTGAGAGTGAGAGACGAGTTTAGTAAATATTACATATAGTTGGTGGGATAGAGAGGTGGGGAATTAGTGGTGGGGGAAGGATTAATGGGGTGGGTGTGTGTCAAATGGAGATAGAAAATAGGAGGGGGATGTGTGGAGTGTTACAGGTTTAGGTTAGAGAGGGTTTGGGGATAGGGGTAGGTGGAGGAGTGTGAGGTGTGCATGTGTGTGTGAAAGAGAGAGATAGAGAGCGAGAGAGGGAGTGAGGGAGAGATTTTGGTGGTGACAAGGTGAGTGTGTGGGTGATTGGTGTATGGTGAAGGAGGGGGGTTGGGGGAGAGAAAGAGATAGAGATCATAGTGTGGGGATTTGGGTAGCATTTTAGGGAATATTCATAATCTTATAGATAAAGGGGAGCATAGGGGGGGGACATATAGGGATATAGATGGTGGGGTGGTATGTTGTAGGGCATGATTAGGGAAGAGGGAGAGAGAGAGAGAGGGTTAATGCTAGGGGGAGTAGAAAAGATAAAGATAGTGGGGGAGAGGGGGTGCATGAGCAGAGAGAGAGAGAGAGAGAGAGAGAGAGAGAGAGAGAAAGAGGGATAAAGGTAGGGGAGGATAATGGTGTTGAGAGAGTGAGAGAGGGGGTTAGTAAGGGTTTGGAGGAGAGAGAGAGGGTTTAGTGGTAAAGGGAATAGTAGGTGTGTGTATGTGTGTGTGTGTGTTAGAGAGAGAGAGAGAGAGAGAGAGAGTAATGCGGTGATGGGGGAGGGTGTGGGTTATTAGGTGTAGGGGGGAGTGAGTTTAGAGTAGAGCAAGACATAGAGGTTGGGGTAGGGGGAGCACCAGGGAAAGATGGAGTTTAAAGGAAGGGGTACGAGGTAGGCAAGGGCTTGGGGGAGAGATAGAGATAGAGGTTGGGGTGGGGGGAGGGGTAGGGATTTAGGGATGATTATGGGAGTTATAGAAAAGGGGGAGTGTAGGGTGGGGCTAGAGAGAGAAACAAAAGGGGGGACGGTAAATTGAAGCTAGAAGGAGTGTAGTATAGAAAAAGAGAGAGGGAGATTTAGGGGTAGGGGTATTATGAGAGAGAGATAGGCACATGGGGTGGTTATGTGTATGGAGAATAGGAAGGGGGTTAAGGAGAGAGAGTGGAGGTTTAGCGGTAGCGAGAGTGTGTGTGAGATATGGGCGGGTGTTAGAGGCTTTATCGATAGAGTGAGAGAGAGGTGGTGGTTAGGTGTAGGTGGAGGAGTAGGGGAGTGAGGGAGGGAGAGTGGGGGTAAGTAAGGTTTAGGGGGATGAGGAGAGAGATACAAAGAGTAGTTCATGGGTTTAGAGGTATGGGTAGGAGTATGGGTAAGATAAATTAGTAAGGTTTAGGGATAGGAGAGAGAAAGAGAGTATGGGGGTTAGTTGTTGGTGGAGGGCTATGGGTGAGAGAGAGAGAGAGAGAGAGAGAGAGAAAGAGAGGAGGTGTTAGGGGGGTGAAGAAGAAGGTGGGGAATGGGGTTTAGGGTTGTTGGAGGAGTATTTATGGGGGAGAGAGAGAGAGAGAGAGAGAGAGAGAGAGAGAGAGGGGAGGGTGTGGTTGATTATAGGTAGGGAGAGGAAGGTAGTTGGGGGAGATAAAGATATAGATAGTGGGGTGGGGGGAGGTGGCAGGTATTTAGGGAACTTATATAGAAGGGGGGGGTATAGGGGTTTGGAGGAGAGAGAGACATGTGGGTTTTAGGTGGAGGTGGAGAAGTATTTTATGGAGAGTGAGAGAGGAGGTTAGTAATTGTTAGAGAGGAGAGAGAGAGAGAGATAGAGAGAGGGAGTGTGTACAGGGTGTCAAAGGTAGGGGGAGAAGTAGGGAAGTTAGATATTGAGAGAGGTTTTTAGTAAGGGTTATAGATAGGAGTGGAGAGAGAGAGAGAGAGAGAGAGAGAGAATAAGGGGGGTAGTTGTAGTCGAAGGAATAAAGGGCATTTGTGTGAGAGGCATACATAGAGAATAGGGGGGATGGGTGCAGGGGTTGTTCAGGGTTGTGAAAAGACAGAGAGGGTTGGGGGTTGGGGGTAGGTGGAGGAGTAGAGGGTTGTGTGTGTGAGTGAGATACAAAGAGAGAGGAAGAGATTTGGGGGGTTAGGGGAAAAGGGTGTGGGTGATTAGGTGTGTCGAGGAGTAGGGGGACTAGCGAAGAGAAAGATATATTGATCATAGTGAGGGGAGGAGGGTAGGTGTTTACCGAATATTAGGGAAATTAGAGAGAAGGGGGAGACTAGGGTGGGGAAAAGGGATGATAGAGAGAGAGAGATGGGGGATTATTAGTGGTAGAAGGAGGGGGATTAGGTGGGAGAGAGATAAAGAGTGTTGGAACTAGGGGTAGGAGAAGGGAGAGAGAGAGAGAAAGAGAGTGGAAGAGGGGGTTGTTATAGATGGAGAGAGTAGGATGGAGGTTAGGGATAGTGAGGATGAGAGAGAGAGAGGGGGGGTTTGTTAGAGAGTTGGGGGAGATGGAGAGGGGTAGGGTGTAGGTTTAGGTGGATGAATAGGGGAGAGAGATACGGGGTGAGTTAGTAAGGGCTAGGGGGTAGAGGTGAAAGAGAGAGAGGAAGGGGGGGGAATAACTATGATGAGAGTGTGAGAGAGGAGGTTATTAATATTTAATGAGAGAGAGAGGGGGGTGGGGGTAAGTGGTAAGGGGAAGAGTAGGGGTGAGAGAGAGAGAGAGAGAAAGAATGATTATTGTTAGGGGGTTGGGGGAGAGAGAGAGAGAGTTTGAGATAGTTGGTTAGTAGGGAGAAAGAGTAGGAGTGGGGTTAGGGAGAGAGAGTGTGGGGTTAGGTGTAGTAAGAATATGAGGGAGAGAGGGGGTGTTACATGATTACATCATATAGAGGGGTGGAGGTTAAGTGTAGGTGGAGGAATAGGGGAGAGATAGAGAGTGAGAGACAAGGAACAAGGAGTTTTATGGCGTTGGGGGGGAGATAAACGGGGGGGTTGATTTAGTAGGGGGGGTGATATTAAGAGAGACAAAGAGGGGGGTTTATGGGAATTGGAAGTAGGAGAGAGAGAGAGAGTTTGGGAGATTATGAGTGGGATTTGATAGAAAGAGGAGTGTTAGGCACAGTGAGGATGAGAGAGAGAGCATAGTTTGATTTAGTTGTAAGTGGAGGAATAGGGTAGAGAGAGAGAGCGAGAGAGGGGATTAGTAAGGGGTAGTGAGGAGAAGAGAGAGAGGGGGGACATACAGAGTGTTTGAGTGTGAGAGAGAGAGAGGAGGGTTTGTTAGAGGTAGGGTGGGGAGTAGCTAAGTGAGAGAATGAGAGGTTTTTTTTTAATGTTAGGGAGAGGAGGGGAGAGATAGAGAGTGAGAGAGAGAGAGGAGGAGGGGGGTTATTGGTAGGGTAGTAGGGGTGTGTGTGTGTGTGTGTGAGAGAGAGAGAGATAGAGAGAGATAGATAAAGAATGGGGAGGGAGTGGGTCATGGGGTGTTGGGAGTGACATAAAGGGTTGGGTTTAGGGGTAGGTAGAGACATAGACAAGTGCGAGTAAGTGGGTGTGTGTGTCTGTATGTATGTGTGAGAGAGAGAGAGAGAGAAAGAAGAAGGGTGTGGGTTATTATAGGTAGGGAGAAGGAGGGATATTTGCAGAGAGAAAGAGATAGAGATGATGATCAAAGTAGTGCAGGTTGGGTTTTTGTTAATATTAGGGAATTTAGGAAGAAGGGGGGTATAGCGTGGGGGTAAACAAAGAGAGAGAGAGAGACGAGGGGGTGGGGTGTTAGATGTACATGTGTGTGTGTGTGACTGTGTGTTGTGAAGATAAAGAGATAAATATTATGGTGGGGGAAGAAAGGTAGGGGTATAAGGAATAGTGGGTATGTTGGATAGAAAGGGGAGTACAAGTTGGGGGAAAGAGATAGATATTGGGGTGGTAAGTGGTAGCGAGTGTGGTATTTGGGGAAAGAGTGAGAGTGAGAGAGTCATAGATAGATATAGAGACAGAGAGAGAGAGAGATTTTGGGTTAGGGAGAGTAGGCGGGAGATAAATAGATATACCAAGAGAGAGAGAGAGAGAGAGAGAGAAATGGGGTGTTTACATGAGGGATAGTAGAGAAGTTAGAGAGAAGGGGGGTATAGGGTAGGGGATCACCTAGAGATCGAGAGAGAGGGGTAGAGACATAGGTAGAGAGATGGGGGGTGGTGAGTAGTAAGAAAAGGGGGTTTAGGAGAGAGAAAGTGAGAGAGAGAATGTTTGTGGGAGAGGGAGTAGGAGAGAGAAAGGGGGATGGTTATCGCTAGGGAGAGTAGGAAGGGGTTAGGGAGAGGTAGTGGGCAGTTAGGGGCACTGATAGTGTGAGAGAGAGGGAGGTTTTTAGGGCATTGGGGTAGAGACAGAGGTGTGGGGATTAGGTATAGGTGGATAAATATAGGAGAGATATACTGGTAGATGGGGTTAGTAAGTGTTAGTAGAGAGAGAGAGAGAGAGGAGGGAGGAATAAGGGTCATGGGAGGAGTAGGGTGGTGAGATTGTGAGATAGGGTAATAGTAATTTTTAGGTAGAGAGAGAGATAGAAATAAGGGGTGTTAGTGGTAAGGAGAGAAGTAGGTGTGTGTCTATTTGAGTGAGAGAGAAAAACAGGAGAACATAGGGTGTTAATGTGTGGGGGATGGGAGAGAGGTGTGTTTGGTAATTTGTAAGGGAAAGGGAATTAGGAGAGAGAAGGAGGGGCGTTTATGGGGAGAATGAGTTGGAGATAGAGAGAGAGGCTTATGGAGAGTATGAATGCTGTAAGAGATAAAGAATGAGGGTTAGGGTTAGTGAGAGTGTGAGAGAGAGGCTAGTGTTAGGGGGTTGGGGTAGAGAGAGAGGGTTGTGATTTAGGTGTAGGTGTAATATTAGGGTTGAAAGAGTGTTAGAAAAGGGTTATAAAGGGTTAGGGGAAATAGGGGGGGGGGGAGAGAGAGAGAGAGAGAGAGAGAGAGAGAGAGAGAGAGAGAGGAGGAGTAGGGGGTGAGAAAGTCAGAGAGGGGGTTATTAAGAGTTAGGGAAAAGAAACGAAGAGAGAGAGAGAAGAGGAGGAGCAGGTTTGTTAGTTGTTTGGGTTGAGTGTGCATGCATGAGAGAGAGATAGAGAGATAAAGAGAGAGTGGAGGAGGGGAGTTAGCTATATGGGTTGAGTTTTTTTTTGTGTGTGTGTGTGAGAGAGAGAGAGAGATAGAAAATGAGAGAGAACGAGGGAGGGTGCTAGGAAGTCCATAGAGAGAGGGGAGGTATTTTTTAATGGTAATTGGAGTAGAGGGGTTCAAAAGAGAGAGATAGGGAGAGAGGGTGAGAAAGAGAGAGTTGGTGGTGAGTGGGGTTAGGTTATAAGGGATGGGGATTAGGATAGATAGGGATAGATAGAGAGGAAGGGGGGGATTGGGGCAGGGATAGTTGGAGATAAAGGTAGGGGGGTCAGTAGTAGTGAGAGTGTGTGTGTGGATGAGATAGGGAGTTGTTAGGGGGTTGAGTTAGAGAGAGAGGGGTGGGGCTTAGGTGTAGGTGTAAGTGTAGGTTAGAGAGAGAGTGAGAGGGGATTAGTTAGCGTTAAGGGGAAGGAGAGTGAGTGAGAGAGAGAGAGAGAAAGTCACAGGCTATGGGTACAAGGAGATAAAGAGAGAGGGGAAGAGAGGGTGATTATAGGTAGGCAGAGAGAGTTAAGGAGAGAGGGTTAAGGTTAGGGATTGTGAAGAACCTGCAACAATTAATTAATGAGAACACACGAGATAGCATAAATAACAGAAATTAGAATCACTTTTATTGATTGCAGGCCACTTCGAGGGGGCAACCTCCTTTGAGCAAGCTCAATACAAAATAACTTCACGGTGCCTTCATTGGTCTCAACACAAACTTATATACTAAGTCTAGGTGCCAATACCATGGGTCAATACGATGTGTCAATACAAACCATGGACGAATACAAACTATGGATCAACAATTACTACGGGATGACTTACAAAGCATATGCATCCAACAACAATAACACAAACTATGGATCAAAAAATACTACGGGATGACTTACAAATCATATGCGTCCAAAAACAATATACTAACAAAGTAAATAGAAGGGTTGACATGGGTTCCTAACATCCCCTCTCCCTTAGAAAAAGCTTTGTCCTCAAAGCTTTAGATGTGGAAATTGATGCAGAATCTCAAGCAATGGTTCCCCTGTAGCATCCTCGAGTCTCATTCTGGGCCACTGACACCTTGTGAGTTTCAGGGAGGGTTGCCTAGAAGGATGTGGACGAAGAAGAACCATATCAGCTGCGTGAAAAGTGCGCTCGAAATGGTGTTGATCGGCTTGTTGTTTTCGTCAAATTCTTGCCATGTGAAGATTGTCCTGCAAAATGAGAAGAATCTAATCGCGATTTGGAAGAACCGAGTCAATTGCCTAAATTGGGGAGCTGCTGAGGGTGTATGGAAGAAGAATTGGCAGTGTCTGTCCATAGACTGCTTCATACGGTGTCCTTTTAGATGTGGTATTGTACCACTAGAGTGCTTCTAGGAAATCCATAGAAATAGTTGTCCAAATCTATGTAGGGATGGGCAAGGGTTCGAGCAGTCCCGAAAGGAGTGTCGTTTCACCCTTATTGACCTAGAAAGTATCACAGCCAACCACCATCTGTTGAATTGTCATTTTTAGTCCCTACCAAAAGAAGTTACATTGTTCCTGATCATACATTTTGAGGAACCGAGAGTGCCTTGCTGATTAAGAAGCATGGAGTTCATAGAAGAGATAGCCTTGTTGAATAGAATGTAACCAATTTGGAACAAGTAGAGAAATAGCTATAAGAGAAACCAGGTCATCAAATGTGAGAGAAGGAGCATCTACCACCATATTGTCCTTACCCTTCTTGTAAGTGATCGCATAGTCATAACCCATGAGTTGGATAACCCATTTCATGTGTGCTAAGGAGGAGACCCATTGTGCCAGGAAATTTTTCAGACTCTGGAGATCAGTCTTGATGCAGAAATAATTCCCTAATAGGTATGGCTACCACTTCTGTACTACATGCAAAATAGCCATCCTTTCCTGTTGAGATGTAGATGTGGATAAATTCTTACCGGAAAGGTCTCTTGAAGGCGACAAGCCCACTGGTTCAGCAAGGACACCTACATATCTATCCAAGGAAGTGGGGGAGACCGTTGATGGGTGCATATGAATGGAATGGAGTTGAGTGATGACACCATGTGAATTCTTCTTAAGGATATTTTATAGGCGATGTGAACTGATGATGCAGAGAGACCCTTATTATAAGCCCTTAAATTTGTGTTGTTTCCCATTAACTGAAAACTGCATCCAAAGTTCAGCAAAATCCCATAATATGGGGTCAAGTGTGCGTAACCATTGAACACCCAAAACCACATCACATTCTCCTAGGGACAACAAAAACATATCAGAGCACACGTTATAATATTCCAGAGAGATACGCACATTGTGACACTTCCTATTGCAAGGTAAGGTGCTCCCATTGGCAACCATGACTTCAAAGTTGGAGCAAGAATGGACAAAACAATCAACATGTTTGGCGATCCGAGGGTCAATGAAGTTATGAGTGCTATCAGAATCAATGAGTATTGTAAGAGGAAGCTTCTTGAAGTAACCCCTGACCCGCATTGTTTGGGGGGTGGTGACGCCGGATAAAGCATGGAGATATATCTATGGTTGTTCATCCTGAGATGGGGGGTCAATAGATGGCTCCTGAATGTTGACCTGATCATCCATTGTATCTGAAGTTTCTTCACCAATTGTAGAGGCAGGCGAAGAATCCATATCCAAAAGATAGAGCTTTTGTTGAACACATCTATGTCCCGAAGTGAATTTCTCATCACAATTCTAACAAAGCCCTTTTTCTCTGTGTGCCTGCATCTCTGTTTTAGACAAATGCTTGATAGGAGTTGGTCGAGGAGCTGGCAGGATGGGAGGTCATTGAGAACCCATATTTCGAAAGGGAACAAAAGTGGGTTTGGAGCATTGTTGGGCTGCAATCTTATCTTCTTCCAACTTAGCCAACCCTAGGACTCCCATCATTGTGTTGGGACAGAACATTTTAACCTCTGACCGGATTTCATCCTTAAGACTACTGATAAAACAACTCCTGTAAAATTCATCAAACAATCCTTCTGTGTGATTGGCTAGTTTCTCAAATTCTATCTGATACTCTCTCACAGTGCCACTTTGATGAAGTTTAATGAGTGCTCCAGTGGCTCCGGTGAAGTCATCAAAAGCACTAGGACCAAATTGTTGCAAAAGGAGTTGGCAAAAATCTGTCCATTTTGGCTCGTCATGAGCCTTGATGTACCAACGGTACCATTGAAGGGCTTCCTCTTCCAAATGAAAGGATGCAAGTGGAACATTTTGGACATCAAAAGTATTATGCAGACTGAAATACTATTCTGCATGATAGATCCATCCAATCGGATCAGTACCATTGAAGCAAGGAAATTCAAGCTTCGGACCACGGAAATTGCTGGAAGAAGAGAACCCATTCGCTGTAGAAGATTCTTACTGTTGGTTATTGGTCATGGCTTAATGCTGAAGATGGAGCCTGATAAATTTTTCATCCAGATCTTGGAGTTTGGTTTGGATGGCTACAAGTGCTTCCTCCATGGTTTTTGCTCCTGCATAGGTGACAACCATAACGAGGAGTTTTTTTTTTTGTGGGGGGGGCGAATGGATAGAGAAACACAAGCAAAAGCTTATTTAGTAAAGGGAAATTTGGATTTGGGAAAAACTCGAAGGGGTAATTGGGGTTTGATTAGGTTTTGGACACTTTCTAATGGACAGGGAAGCAAAAAATGGGGATTTCACAAGCGGGGTGAAAGAATGAGAAAATTTGTCAAAGAGGGACAAAGAAACATAAATAAGGAATGAACACGGTGGCAAAATTTGGAGGCGAGTGGGTGAAAATTGAAGAAGTTATGGCAAACCCTAAAAATAGACAAATGTGGGATTTTTGGATTTCAGAAGTGGAATTTGGGATAGGGTCCTCAGGAATGAAATATGCAGAATGGGATTGTAGGGGTGTCAATGAAGTTTCAGGGAAAACAGAGTTAAAACAAGGGAGATATGGAGAAAAAATGGAATTTTTTCTAGAATGGATCTGAAATAGCTTTTGGAATGGATAAAAAATGGGGGGATCTGGAAGGGCTCCGAATGTATCAAAAATGACAGAATGGATCTACAACAGCGCGGAAGTGATCGACACTAGATGGATCTGCGATGGGGCAGAAGTGTTCGACAACAGTTCAACTGAAAATAGATATGGACCCCAGGTACGTTTGACTTCCGGTTCGGGGGATTCACTCGACCACCAATGTTGTTTGGCAGCTTGCATATTGGGAAAGTACCCCTCACTCCATGGCTCAGGTAAAACTGATAACCACTTTGCCACAAACGACATCTCTTGGTTTACCTCACGGGTGGGAACTAGTCAATCAGGTAGGGGTCGTTTCCTTTTTTCGCTGGCAGGTCCTCTCAATGGGCTAGCTACTTTGGGGTTCCTGTGGTACTCCTCATAATGAGTTTTAGGACTTATTCCCAAGTACTTCCCACAGTTAAGCGGATAGGGATTATTCTCAGATTCGAAGCTGTAACATATGCGAAAAAAAAAAATTGCTAGAAATTTTGCCCAGTGAGCCCAAGAAAGTGCTTCGATACCAGATGTGAAGAACTTGCAACAATTAATTAATGAGAACACACGAGATAGCAGAAATAACAGAAATCAGAATCAATTTTATTGATCGCTGGCCACTTCTACGGGGCAACCTCCTTTGAGCAAGCTCAATACAAAATAACTTCACAATGCCTTCATTGGTCTCAACACAAACTTATATACTAAGTCTAGACACCAATACTATGGGTCAATACCTTGTGTCAATACAAACCATGGGCCAATACAAACTATGGATCAACAATTACTACGGGATGACTTACAAAGCATATGTGTCCAACAACAATAAGACAAACTATGGATCAAAAAATACTATGGGACAACTTACAAAGGATATGCGTCCAACAACAGTATACTAACAAAGTAAATAGAAGGGTTGACATGGGTTCCTAACAGGGATAGTGAGTGATATATTTTGAGGGGTGGTGGAGAAAGAGAATGGTGGGGGTTAGTCCTATGTGGAAGAGTGGGAGAGAGAGAGAGAGTGAGAGAGGGTGTTAAGAAGGGTTATGGAGAAGAGATATGTCTATGTGTGTGTATGTCTGTGTGTGTGTGAGAGACAGGAAGGGGTATTAGAGGTAGGCTAAAAGTAGGGTGTGAGAGAGTTAGAGAGGGGGATAGTAATGGTTGGGGAGAGGAGGGAAGAGGTGGGGAGGGAAAGGAGGGGCATTAGGGATATGTAGAGGTGTAGGTGTGTGTGTGTGTGTGTGTGAGAGAGAGAGAGAGAGAGAATTTGGGGGTGTTAACAGGTTGGGAGAGTGAAAGGGTGGGGGTTAGGAGTAGGTTGAGGAGTATATAGGTGTGTATCTATGTGTGTGCATCTGTGCATGCTCGTGTGTGCATGTGTGAGAGAGAGATAGTGTGAGTGATGGAGAGGGAGGGAGAGGGAGGGAGACAGGGATAATTGGGGAGGGTGTGGGTGATCAGGGGTAGTGGGAGGAGGGGGTTTGGGGGAGATAAAGAGATAGAGGTCATGGTGGTTGGGGGGTAGGGGTTCAATTAATATTAGAGAAGCTATAAAGAACAAGGGGTATAGGGTGTGTGGAGAGAGAGAGATAGAGAGAGAGAGAGGGGGGGGCTAAGGGGGTAATGGTACTGGTGATTACAGGTAGGGGGTAGAAGAGAGGTTGGGGGAGATAAAGAGATAGAGATCATGGTGGGGGAAAGAGGGGAAGGGGTTTGGGTAATTTTAGTGAATTTAGGGAGAAGGGGGGGTTATAGAATGGGGGAAGAGAGAAAGAGAGAGAAAGAGAGGACACAGTGTGAGAGGTAGGGGGAGGAGTAGGGGGTGTGAGAGTAAGAGAGGGGGGTTAGTAAGCATTAGATATAATATGTGGGAGAGAGAGGTGGGGAATTAGTAGTAGTGGCGTGAGTGTGTGTCAAATGGAAATAGAGAATAGGATGGAGATGTGTGGGATGTTATAGGTTTGGGAGAGAGAGGGTTTGGGGATAGGGGTAGATGGAGGAGTAGGGGGTGTGCATGTGTGTGTGAAAGAGAGAGAGGGAGAGAGAGAAAGAGGAAGTGAGGGAGAGATTTGGAGTTTGAGTGTGATGGTGATTGGTGTATAGGGTAAGAGGGAGGTTGGGGGAAAGAAAGAGATAGAGATCATAGTGTGGGGAGTTGCATAGAGTTTTAAGGAATATTATTCATCTCAGAGATAAAGAGGATCATAGGAGTGAACATAGAGGGACAAATATGGGGGGGTTGCTATTTTTTAGTGGGTGATTAGGGAAGAGGGAGAGAGAGATAGTTTTCGTGGTAGGGGGAGTAGAAAAACTAAAGAGAGAGGGGGGGAGAGGGGGTGCAAGAGGTTTGTGTGTGAGAGAGAGAGAGAGACATGAAGGGAGGTAAAGGTAGGGGGAGGATAATGGTGTTGAGAGAGAGAGAGGTCATTAGTAAGGATTTGGGAGAGAGAGAGAGGGTTTACTGGTAAAGTGAAGAGTAGGTGTGTGTGTGTGTGTGAGAGAGAGAGAGAGAGAGAGAGAGAATTATTAGGTGAGGGGGAAGGGTGTGGGTTATTGGGGACAGGGGGGAGTGGGTTTAGAGGATATCAACATATAGAGTTTGGGGTAGGGGGAGCACTATGGAAAATTGGAGGTTACAATAAGGGGTAGGGGGGAGGAAAGGGATTGCGGGAGAGAAATAGAGAGAGGTTTGGGTGGGGGATGGGGTAAGGATTTAGGGGAAATTATGAGAGTTATAGAAAAGGGGGAGTATAGGGTTGGGGTAGATGTAGAGAGAGAGAAAGAGAGAGAGAGAGAGAGAGAGAGAAATAGAAAGAGAGAGAGTGGGGGGGATGATAAATTGTAGCTAGAAGGAGAGTAGTATAGAAAAAGAGAGAGGGATATTTAGAGGTAGGGGGATTATGAGAGAGAGACAGAAGCACATGGGTTGGTTATGTGTTTGGATAATAGGAGGGGGGTTAGGGAGAGAGAGTGGATTTTTAGGGGTATCGAGAGTGTGTGTGAGATATGGGGGGGTTTTAGGGGGTTTGAGAATAGAGAGAGAGAGGGGGTAGGGTTAGTTGTAGGTGGAGCATTAAGGGAGGGAGGGAGGGAGAGATGAGGTTAGTAAGGTGTAGGGGGATGATGGGAGAGATACAGAGAGGAGGGCGTGGTTTGAGAGGTATGGGGTGTGGTATGGGTAAGAACGATTAGTAAGGTTTAGGGATAGGAGAGAGAGAGTTTGGGGGTTATTTATAGGTGGAGGGGTACAGGTGAGAGAGAGAGAGTATGGGGGGTTAGTTGTATGTTGAAGGGTATAGGTGAGAGCGAGACAGAAAGAGAGGAGGTGTTAGGGAGTTGAAGAAGAGGGTGAAGGATGGGGTTGAGAGTTGTTGGAGGAGTATGTATGGTAGAGAGAGAGAGTATGTGCATTAGTCATAGGCGGAGGAGTAGGTGTGTGAGAGAGAGAGAAAGAGAGAGAGAGAATGGGGTTTTTTAGGGGTTTGGAGGAGAGGTAGAGGAGTAGGGTTTAGGGTAGGTAGTGGAGTACATAGAAGAGAGAGAGAGAGGGTGAGCGAGGGGAGGGTATGGTTGACTATGGATAGGAAGAGGAAGGTAGTTGCGGGATATAAATATAGAGATAGCGGGGTTGGATGAGAGTCTAGGTATTTACAAAATTTATATAGAAGGGGGCTATAGAGGTTTGGTAGAGAGAGAGATGGGTGGGGTTTATGTGGAGGTGGAGGAGTAGTTTACAGAGAGAGTGACAGTGGGGGTTAGTAAGTGTTAGAGAGGAGAGAGAGAGAGAGAGAGAAGGAGAGAGAGAGAGGGAGTGTGTACGGGGTGTCTGAGGTAGAGGGAGCGGGGTAGCGAGGTTAGAGAGTGAGAGAGGGGTTTACGAAGGATTACAAATAGGATTGGAGAGAGAGAGAGAGAAGAAGGGGTAAGTTGTAGTGGGAGGAATATGGGGCATATGTGTGAGAGGGATACATATAGAAGAGGGGGGATGGGCGCAACAGTTGTTAAGGGTTGTGAAAAGATGGAGAGGGTTGGAGGATATGGGTAGGTGGAGGAGTAGAGGGTTGTGCATGTTCTTGTGGGTGATTAGGTGTATAGGGGAGGAATAGGGTTGGCAATGGGAAAGAGATATTAATCATAGTGAGGGGAGGAGGGTAGGTGTTTATAGAATATTAAGTTAGAGAGAAGGGGAAGACTCAGGTGAGGGGAAAGGATGAGAGAGATATATGGGGGGATTATAAGTGGTAGTAGGAGGGGAATTAGATGGGAGAGAGACAGAGACAGTGTTGGACCTATGGGTAGGAGAAGGGGAAGAGAGAGTGAGAGAGAGGAAAAGGGGTTTATTACAGGTGGAGAGAGTAGGAGGGGGGGTTAGGGGTAGTGAGGGTGAGTGAGAGAGAGAGAGTGGCGTTTTAGAGTGTTGGGGGAGATAGATAAGGGTAGGGTGTAGGTTTAGGTGGAGGAATAGGGAAGAGAGAGAAGGGGGGAGTTAGTAAGGGTTAGGTGGGAGAGGTGAGAGAGAGAGAGATTAAGAGAGAGGAAGGGGAAGAAGAACTATGATGATAAAGTTAGAGAGGAGGTTAGTAAGTGTTAGGGAGAGAGAGAGGGGGGGTGGGGGCTAGTGGTGAGGGGAATAGTAGGGGTGAGAGAGAGAGAGAGCAAGAATGAGGGGTATTAGGGGGTTGGGGGAGAGAGAGAAAGAGAGTTTGAGATAATGGGTTAGTAGGGAGCAAGAGTAGAAGTGGGGTTAGGGAGAGAGAGTGTGGGATTAGGTGTAGTGAGAGTGTGAGGGAGAGAGGGGGTGTTACATGTTTTGAGGATATAGAGGGGTGGAGGTTAGGTGTAGGTGGAGGAATAGGGGAGAGATAGAGATTGAGAGAGAGTATTACTAAGGGTTAGGGGAAATAAGTGTGCGTGTGTGAGAGAGAGAAAGAGAGAGAGGAGGGGGGTTAGTAGTAAGCAGAGGAGTAGGTGTGTGTTTGTGTGTTAGATAGAGAGAGTGAAGAAGGAATTTTATGGGGTTGGGGGAGAGATAAAGGGGCAGGTGGGATTTAGTATGGGGAGTGGGATTGGGAGAGACAAAGAGAGGTGGTTAAGGGAATGGGAAGAGAGAGAGAAAGAGAGAGAGAGAGAGAGAGAGTTAGGGAGAGTATGAGTGGGATTTGGTAGAAAGAGGGGCATTAGGAATTGTGAGGGTGTGAAAGAGAGAATGAATAATTTTAGGGGTTGGGTGAGAGAGAGTATAGTTGGATTTAGTTGTAAGTGGAGGAATAAGGTAGAGAGAGAGAGCGAGAGAGGGTGTTAGTAAGGGTTAGAGGGAGAAAAGAGAGAGGGGGGAGAGAGAGTGACTACGAGAGAGAGAGAGGAGGTTGTGTTAGAGGTAGAGGGAGGAGTAGTTGGGTGAGAGGGTGAGAGATAAGGTTAGTAAAGGTTAGGGAGAGAGAGAGAGAGAGAAAGATTGAGGAGGGGGCTTATTGGTAGGGTAGTAGGGTGTGTGTGTGTGTGAGAGAGAGAGAGAGACACAGAATGGGGAGGGAGTGGGTCATGGGGTGTTGGGAGTGACATAAAGGGTTGGTTTTATGGGTAGGTGGAGAAGCATACAAGTGTGGTTAAGTGTGTGTGTGTGTGTGTGTGTGTGTGTGTGTGTGTGTGTGTGTCTATTTGAGAGAGAGAGATAAAGAGGAAGGTTGTGGGTTATTAGAAGTAGGGGGAAGGAGGGAGGTTTGGGGAGAGAAAGGGAGATAGATTATGATAAGAAGAGGGTAGGTTGGGGTTATGTTAATATTAGGGAAGTTAGAGAGAAGGGGGGTATAGTGTGGGGGTAAACAGAGAGAGAGAGAGAGAGGTGGGGGATGTGGTGTTAGATGTAGATGTGTGTGTGTGTGTGTGTGTGAGTCTATGTGTTGGTTAAGAGAAAGAGATAGAGATCATGGCGGGGGAGCAGGAGAAGGGGATTATAGGGAATATTAGGGATGTTGGAGAGAAGGGGGAGGATGGGTTAGGTGAAGAGAAAGATAGATATGGAGGTGGTAAGTGGTAGGAAGAGGGTGATTAAGGGATAGAAAGATAGATAGAGGGGTTTTGGGGTAGGGAGAGTAGGTACGAGATAGAGAGAGAGAGAGGCGGAGGTGGTGTTTACGAAGAGGGAGAGTAGAGAATTTAGAGAGAAGGGGTTATATAGGGTAGGGGAATACCTAGAGATTGAGAGAGGGGGGTAGACATTTGTAGAGAGATGGGGGTTGGTGAGTAGCATGCAAAGTGGATTTAGGATATAGAAAGCAAGAGAGATAATGTTGATGGTAGAGGGAGTAGGAGTGAAAGAGGGGGACGAAGGGGGTGGTTATTGGTAGGGAGAGTAGGAGGGGGTTATATACAAGTAGTGGGGGGTTAGGGGCATTGAGAGTGTGAGAGAGAGGGGGAGTTTTAGGGCTTTGGGGGATAGATAGAGGTGTGGGGTTTATGTGTAGGTGGAGCAATATAGGAGATAGAGACTGAGATGGGGTTAGTAAGTGTTAGAAGCAAGAGAGAGACAAAGAGAGAGAGGAGGGAGGTTTAAGGGTTATGGCAAAATTAGGGTGGTGAGATTGTGAGAGAGGGTAATAGTAATTTTTAGGTAGAGAGAGAGATAGAAAGAAGGGGTGTTAGTGGTAAGGAGCAGAGTAGGTGTGTTTCTATTTGAGTGAGAGAGAGGCAGAGGAGAATAGGGGGTGTTAAGGTGTGGGGGCTGAGAGAGAGGGGTGTCTTGTAAGTTGTAGGGGAAATAATATTAGGAGAGAGAAGGAGAGGAATTTATGGGGAGCAGGACTTGGAGAGAGAGAGAGAGGATCTTATGGAGAGTATGAATGTGATTAGAGAGAAAGAAGGCAGGTCATGGGTAGTGAGAGTGTGAGAGAGAGGCTGGTTTTAGGGGGTTAGGGTAGAGAGAGAGGGTTGACAGTTAGGTGTATGTGAAAGAGTAGGGTAGAAATAGTTTTAGAGAGGGTTTAGAAAGGGTTAGGGTAGAGAGAGAGAGAGAGGAGGAGGAATGGGTGTTAGATGTAGGGGAGGAGTAGGGGGTGAGAAAGTGAGAGAGGTGGTTATTAAGTGTTATGGAGAGGAGGGGGGAGAGAGAGAGAGAGAGAATGAGGATTAGGATGAGGAGGTTTGTTAGTTGTGGGGGTTGAGTGTGCATGTGAGAGAGAGAGAGAGAGATAAAGAGAGAGTGGAGGAGGAGGAGGAGGAGGAGGAGAGTTAGTTATAGGGGTTGTGTGTGTGTGTGTGTGTGTGAGAGAGAGAGAGAGAGAGAGAGAGAATGAGTGAGGGTGTTAGGAAGTCAAAAGAGAGAGGGGGGTATGGTTTAGTGGTAACGGGAGTAGAGAGGTGCAAAAGAGAGAAAGAGTGAGTGAGGGAGAGAAAGAGAGAGTCAGCGGTGAGTGGGATTAGGTGATAGGGGATGGTATTAGGAGAGAGAGGGATAGAGGGAGAGAGGGGGGGAATTGGGGTAGGGAGAGTTGGAGAGAGAGGGAGAGGATTGAAGGGGGTGGTTATTGGTAAGGAAAGTATGAAAGTGGTTAGGGAGAGAGAGCATGTGGTATCCTATAGAGAGAGTGTGGGAGAGAGTGGTGGGTGTTAGGGTTTTGAGGGAGAGAGAGGGGTTGACATTAGGTGTAGGTGGAGTAATGGGAGCGAGAGAAATACTTAAAGAAGTGTCAACTAAGGGTTAGACGGAAGAGATGATTGAGAGAGAGAGAGAGTATAGGGGGTTAAGGGTAGTTGGTGGAGTAGCATTGTGAGATTGTAAGAGAGCATAATAGAAAGGGTTAGGTAGAGAGAGAGGAGAGATTTTAATGCTAAGGGGATGAGAAGGGGTGTGTGTGTATGTGTGTGTGTCTAATAGAGAGAGAGAGAGAGAACGAGAGTGTTAGGGCATTAGGGGTGAGAAACAAGGGTGTTTGGTAAGTTGTAAAGGGGAGTAGAGTATAAGAGAGAGGGGGGGTTTTAGGGGGAGGGTGATTATGAGAGAAAGAGAGAGAGGGGCTTAGGTAGAGTATGAATGTTATTAGAGAGAGATATGATGGGTTAGGGGTAGTGATATTGTATTACAGAGAGGGTTAGGATTTAGGTATAGGTGGTGGCATAAGGTATAGATAGTGTTATATAGGGGGTTAGAAAGGGTAGGGGAGAGAGAGAGAGAGAGAGAGAGAGAGGGGGGGGGTGTTAGAGCTAGGAGGAGGAGAGGAGTAGGGGATGATAGAGTAATTGAGGGGGTTGGTGAAGGTTAAACTAGGGAGGGGAGAGTGAGACATAGGAGTAGGAGGAGGGGATTTAGTTCTAGGTAGAGGAATGGGATTCATAGAGAGATAGTAGTGGGGGTGTTAAGAGATTGCTAGAGAGGGGGAAGGTGCTGGGGTTAGGGGTAGGTGGAGTATAGGGGTGAGAAAGATAGAGAGAGAGAGTCAGGGTTAGCGGGTGAGGTTCTCGGTGATCAAGAATTGGGGGAGAGAGGGGGGTATGGGTTTAGTAATGGATAGGGAGAGGAGGGGGGAAAGAAAGTGGGAGAGGAGGTGCATTAGTGATAGTGGAAGAGTAGGTGCATATCTATGAGAGAGACTGAGAGAGAGAATTGAGGGGTGTCAAGGGGTTTGGAGAGAGGGGGGTTTGGGTGTTAGCGGTAAGTGGAGCAGTAGATGGGTTTTTTTTTCTATGTTTCTGTGTGTGTGTGTGTGTGTGTGTGAGAGAGAGAGAGAGAGAGAGAGAGAGAGAGAGAGAGAGAGAGAGAGAGAGTTGGGGGTAAGGGGGAGAGGGTGTGGGTGATTAGTGGTAGGGCTAGGAGGGGGATTTGGAGAGAGAAAGAGATAGAGATTGCAAGAGGAGGAGCTATTGTAGGAATTTAGGGAATATTAGGGAAGTTAGAGAGAAGGGGGATTATAGGGTGGGGGTGGAGACATAGAGATAGAGAGCTAGGGAGGGAGGGAGAGAGAGATAGATAGATGGGGAGAGAGAGAGTGAGGGAGGGAGAGAGATGGGGGTGGGTGAGTTTTAGGGGTAGGGGGTCTAGGAGACATAAAGTGAGAGAGAAGTTCAGGGGTGGGTGGAGTTGGAGAGAGAGAGGTAGGTAAAGGGGATGGTTATAGATAGGAAAAGTGGAAGAGGTGTAAGGGAGAAACAATGTGGGTTTATGGGTAATGAGATTGAAAAAGAGGGGGGGGTTGTTAGGGTGGTGGGGGAGAGACAGAGGGGTGTGGGTTAGGTGTAGGTGGAGTACGAGAGAGAAATAAAGACTCAGACATGGGGTTATTAAGGTTTAGGAGGGAGAGAGAGAGCGAGGGTGTTTAAGGATTGTGGGAGGAGTAGGGTGGTGATATTATTAGAGAAGGTAAAAGTAATGGTTAGGTAAAGATAGAGAGAGAGAGAGAGGAGAGGGGCTAGTGGTATGGGGAGGAGTATCTGTATGTGTGTTAGAGAGAGAGAGAGAGATAGAAGTGTGTGTTAGGGGGGTTGGGGTGAGAGAGATGGGTCTCTGGTAAGATGTAGGGGGAGGGGGATTAGGAGAGACAAAGAGAGAGGATTTTATGGGGAGGGGGAGTATAAGATAGACAGATAGAGAGGGGCTTATGGAGAGTACGAATGTGGTTAGAGATCAATAATGTAGGTTAGATGTAGTGAGAGTTTGTGAGAGAGCAGGTTGTTAGGGAATTGGGGGTTAGGTGTAGGTGTCATAGTAGGGTAGAGAGCGTTATATAGGGGTTATCAAGGGTTGGGGGGGAAGAGGGGAGATAGAGAGAGAAAGGAGGAGGAAGGGGTGTTAGAGGTAGGGGAAGGAATAAGGGTGTGAGAGAGTGAGAGAGGGGGTTGATAAGAGTTAATGGGAGGGGATAATATAGAAAGAGGAAGAGGAGGAGGAGGAGGGGAGTTAGGTGTAGGAAGGGTACCGATTTTGTTTGAGAGAGAGAATGGGGGGGTGTTAGGGGGCCAGGAGAGAAATAAGGGGGGGGTAGGTTATGGTTAAGTGGAGTAGAGGGGTGTGCGTGTGTGGGTGTGGGTGTGTGTTTGTTAGAGAGAGAGAGAGAGAGAGTTAGGGGAGAGGGGGAGGGTCTACGTGATTAGGGGGGGAGGAAGGGTTGTGAAGGAGTGAAAGAGGGATATATTATGGTGTGGGAAATGGGTGTTGGGTTTTAGTAAATATTAGCGAATTTAGATAGAAAGGGGGTACAGTGTAGGGGGAGAGAGAGAGAGAGAGAGAGAGAGATAGAGAGAGAGAATGTAGATGGTAAATTGTAGGGTGAGGCATATTAGGGGAGAGAGGGGGGGGTTAGGGTTAGTGAGAGTCAGAGAGAGAAAGCGTGGGTTTCATGGGGTTGGGGCAGAGAGAGAGTGAGAGAGGGGAGTTTCTCTATGTGTGTCTCTGAGAGAGAGAGAGGAGGGGTTATTAGAGGCAAGGGAGTAGTAAGGGGGTTAAAGAGTGATAGAGGTTGTATGGGATTAGGGATATGGGTACAAGGAGAGAGAGAGAGAGAGAGAGAGAGAGAGAGAGAGAGAGAGAGAGAGAGAGAGATGGATGTGGTGGTTATGAGTAGGGAGAGTAGGATGGGGGTTACGAAGAGGGTAACTTATGGGTAGTGAGAGAGAGAGAGGGTGTTAAAATGTTTGGGGAGAGTGATAGAGAGGTTGGAATTAGGTGTAGGTGGGGGAGTAGAGGAGAGAGAGAGGTTGAGAGATGGGGTTGGTAATGGTTAAGGGAAGAGGGAAGAGAGAGAGAGGAGGGGGGGGTTTGAGGTACGATTAAGAGTAGCATGAAGAGTGAGTGAGAGAGGTGGTTATTAAGGCTTAGGGGAGAAAGAGAGAGAGAGAGAGAGAGAGAGAGAGAGAGAGAGAGGATGTGGATCAATGGTATAGGGAGGAGTAGGGGTGTTTTGTGAGAGAGAGATACATAGTAAGATATAACCTTTGGGGCAGTGTTAGGGGGTTTCAGAAGAGAGAGAAGGGTAGGGTTAATGGTAGGTGGAGTAGACAGTATAGAGAGAGACAGAGAGGCATAGAGAGACAATGATAGAGGGGAGTGAGTTGGGGGAGGATGTTTGTGATGAGGGGTATGGGGAGGAGCAGAGTTAGGTGAGAGAAAGAGACAGATATCGGAGTAGGAGGATAATTTAGGATTTTAGGGATGATTAGGGAATTTAGAGAGAAGGGCAGTATAGGGTGGATAAGAGAGAGAGAGAGAGGCTTAGAGAGAGTATGAGTGGTGTTAGGTATAGGGAGGGTTACACATAAAGAGAGTATGTGTGAGAGAGAGGGGGTGTTAAGGGGTTAGGAAAGAGAGATGGGTGGGGAGTAGGTGTAAGTGGAGGTATAGGGTAGAAAGAGAGGGTTACACATAAAGAGAGTATGTGTGAGAGAGAGGGGGTGTTAAGGGGTTAGGTATAGGGAGGGTTACGCATAAAGAGAGTATGTGTGAGAGAGAGGGGGTGTTAAGGGGTTAGGAAAGAGAGATGGGTGGGGAGTAGGTGTAAGTGGAGGCATAGGGTAGAAAGAGAGTTAGGGAAAAGGCTAGTAAGGGTTAGGGTGAATAGGGGGGGGAGAGAGAGAGAGAGAGAGAGATAGAGATACATAGAGAGAGAGAGAGGTGGAGACAATGTTAGAGTTGGGGGGAGTACGGGGTGAGAGAGTGAGAGATGGGGTTAGTAATGGTTAGGGAGAGAAGGGGAGAGAGAGCAGGGAGGGGGTTTTGTGGTAGAGAGAGAGAGAGAGAGAGAGAGAACTAGGTTTTTTTTTGGTTGGGAGAGAGAGAGAGGAGAGGTGTGGTTTAGGAGTATATGGAGGAGTATAAGGGTGTTTGTGTTTGTGTGTGTGAGAGAGAGAGGGGGGGAGAGAGAGAGAGAGAGAGAGAGAGAGAGAGAGAGAGAGAGAGAGAGAGCGATTTGGGGATGATGGTTAAGGTGATTCGGTGTAGGGGGGAGGGTGTTTGGGGTAGAGAAAGAGATATAAATCAAGGAGGAGAAGGGGTCACACATAGGATGAGATTGTTGGAGACAAGAAGATAGATATTAGGGTGGGGGGAGGGGTAGGTGTTTTGGAAGGACTAGGGAATTTATAGAGAAGAAGTGTTATGAAGTGGAGGTAGAGAGGGCGAGTGAGAGGGGAGGGCATTAATGGATTGGGGGGAAAGAGAGAGGGGTGGTTAATTAGTGTTATGGGGAGGGGGTTCAGGATAGAGAGAGAGTGGAGTGATTAGGGAGATTATATGTTGAGTTATAGATAAAGAGGGGGGCGTTAGGGATACTAGGATTGTGTGAGAGAGGGGGGGTTTCTGTGGGTTAGGGGAGAGAGAGAGAGTGGTGTGGGTTAGGTGTAGGTTGAAAAGTAGTGTAGAGAAAGGGTGAGGGAGATCGTAGTGAGGGGAGAGTGGGTAGGATTTTGAGGAAGACTAGGCAAGTTAGAGAGAATGGGGACATAGGGTGGGGGGGAAATACATGAAGAGACAGAGAGAGAGATGGGGGGTGGTAACTTATAGGGAAAGGTAGAATAAAAGAAATTGGGAGAGAGAGTATGGATTGGGGTAGGGGAAGAAGGACAAATATAGAGAGTGGCAGAGGGCATGGTTATTTTTAGTGGGAGTAAGAGGGGGGTTAAGGATATAGATTGGTTGTGAGAGTTAGAGAGATGGGGTGCTGTAATGGGGTTGATGAAGAGAGAGAGAGGTGTGCGGGTTAGTTCTACATGGAGGAATATATGAGAGAGAGAGTGAGAGAGATAGTTAGTAATGGTTAGGTGCAAATGGTGAGAGAGAATGAGAGAAATAGAGAGGAGGAGAGGTTAAATATAGGGGGAGGAGTAGGGTGTTGAGAGAGTTGGGGGGTTAGTAAGGTATAGGGATATAGAGAGAGAGGAGGAAAACTAGTGGTAAATAGATATTGGGGTTTAGGGGCCAAGGGATTAGGGGAGAGAGAGAGAGAGAGAGAGAGAGAGAGAGAGGGAGAGAGAGGTGGATTAGTGAAAGTATGAGTGGGGTTAGGGAGAGAGAGGGAGGTTTATGAGTACTAAGAGTGTGAGAAAGAGAGGAGGGTGTTAGGGGTAGGGGTAGTGGGAGAGGATTTGGGATCATTTATGTTAGGAATAGGGTAGAGAGAGTGAGAGAGGAGGTTATAAATGGTTATGGAAAGAGGGTGGGGGGAGAGAGAGAGAGAGAGAGGTGGAGAGAGAGAGAGAGAGAGAGAGAGAGAGAGAGAGAGAGAGAGAGAGAGAGAGAGAGGAGGAGGAGGAGGCGGAGGATTAAGGGATATTAGAGTAGGGGTAGGAGTAGGGGTTTAGAGAGTGAGAGAGGTGGTCGGTAAGGGTTAGGGAGATGAGGGGTGAGAGAGAGAGGAGAAGGAGGGAATTTATTTACATGGAAAGGAGTAGTTGTGTGTGTGAGAAAGAGAAAGAGAGAGATAGAACATGGGGCAAGGGATTGTTAAGGGGTTGGGAGAGTGAGGGGAGGGGTTTAGGGGTATGTAGGGTATTAGAGGGGTGAGAGAGAGAGAGAGAGAGAGATTAGGGGGGATGGAAGAAGTTTATGCATGATTGTGGTTAGGGTTTTTTATGGGTGGTTGGGGTAGATAAATAGATAGATTAGGGAATATTAGGGAAGTTAGAGAGGGGGGTATAGGGTAGGGGTAGAGAGAGAGAGATTGAGGGGTGGTAAGTGGTAGGGGTAGGGGGATTCGTATAGAATGATAGAGAGAGGGGAAGGGAGGGTTAAGGGTAGGGGTAGTTGGAGAGAGAAAAAGAGGGAGGGGTGGATGGCGAGTTTATGAGTAAAAAGAGTAGGAGAGGGGTTAAGGAGAGAGAGCATGGGTTTGGGGTAGAGAAATAGAGAGATCATAGTGGGGCAGGGGTCATAGGATTTTAGGGAATATTAGTAAATTTAGAGAGATGGGGAGTATAGGGTAGGGGTAGAGAGAGATATGAGGAGTGGTAAGTGGTAGTGGTAGCGAGATTAGGGGAGAGTGAGAGAGAGAGAGGGGGGAGGGGTAGCAGTAGGTGGAGTTGTAGAGAGAGGGGGGTTTGGAGGTCAAATTAATGTATATAGAGAGTAGGAGCGGTGTTAAGGAGAGAGAGTGCGGGCTTAGGGGTAGTGAGAGTGAGAAAGAGGAGGTGTTGGGGATCCGCGAAAGAGAGAGAGGGGTGGAGATTACATGCAAGGTGAACGAGTAGGAGAGAGAAAGAGTGAGAGAGGGTGTTAATAAAGGTTAGTGGGAAGAGGGTAGAGAGAGAGAGATGTGGAGAAGGTGTCTGAGGTATGCAGACAGGAAGGATGGTGAGAGAGATATATGGGGTTTGGAGGGGTTAGGAATAGGAGGGTAGAGAGACAAAGGAGGGTCGTTAGTGGTAGGGAGAGTAGAAGTGAGGTGTGATATAGAGAGAGATGTATAGAGAGAGAATGGGGAGGGTAGCAGGGGGTGTTTGGTGGTTGGGAGAGAGAGGGTGGTGGGGGTTAGGAGCTTGTTGAGGAGTAGAGAGGTGTAAGTGTGTGTGATGGGGGTAGAGAGAGAGAGAGAGAGATCGATTAGGGGTGGTGGGGAGGGGATAGTGTGGGTAATTAGCTATAGTGGGAGGAGTGAGGTTGGGGTAAAGAAAGTGATAGAGATCATGGTGGGGAGATCGAGGGTAGCATTTTGGGTAATATTGGGGAAGCTAGAGAGAAGGGGGGTTATAGCATGGGGTAGAGAGAGAGAGATGGGGGGTGTTAAATCATAGGAGAAGGGGGATTAGGAAAGAGAGGGAGAGAGAGAGGATCAAAGGGGGGTAGTTATGTATAGGGAGAGTTTTAGGGTGGTTAGTGAGAAATTGCATTGGGTCACCTATATTGAGAGTGACAGAGAGATATGATGGGTGTTAGGGGTTTGGATTTAGAGACAAAGGTGTAGACATCGGGTGTAGGTGGAGGAATATGGGAGACAGGGAGTGAGAGAGGGGGCTAGTTAGGGTTAGGGGGAAGAGGTGAGTGAGAGATAGAGAGAGAGAGTACAAGGGTTAAGGGTATTTGGATCAGGGTGGTGAGATTGTAAGAGAGGGTAATTGTAAGGGTTATGGAATTTAAGGAGAAATGAGGGTATAGGGTGTGCGTGTGTGTGTGTGTGTGTGTGTGTGTGTGTGAGAGAGAGAGAGAGAGAGAGAGAGAGAGAGAGATTAGGGGTGATAATTTGTAGGGTATGGGGGAATAAGGATAGAGTCAGAGGGGGGGAGTAGGATAGAGAGAGGGGGGGTAGAATGATTGATTATAGGTAGGGAGAGTAGGAGGGGGGTTACAGATATAGAGAAGAGATTATGGGTAGTCATAAATAAAGAGAACGAGGGGGGTGTTAGGGAGATAAGGGAGAATTAAAGGGTGGGGGTTAGGTCTAGGTGGATCTATAGGGGAGAGAGAGAGTGAGAGAGGGGTTTACTAATGGTTAGGGAGAAGAGGTGTGTGTGTGTGTGAGAGAGAGAGAGAGAGAGAGAGAGACTAGAGGGGGTATCATATGTGTGGGAGTAGTAATGTGGTGAGAGAGTGAGAGAGGAGGTTAGTAAGAGTAAGGGAGAGGAGAGAGGGAAATGGAGTGGAGGGGCATTAGAGATAGGGGAGGAGTAGGTGCATGGATGTGAGATAGAAAGAGAGAATGGAGGGGTGTTAGGTGATTGGCAGAGAAACAAATAGAGGTGGGTGTTTGTGGTAGGTGGAGTAGATGGGTTTGTGTTTGTGTGTGTGTGTGTGAGAGAGAGAGAGAGAGAGAGAGAGGCATTAGGGGGAAATGAGGGGAGGGTGTGGGTGACTAGGGATAGGGGAGGAGGGAGGTTTGGAGAGATAAATAAATATAAATCGCAATAGGATGAAATGTATTATTCATTTCAGGAATATTAGTGAATTTAGAGAGAAAGGGGTTATAGGGTGGGGGCGAGGAGAGAGAGAAACATAGAGAGAGCATATGGGGGTTAGTTGTAGGTGGTGGATTAGGGGTGTGTGTGTGAGAGAGAGAGAGAGAGAGAGAGAGAGAAAGAGAGAGAAAATGGGGGGCTGTTATGGGGTTGGAAGAGAGAGAGAAGCGTGGGGTTTAGGGTAGGTGGTGGAGTATTTAATAGAGAGAGAGAGAGGGAGGGGGTGAGTGGAGGGAGAATATGGTTGATTATGGGTAGGGGGAGGAAGGGAGCTGGGGGATAGAAAGAGATATAGATCAAGGTGGTGGGAGGGGGTATTTGTTTAGGGAAGTTAGAGAGAAGAAGAACAATAGGGTTGGGGTAGATAGAGAGACACAAGCACTTAAGGAGATACATGGGGGATTAGTGGTAGTGATAGTCTTTGAGAGGGATGAGGGGTGTTAGTTGTAGGTGGAGGAGTAGGGTAGAGAGAGTGAGAGAGGGGATTGGTAAGTGTCAGAGAGAGAGAGAGAGGAAAAGGTGTTAGAGGTAGGGGGAGGAGTAAGGTTGTGAGAGAGTGAGAGAAGGGGTTATTAAGGGTTAGAAATAGGAAGAGAGAGAGAGAGAGAGAGAGAGTATAGGGGGAGGGGGGAAGTGGGGTGGGGTTAAGGGTTTGGGAGAGAGAAGAGGGATGTGTGTGTGTGTGTGAGAGAGAGAGAGAGAGGAAGGGAGGGATAGAGTCGGGGGGCGATAAAGGGAGGGTTTTAGTGATTAGTTGTATGGGGTATGAGGGGGATTGGGAGAGAGAAAGAGATATAGAGAGAAGGGTTGAGGGAATATTATGGAAGTTAGAGAGAAATAGGAATATAGGGTGGGGTTAAAGATAGAGAGAGAGAGAGAGAGTGATGGGGGGTGGTGGCAAGAGGTTGTGGGAGGGGGATTAACATAGAGAGAGAGAGGGTTAGGGGTATGGATACTATGGGAGAGATAGACAGAGACGGGGGTGAGGCAGATGGTGTTTTTAAAGAAAGGGAGAGTAGGAGGGTGTTTAGAGAGTGAAATTTGGGGGTTAGGGGTATTGAGAGTGGGAGAGAGAGAGGGGTTGTTAGGGGTTGGGGGAGAGAGAGAGAGAGGAGTAGGGGTTAGGTGTCGGTGGAGGAATAAGGGAGAGAGAGAGTGAGAAAGGGGGATAGTCATGGTTAGAGATAAGATGAGGGAAAGAGAGAGAGAGAGGACTAGGTTTTAAAGGTAAGGGGAGGAGGGAAATGATGGGAGAGTGAGAGATGGGTTTAGTAAGGGTTAGTCCAGAAGAGAGAGAGAGAGAGAGAGAGAGAGAGAAACGATAGGGTGTTAGAGTTAAGTGGAAGAGTAGGGTTGTGAGAGAGTGAGAGAGGAGGTTAGTAAGGGTTACAAATAGAATGAGGAGAGAGAGAGAGAGGACGAAGGTTAGTGGTAGGAAGAGGAGTATGGTGGGTGTGTGTGTGACAGAGAGATAAAGAGTGGGGGGGAGGGGGGTGTTAGGTGTTTGGGGGAAAGACAGAGGGTTGGGTGATAGGAATATTTTGAGTATAGGTGTTTTTGTGTGTGTGAGAGAGAGAGTGGGGCATGGGGAGAGGGTGTGGATGATTAGTTTTATTGGTGAGCATGGGTGTTGGGGGAGAGAAAGAGATAGAGATCATAATGGGGGGGGAGAGGGTTAGGGTTTTAGGAAATATTAGGGAAGTTAGAGAGAAGGGGGAGTAGGTGTAGAGAGAGAGAGAGAGAGAGAGGTGGAGGGGGGTGACTACATGTAGGGATAGTAGGAGGGGGTTGAGGGATATAGAGCGTGACGTTAGGGGTAGTGAGAGTGTGATAGAGAGAGGGGGGTATTAGGGTGTTGGTGGAGAGAGAGAGGGGTAGGGGTTAATTATAGGTGGAGCAATAGGGGATACAAAGAGAGTTATAAAGGGGGTTAGTAAGGATTATTTGGAAGAGGTGAGAGAGAGGGAGAGAGAGGGAGAGAGAGAGAGAGAGAAAAGAAGGGGGTTTAAAGGTAGGTGGTGGAGAATGGTGGTGAGAGAGTTAGAGCGGGGTTAGTAAAGGTTGGGGGGAAGAGAGAGATAAAGAGAGTGGGGGAGTGGTAAGTGGAAGAGTAGGGTTGTGAGAGAGAAAGAGAGAGAGAGAAAGAAAGGTGTTAGTGGGTTAGGGAAGAGTGAGATTGTAAGAGAGGGGGTTAGTAGGGAGGGAGAGTATGAGTGGGATTTGGGAGAGAGAGCGAGGTGTCAGGTTTAGTGAGAATGTGAGAGATAGGATGTTAGGTGGTTGGGAGAGAGAGAGGGGTGAAGGTTAAGTATGGGTGGATGGATGGGGGAGAGAGAGAGTGAAAGAGGGGGTTATTAAGGGTGAGGGGTAAGATGTGTGTGTGTGTGTGTGTGTGTGTGAGAGAGAGAGAGAGAGATGAGGGGGTTAAATGTAGGGGGAGAGGAATGGTGGTGAGATAGTGAGAGAATTTTAGTAAGGGTTCAACATACACACACACACACACACAGAGAGAGAGAGAGAGAGAGAGGGAGAGGAGGGGGGTTACTAATAAGGAGAGGAGTAGGGGTGTGTGTGAGATAGAGTGAGAGAGAGGGAAAGGGGGTTTTTTGGTTGTTGGGGAAGAGTCATAGTAGTGGGGGGGATGTGGTAGTGGGAGGGGGATTAGGAGAGATAAAGAGAGAGGGAGGTTAGAGGGATGGGGAATATGGGAGAGACTGAGGATTGGGGAGGGTATGAGTGGTATTAGGGAGAAATACTGGGATTAGGCATAGTGAGAGTGTGTGTGTGAGAGAGAGAAGGGGTTTTAGGGGGATTGGTGAGAGATAGAGTTGTGAGGGTTAGGTGTAGGTGGAGAAAGAGTGAGAGAGGGATTTAGAAAGGGTTAGAGAGAGAGAGAGAGAGGTAATTGTTAGAGGCAGGGGAAGGAGTAGCGGGGTGAGAGAGTGAGAGATAGTGTTAGAAAAGGTTAGGGAGAGGAGCAAAGAGAGAGAGAGAGAGACGGGGGCAGGGGGTTAGTTGTAGGGAAGGAGTAGGTGTGTGTGTGTGTGTGTGTGTGTGTGTGTGTGTGAGAGAGAGAGAGAGAGAGAGAGAGAGAATGGAGGGGAGGTGGGTTGGGGGTGTTAGGTGGTTGGGTGAGATAGAGGGTTAGGGTTAGGGATAGGTGAAGTAGAGGGATTTGAGTGTGTGTGTGCGATATATAGAGAGAGATAGAGACAGAGAGAGGGGTGTGGGGTGTTAAGTGATAGGGGGAGGGGGACTAGGATATATATATATATATATATATATATATAGAGAGAGAGAGAGAGAGAGAGAGAGAGAGAGGGTGTTTATGGGTGGGTAGGGTATGAGGGATGCTAAGGAGAGAGAGCATGGGGTCAACTATAGTGAGAGTGTGAAATATAAATGGTGGGTTTTAGGGGTTTGGAAGAGGGAGAGAGAGAGGTTGACATTAGGTGTAGGTGGAGGAAAAGGGGAGAGATAGATTTAGAGAGGGGGATATTGAGGGTTAGGGGGAATAGATGTGTGTGTGTGTGAGAGAGAGAGAGAGAATGGGGGGTTAAGGCTAGCTGGAGGAGTAGGGCCATGAAATTGTAAGAGAGATTAATAATGAGGGTTAGATAAAGAGAGAAATAGAGATAGAGAGAGGAGGGAATTTAGTGGTAAGTGGAGGTGAAGGTGTGTGTGTGTGTGTGTTAGAGAGAGAGAAAGAGAGAGATGGAGAGAGAGAGAGAGAGAGAGAGAGATAATGCAGGGTGTTCGGGGGTTGGGCATGAGAGAGAGATGTGTATGCTAAGTTGTAGGGGGGAGATTAAGAGAAGTAGATAAAGCGACGGGCTTGGGCTGGGGAGGAAGAGTAGGAGAGAGAGGGGAGGTTAAGGAGAGTATGAATGTGGTTAGAGAGAGAAAAGGTCGGTTAGGGGTTGTGGGAGCATGTTAGAGAGGGGGTTGTTAGGGATTTGGGGTAGAGAGAAAGGGTTAAGGGTTTGGTGTAGGTGTTTGAGTAGGGAAGAGATAGCATTAGAGAGGGGGTTATCAAGGGTTGGGAGGAAGAGGGAAAAGAGAGAGAGAGAGGATGAGGAATGGGTTTTAGAGGCAGGGGGAGGAGTAAGGGGTGAGAGAGTGAAAGAGGGTGTTCGTAAGAGGTAGGAAGAAGAGGGGAGAGATAACGAGACAAGGAGGAGGAGGGAAGTTATACGTAGGGAGATAACCATGGTTGAGTGTGCATGTCTGTGTGAGAGAGAGATAGGAGGGTGTTAAGGGGTTATGAGAGAGGGAGACAGGTGGGGGTTAGGGTTAGGTGGAGTAGAGGGGTGAGAGAGAGAGAGAGAGAGAGAGAAAGAGAGAGTCAAGGGTGATGGGGAGGGGGATTTATTGGTGATTAGGGGTTAGGGGAGAGAAAGATATAGAGATCATGGAGGGGGGAGACAAGATTGCATTTGTGGAAATATTAGGGAAGTTAGAGGGAAAGGGGGGTACAGGGTGGGGGAAGAGAGAGAGAGAGAGAGAGAGAGAGATGGGGGATGGTAAGTGGTAGGAAGAGGGGGTTCAGGAGAGAGAAAGTGTGAGAGAGAAGGTCAAGGAATATGGAGTAGAAGAGAGAGGGGGAGTGGAGGGGGGTTTAATGGGTAGGGAGAGTAGAAGATCGATTAGGGAGAGATAATGGGGGTTAGGGGTAGTGAGAGTGTGTGAGAGAGGGGATTTTTTAAGGTGTTGAGGGAGAGACAAAGGAGTTGGGGTTTGGTGTAAGTGGAGGAGTACATGAGAGAGAACTGAGAGATAGGTTTAGTAATGGTTACGAGAGAGAGAGAGAGAGAGAGAGAGAGATGGGGGGATTAAGAGTAGTGGTAGGAGTAGGGTGGTGAGATTGTTAGAGAGATAGAGAGGAAGAGGAGGAAGAGGAGGGAGAGTTAAGGGTAGTGAGAGGAGTAGGGTGTTGAGATTGTGAGAGAGTGTAGTAGTATGGATTAATTAAAGAAAGATAGATATAAGTGGGGTTAGTGGTAAGAGGAGGAGTAGGTATGTGTGTGTGTGTGAGAGAGAGAGAGAGTAGGGGGGTTAAGGGTAGTTGGATGAGTAGGGTGGTGATATTATAAGAGAGGGTAATATTAAGGGTTAGGTAGAGAGAGAGAGAGGAGGGGATTGAGTTCTAAGGAGATTAGAAGTTGCATGTTTGAGAGAGAGAGAGAGAGAGAGAGAGAGAGAGAGAGAACGGATGGCATTAGGGGATTAGGGGTGGGAGATAAGGGGTGGATGTTAGGTGTAGGTGGAGGAATAGGGGAGAGAGAGAGAGTTGTAGAGTGGGATAGTAAGGGTTAGGGGCAAGGGAGAGAGAGAGAGAGAGAGAGAGAGAGTAGGGGGGTTAAGGGTAGTTGGAAGAGTAGGGTGGTGAGATTGTAAGAGACGGTAATATTAAGTGTTAGGTAGAGAGAGGGGATGTTTTTAGGTGGATGTTAGGTTTAGGTGGAGAGAGAGGGTTAGAGAGTGGGCTAGTAAGGGTTAGGGGAAAAATATGAGAGAGAGAGAGAGAGAGAGAGAGTAGGGTGTTTAAGGGTAGTTCGAGGAGTAGGGTGGTGAGATGGTAAGAGAGGGTAATAGTAAGGGTTAAGTAGAGAGAGAGAGAGGAAGGGATTTAGTTGCAAGGGGATTAGAAGGTGTGTGTGTGTGTGTGTGAGAGAGAGAGAGAGAGAGAGGGAGAGAGAGAGAAAGAGAGAGAGAGAGAATGGGGGGTGTTAGGGGATTGGGGGTGGGAGATAAGGGTGTTTGGTAAGTTGTACGGGGAGGGATATTAGGAGAGAGAGAGAGGGAGGGAGGGGGGATTAGGGGGAGGAGGAGTAGGACAAAGAGAGTGGGGTATTAGGGAGAGTATGAATGTGGTTAGTGAGAGAGAGGTTGGTTTAGGGGTAGTGAGAGTGAGAGAGAGAGGGAGGTGTTAGGGGGTCGGGATAAAGAAAAGGGGTTAGGGGTTATGTGTTGGTGGAGGATTAGGGTAGAGATAGAATAAGAGAGGGAGTTATTAAGGGTTAATGGGAATATGGGAGAGAGAGAGAGGATGATAAAGGGTATACATATATGTTATAATTATCAAGGAAATAGATCCTAACTCCTAGGTTGCATGAATAGAGTGTCAACAAAGGGGGGTCCCTCGTTAGACCACTTTAAAAACCTTGTGTATACATGGTCGACCACCCAACTTGGGGTGTACTGGGAGGGCTTCTCAGGGAGTTACCTCCCTCCACCTATTACTAGCGCAACGGCGTCCCAGTTCCCAGCTACAAAAGGCACATGTGTCAAGATACCGAGTTAGAAAATTGTTTCCAGGCAATTTCCAAAAATGGTCCTTTGAAAACACTCTACACAAGACTTTAATAGAAACCTTATGGTCATCATACTAATGCAAAAAATAAGAAAAATGTATACAATTTAATATCCATAACAAAAATAATTTATGCAATCTTATTCTCATTGAAATATTCTAATTAAACTTATGTATATAAAATAAAAATATCTTAACAAATAAAAAACATTTAAATTTTTAAACCATTATCAATGTCAACAAGATAACAATTATAATGTAACATAATCTAAACTATTTCAACTCTCACAATAAAATAATCAATATACTATCATATCCTAAAATATATATAAAACCAATTCCAAAGAAACTCAATTACTAATATTTTGCAAAGTGAATGAAAAAAATCAATATACACTATCTTATCATAAAATATGCATAAGAAACCAATTCTACTCAAACTCAATTACTAATAATTACCATTAGAATGATAATTACCAGAAAATTTAATTCTACACACAGATAGTAATAAAGAAAATGAAATTTTCACAATGATGAATAAAAATATAAAAAATGGAAAATTTACACAGATAATAAGTTTAAAATACATACAAAATTTATTGGATGGAAAATATTAATGAAAATTTAATTCTTCACACTGAACAATATAATATGAAAAAACTAAAATGTTCTAATATGGATAAATTTTTCTAATAAATTTAGATTCAGATTCAAGGCTTCTACTTCAAGATTTAGATATTCCAACTAAGATTCAAATATTCTAATCAAGTAAACTATGTTTTCCAAATTTTTTCCTTTGGGGATCTTATATTATAAGGAATCTTCTATTTGTTATGCGGAGAACTAACCCCAAACAACTATTAATATAGCCAAGGGAAGGGAAGGAATGGATAGACCTAGCTAGATGGATGCTTGATCATTAAGAAGGAGGAGCAACATTAATCATTCAACCCTGATTGATTCCAAAGGATGTGTAAGGAATTATAAATGAGAAATCACATTATTAACTTTCCATGGCTGTCCTTGATGTCGTTGGTAGCTCTACTTTTGAAGGAAAAACTCTAATGGGTTATGCCTTTACCCGGGGATAATATGACCGTCTATCTATTTGAAAATCTCTGTGCTATATACTGCCTGGAAAATGAGTAAAGGTAAAGCCAACACCTAGCCTTCTTTCTGGTGCTAACTTTGGAACTAGAGAATCTCCTATTAGCTATATCACCTATTAGCGGAGATCTCACTGTGTCAGCAGGGTTGTTGTTTTTTTAACTCAACATCGTGGCGAGAGATAGCCCTTTCAACATCGTAACAGGTTTGCTCAGATCAAATTATTAAGACAGATAAATTCATCCAAAATGAAAATAATTGACTATTACTACAATACAAAGCATTTGCTATACACAAAATATGAACCTATCGTAAAAAGCAGACCTCACCACAGAGATTATGGCACCATATCCCCTGACTTGAATCACAATGTCCTCCACACAGACTATAAAGAGATGCCCAGCCGTTCTCTCATACATATTGGAGAATACCGATTGATTACTGCACAAAATCAACAAACCTAATAACAGATCTGAAATCCATTAACATCAACAGGATTTTTCAAGCAATATAACAACAAATCTGAATTTAAGGCAGTAACACTAACAGGTAATTAATGGGATGAATGAATTTTCAAGCAATATAAAAACATATCTGAATTTTCAAGCAATATAACAACAAATCGTTTGATTCTAGGATTGATCCGCTGTGATGTTGTGCAGGGATTCAGTTTGCTTTCTGTATTTATTTTGTTTTTCATTGAGGATTTTAGTTGTTTTTCTTTCCCTGGTTTTTCTTGATGACGGACAGCTTATGAAGGAATTTTATTTCCTGAGTCTATTTGCGTCCATATGCAAAAGCTTCGATCTCATGGAGATCCGCTGTTAAAGGTGGAGATGGCTTTGATCGTAATTGAAGTTAACGTGTGGGTGGAACATGATGATGTCAACACTGCATCAGCTCGGAGGTAACTGGAGTTACCGACAACATGCATTCAACGTTTTTTTCCGTATAATATCATCCCATTCTTGAGCAGAATAACAACCAGTATCCCATTCTTGATGTCTAAGCCATGGAGGACATGACAAGCGGTTGGAAGCAGGTTGAGCTGAGAAGAAGTGTGTACACTCAACAATTCAACGCGTCTGCCGTCCCACATACCTGAATATAAGGTGTATAACTATTAGCAATATTGACGGGTGGGTAATACTTTTTCCATACTAATCATAGGCTTAGTATTATAATTTACGTAGTAATACAGCCCCAATAAATAATATTACTCTTTATAACAGGTATAAATTACTCTAGCTGGTAAATTACAAAGTCAATTGTGCGTGTTAACTACTTAGTAGCATGGATAAAATATTATCTACGGTTGATATATATATATATAAACTCTGTTGATGCCAATGAGCTCTGCAAGGTTATATCCAATAAGCACTAATTACTTAAGTTAATAGATTCTAGTCCTTATTGTGGTCATATACTAGTAGACTAGGCTCTTAGTCTAATATTGACTTACTATGTCTAGAACATGCATTGTTGAGACATTTAATAAGCTATGCTGGTGTCAGAGTAAATGCTACGACTCATCCATCTTTCCGTCGCACCATAGTCTCTTTTACCTTGGCTGGTTAAGTAATATTACTCATAATACTATGCATACTCATCCATTAATTACTATACCGTGATGTATCACCAAGGGTGATACTCCATTAATTATCTAACACTATGATCGTGAGCACTTCATTCCAAGGGTAGAGATGACGCCATAATAAGTACTCTTTTCTGACCCCGCCAATGCTCGCTAGTGGTGTAATAAGTATAGTAGTGTGATCACTGTGATAGATCAAAGCGCTTAATTACGATTGCCCAATGAAAAGTGCACTATTTAACAGTATATGTTACACTGCCCGTAAAGGTTCACAAGTTCAACCCCGAGTCCAAGATAACTAAATTATTACACGTTTTTTCTTACTAATGAAAAATAACGATTGAGGTAGGGATAATTAATACACTATAAGATAAACTAGATACGATTAGATCAACTAGCTATTACCTTATGTTAATGTTAATAATTAACCATTTTAAAGAAGAGACCAGGCTAAATCTAATCAAATTAGCAGCAGCTCCAACCATTCTCATTTCTTTAAAAGATGATCTAAATCGATTACCAATTACCAATAATATATCGTTCATCTTAATCATAATATTTTAGAATTCTAGTAGTTAAAGATGATCTAAATGGATTACTAATAATATATCATCCATCTTAATCATAATATTTTATTATCATGCCTTGTATCAATGGGGTTATTCATTCTAATGGTATTAATACTGTATTTATTGTTTAATGATTACATGATAATATAATTACTAACCTCATAACTCATTATATATATCATGATATCTCATGGTATACTTTTTTTTATGATAATTCTATTAATTCTAGGAGCTCTAGTTATGTTATATATATTGTTTTATGTCTTATCTCTTTAAGACAGAGGTATAAACTCATTTATAGTGAGTATCTAACTATGAGAAGCCCTTAAAATATATAATTTTTTTTAATTAACTAAATAATTATATTTAATAAAATTCAATCCTTATTAAAAGTGATCTAAATACTTAAAGCTAAATATGAACACGTATTAGTTAGCACATCAATCTTATCTTATTTTCCCTTAAGCATTATATGTGATAGTCTATTTTAGGTGTTTGTATATAGCAAACTTAATAGTTCAGCCTAGGTTGAATCCTAAGCTAAATAGCACCACCCTATTTACTAGTAAAGAAAAATCTAGGTCCTATGTATCCCTTGTAACACAGTTTCCTAATAACTATATAGTAATAGTTACCTTGCATGGCATTGTTCCTCTATGTCTCAGTAAGTTTATTGAGCATCTTAGTTGAGATGCTCTTTAATACTCTCCAAGCCATAACTTTCCTACATAAAATTGATGAAAAAATTTCAATCCATAAAAAATTCAAATAAAAAATGCAATTATAAAAAGATTGGTCAAAAAAAGATTGGTCAAAATGAAAAATGCAATCCAAAGAAGATTTAGCTCCCTTGTGATTAAATTACCTCTACATAATTAATGAAAAAAATGCATTTCATTAAAAATTTCCATAAAGAGAGCTAATTAGGTTTGATATTCTTTTTCAACTTCCATCATAATACGCTAGCAAAAATAATGTATCAAATCTAATTTGATCTACTAATTCCTTCTATATGTTTTCTTATACACAGTTATGTAAAATACATTTTAAAAAGAAACTATCCGCATAATAAAATATTCTATAAATTTGATATTTATTCTTTTTTTTTTCTTTCATTAATTATATAAAAGAAATGAGAAAAATACCTTTACTTTTTCATCATATTTCATGGTCAAAAGTGAACTGCAATCATCCAACTATATGAACAAATATCATAAAAAATAAAATAAAATAATGATTATTACTATAATAATAACTTGTACAAAATGAAATCAACCTTAAAAAAAATCACAATAAAATAACAACATTAACAAAATTCACCAAAACTGAAATTAAAAATATCACTACATTGCCACATGAGCATACTTTAAGATGCAAACCTCTGTAGCCTATGACACCATATGCCTGGAATAAAATCGCATGTCATTCACACAGACTAAAAAGAGTTGCGCAGCCGTTCTCATACATATTGGACTAATACTTATTAATTAATGCACAAAATCAACATACCAAAAAAAATCTGAAATCCATTAACATCGACAGGCTTTTTCAAGCAATATAACAACCAATCTGAATCTAAAAGGCATTAACAATTACAGGTATCAATTTCAAAGTGCACGAAAACCCTTGGATCCCATTACAGGAGTTCTTCCACGGGAAAATAAATAAGATTGATGAAATAGATTTAAACGTAATTGATGGGATGAATGAAGAATCAGAAGACCTACTTAAAATATTTACAAATGGAGAGGGATAAAATAAATTAATCATCAAATGCTATACTATGTTAGCTAAATGCTTTCATAAAAAAGGAAAAATAAGAGTTTTCATCTTATTGTTAATGTGTTTTAATTATGAAATAAATAAATAAATATAGATTAGAAGCTATTAACAAAATCAAGTTGGACAAATTGAAAATTAGAGTGTTTATGCTCTTTTCTAAAGTTAATTTTGTGTCACATTAGAAAAGGTATTTGTGTTGGAAGCACAATCACTTAATAGATAAGACCTATAAAATTTTGTTAAGACTAATTTATATAAGAGTTATAGAATTTGGTTAAAAATAATTTATATTATTAATTGGAAGTTTTTAGTTTTACTAGTTCAAAAGAAAATTAAGAAAATAAAAATGACATAGAAACAAGTTAATGATAGAAGCTGTTGATTAAATAAAATATTAAAGAGAATTGAGAGGAGTTAATGAAAAGTAATATGGTAAAAATATTCAACAAAAATATGCTTTCAGCAATAAGATTGGAAAAAATGGTGAAATGACTAACATCTTATGTTTGATGAACATGCTTTCAGTAATAAGATTGGAAAAAATTGTGAAATTAATAACATTTTATGTTTGAACTAGTCATCGATGTAATAACCTTTAACAAGCTATATTTTCCATCAAATAAAATATTATAATGATTAAGACTAACCATTTTAAATATTTGTACCAGCTTGTACAATTAAAATTTTAAAATCCTCATTCTTATTTAAATCTTTTTTAGAATCCTGATTGTGATACCTCATTAAACATAGGCAATTCTCAACAATTTTTAACAGCTCAATAACAATGGTGTATATGGCCCATTTTAAATTTTCTTCATTTAATTGTTAAAAGGTGTAATTTTTCTATTTAAAAATCATTTAATTCTTAAAAAATGTACTTTTCCCATTTAACCCATAAAAGTATAAACCCAAACCAACCAAGTGTTAATAAGAGGTCTTACTTTTCATTAATTATAATGTACATATACAAACCAGGATTTTATACAAAGTACTCATTTTCATTAACTCTCTTGTAAATACCCATTTTATTATAAATCCTTCAAATTATCCTTAAAAAAAAAAAACAAGAAGAACAAGTTATCCTCAAGTTATCATAAAATGACATATTAAAATAATAAATATCAACACAACTTATCATCATCAAATTGTATACTAAAGTGCTAAAGAAAAAAAAAAAAAACCCTCATCTTATTTGACAATTAATTAGGAACTAACTAGAAAAATATAGATGATGTAGAGTTGCATTATCTATTTATGTAGTTGTATGTAATGTCTTTGTCAATCAAGAGTAGGGATCATTATAGATGATGTAAATTAATCAAAAGACAAAAATCAGAATTGAGAATTGGGATATTGGTTAATATTAGATTTAAAAAAAGAAGTGGAAAATTGTGAAATACTATTTTTTAAAATTAAATTCAGTTAAAAAGAATTATAAAATTTGTCTAAAATGTTTTATATTATTAATTAAAATATTTTCAACACATTATTAATAGTTCAAAATAAAATTAAAAAATACATATAACAAAAAAACAAATTAGTGATGAAAATAAAAAAGAATTGATAAGAATTAATTAAATAGTAAAATGATAAAAATGGTAAACATGAAAATGTTTTGAGCAACCTGGATGTAATTCTAGGTGCGAGTTACATATGGAAAATGAACCGATGTCATTCCCGGTGAAACTAGAATAAGAAACCATTTTCCAGACAATATATAATATTATTTTCGCAACTCGTTTAAGATATTAATTACTGCCTTGAAGCATAGAAAAAATCAGATGTGATTCCCAGTGAAACAAAAATAAAAAACCATTTTCCAAGATAATATATAACATTATTTTTGCAACTCGTTTAAGATATTAATTACTGCCGTGAAGCATAGAAAAAGTCGCTGTGGATTTTCCAGTGAAAAAGAGTTCGAAGGACGTATCAAGCAAAGAATTCGTATGAAGAAAGAGAAATGATTACATATAAATGATATAGACAAATCGTACAAGAAAGTGGGATTGGAACCATAACCTGTTCTTAAGGAGTTTATGACAATTAAAGTTATTTTTTAATAATGATATGTTAAATTTAATAATTTTTTATAATCGTTACATTAAAGTTGGAGATGGATATTAAAAACCCTTCATAGTATCCTTCAAACAAGAAACATAGAAACACAAAAAAACAATAGCAATACAATTTGATTCATTTTCTAAAACTAATCATAAATTAAACTAGTTGTAAATCTGCTCTTTAAGTCAACTTGGTTGGACTGCACGTAAGCTCACTCTGCAAGGTCAAGTTATCAAAGTCAGCTTGGTTGGACTGCAGGTAAGCTCCTCTGCAATTGTAATGGTGAAGTTATTATCAAATGTCAGATTAAAATGTTAAACAAAAGTTAAGATTCATCATTTTATTTGATAATTAAATAAGCATTAATTAAAAAAATATGGAAAATATAGATAAGGGATAATTGGGTCACTTTATGTAGTGTCTTTGTAAATCAAGAGTACTGATTATCATAGAAAATTGAGTTTGAGCATTGGGAAGGATTTGTTTACATTAGATTTACAAGAAAGAAAGTGAAAATTTATGAAGCACTATTTTTTGAAATTAACTGTTTGTGCCACTCTAAGTAGAGTTATAGAATTTGCTTAAAATTTTTTAAATTAATAATTGAATTATTTTTAGCACATTGTTGATGATCATCATAATGATTAGGCTCTATTGAGACTAATTTTAATCTATCCAATTTTTAAAATATATTATTTGATTTACTTTAATAATATAGTTTATAAGAAAATTAAGAAAAACAAATAATAAAGAAAGAAGTTAATAATAAAAAAACATGTTAAAAAGTATTAAGCTTTATTGAAACTAATTTTAATCTTTCTCACTTTTAAAAGAATATTATTTGATTTACATTAATAATATAGTTGATAAGAAAATTAAGAAAAACAAATAATAGACAAAAAAGTTAATAATACAAAAAATGTTAAAAGATATTAGAAGAATAATATAACAAAAAATTTAACTAAAAATGTTTTAGTCAATAACATTAGAAAAATTACTAGATGTAATTCTGCAGATCCTTTTAATTAATTAGATATGTAAATGGAAAATGAGTGAATATGGTTTTGAATAAAACTTATTAATAAAAAATACATTTTCCAAATAAAATGTATTTTTTAATAATGATATGTTAAATTTAATAATTTTTTATAATCGTTACATTAAAGTTGGAGATGGATATTAAAAACCCTTCATAGTATCCTTCAAACAAGAAACATAGAAACACAAAAAAACAATAGCAATACAATTTGATTCATTTTCTAAAACTAATCATAAATTAAACTAGTTGTAAATCTGCTCTTTAAGTCAACTTGGTTGGACTGCACGTAAGCTCACTCTGCAAGGTCAAGTTATCAAAGTCAGCTTGGTTGGACTGCAGGTAAGCTCCTCTGCAATTGTAATGGTGAAGTTATTATCAAATGTCAGATTAAAATGTTAAACAAAAGTTAAGATTCATCATTTTATTTGATAATTAAATAAGGATTAATTAAAAAAATATGGAAAATATAGATAAGGGATAATTGGGTCACTTTATGTAGTGTCTTTGTAAATCAAGAGTACTGATTATCATAGAAAATTGAGTTTGAGCATTGAGAAGGATTTGTTTACATTAGATTTACAAGAAAGAAAGTGAAAATTTATGAAGCACTATTTTTTGAAATTAACTGTTTGTGCCACTCTAAGTAGAGTTATAGAATTTGCTTAAAATTTTTTAAATTAATAATTGAATTATTTTTAGCACATTGTTGATGATCATCATAATGATTAGGCTCTATTGAGACTAATTTTAATCTATCCAATTTTTAAAATATATTATTTGATTTACTTTAATAATATAGTTTATAAGAAAATTAAGAAAAACAAATAATAAAGAAAGAAGTTAATAATAAAAAAACATGTTAAAAAGTATTAAGCTTTATTGAAACTAATTTTAATCTTTCTCACTTTTAAAAGAATATTATTTGATTTACATTAATAATATAGTTGATAAGAAAATTAAGAAAAACAAATAATAGAGAAAAAAGTTAATAATACAAAAAATGTTAAAAGATATTAGAAGAATAATATAACAAAAAATTTAACTAAAAATGTTTTAGTCAATAACATTAGAAAAATTACTAGATGTAATTCTGCAGATCCTTTTAATTAATTAGATATGTAAATGGAAAATGAGTGAATATGGTTTTGAATAAAACTTATTAATAAAAAATACATTTTCCAAATAAAATGTATAATATAATTTTATAATTTTTGCAACCCATTTGAGATATTAATTAGTCTGGCGAAGCGTCGAAAGACGCCGTGGATTTTCGGGAATTCGAAAGGCAAAATAATTAGTGTTTTAAAAATGGCGAATCCTTACATATAAATCATGGCATTCGAACCATTAGCTGTTCGTACGGAGTTTGACCAATGTGCTAGTAGCAACGAAAGTTTAATAAACTTTTATAATCGTTGCATTAGCACCCTGATGCCATAAATCAACTGATCAGAACCAAATGCTATATCTTAGACAAATACGAAGGTCAAAATACCGCACACAATGCTATATCTTAGACAAATACGAAGGTCAAAATACCGCACACAATGCTATATCTTAGACAAATACGAAGGTCAAAATACCGCACACATATACATATAGGTGCTAAAGCTGAGTTTACAAATAATTTTTTACGAATTTATAACTAGTTTTAACCATGTTTTTGAAGATTATGTAATAAATTTTTACCAATTTATAACTCGTTTTAATCATGTTTTTGAAGATTATGTTTATTAATGATGAAAAGGAAATTCTCACTAAAAATATGTCCAAATATAATTGAAATTAAGAGTTAAAAGCATGCGTTATATTAGTGGGACAGAGAAAGTAAATTAATCATGAAGTAATTAATAAAAAAACGGACAAATTGAAATTAAGAATTAAGAGCTAGTAGGACAGAGAAAATAAATTAATCATAAAACTACGGATTCACAAGATAAGAAGAAAAGATCAAAGTACTTATAATCTATAATGGATTTATTAAAAATATATAAGTTAGGCCACCCCTATCTTAGGAAAGAACAAAATCAATTTAGGCCAGCAATATTGAAGGGTTTCTCTGTAAGACCAGCTATATACAACATAAAATTACGATTCAATTTTAGTTAATATGTAGAAGCATCAAGATGACAGGTACTTAATCAAGATATTTAGATTGATAATTATATCTAAAGGAATAATAATTTATAATTAATAATATTTATAATTTATAATATTTAATTTTTAAATTTAATATTTATATATATTTAAATTAATAATTTTATAAGTTTGATATATTTATTTAAATTATATATGTGTTTATAAATATACCTAAATATCTTGCAAGAGATTCGTACATTAAAATAAAAAGTGATTTATGAAAATCTCTTTGTTATAAATCTTTACTAACTTGAGTCTTTTGTAAACTACTCCAAATTGACCTAAATAAATATTTAAAAACACTTTAACTACTTATTTTTATTTGTATTTTTTCATAAAACTCATTTATAATTAAATACATATTAATTATATTTATAATTGCACATAGCGATTTTGAAGAACTACTCACATGTTTCAAGTCATTATATTTATAAGTCTTGAACTAAAAACCGAGTAATTTTTTTTATTAATCTCGGTAATCGCTAACCTATGCAGCTAATTATATATCGTAAATTTGTTGCCAATCATGTGGACCTAACTTTGAGTTTAATATTCGGCGGTTTTTAGAAGATCAGTGTCCATCGAATTCTTAAACGGACTCAGCTTTATAATTATACATATTAATTATATCTATAACTGCATATAGCGATATTCAAGAATTACTTACATGTTTGAAGCCATTATATTTATAAATCATGATCTAAAAAAGCAGTAACACTTTTTCTCTTTTTTTTTTTTTTTTTATCTCAGTAATCGCTAACCTGGATAATTATATATAGTAAATTTTCTGAAAAGTTCCCACATAGTAAGGAAAAACTAAAGTGCAAGTTTACTAATCATTTAGACATAACTTTGAGTTGAATATTCCGGTGGGTTTTAGAAGATCATAGTCCATCGAATTCTTAAACGGGCTCGGATAATTCTACATAACAAAAGTCCGTGGAAGCTCGAACTGCACAAGAATTATTCATCAGTGGAAATATAATTATATGGCATCCTCTACTCCTAATTATATAATATAACACCGAGAATAGACTGCAAATGGTGGAGATAATTTTTCATTTAATGATATTTGCATCCTCACTTCGACAACAGAGAAGGGAACATCTAAAATCATTACCCACGGACAGTAGTAAATAGTATGGATCAGTGTAACTAACCGACCCACATTAACCCAAAATCCATCCGAGAATTATAATTATACGAGAACCTCTTCTCCTAATACCATTATCCACCGGCTGTAATAAATACCAGGTACCACATTAACCCAGAATCAATCTTATTTCCAGCTATAAAACTAATGCTAATCCTGACCATTTAACGAATTTTAAGGGTGGGAAGGAGTAATGGAAAACCTAGATCCTAGAGATTAAAATAAAATCAATTTAGGAAATTTAGTTTACTCATACGACTTTCTTAACCTTAAAGACCTCCCTATTATAATTTTGATTAAGGTGGTTTCACACAACGAATTAATACAGCTATCAGTTAACTAACAGAGAAAGTATGAAGAATACTAGAAAATTCTTATATGTAGAAGCTATGCAAACTACTCTGCCACAATAAATCAGTCGATTCCAGAATTTATACACATGATACATTATTTTGAACACATGGAAAACGGTACCTGTTTCATTTTCTTTTGCATTTGGGTGTGTAGACGATCCATCCTTTTCATTTTCTTTTGCAGTTTGGTGTCTAGGTGATCCAGACGATCCAGCTGCTACTTGTACACAGTGCCTCCTCAATTGCTTCAGCGAAGTGCCGGCCAAACATGAACAACACAGTGCCTCTTCAATTGCTTCAATTCTGGAATTAAATTTAACAGCAAGAATTCAGAAGCTATAAATCTAATTTCCGCAGATGAATTGAAATTCCGTCTGCAAATGCATCGTATAAAATAATCAAATAAGGGAGAGGAAGGAAAGAAAATTAGAGGCACCAAAGACATGAACTCAACGATTCCTTCTTGTGACAAATTGAATTTTCATTGAAGAATTTCAATTACAATTGAATCAAAACCAAAGACATGAAGGGAGAATTTTCATTGAAGAATTTCAATTACAATTGAATCAAAACCAAAAAATAGAGTGAAGAAACTATTACATTATAAACATGGATTTCGTGTGTTTCTATTGCATTTACCTGTGTCATTTTCTTCTGTAGACGATCCAGCTGTTTTCGTTTTTCTTGCTCAAATATATCAGTCCCATTCGCTGCTACTTCTACCCCGGACCTGCGAAGCCATGAACAACACAGTTCCTCCTTAATTGCCATATCCAAATCAGGTTCGCCAATTGAACTCCATGCCACATTGTCTAATGTGATACTGCAAAGATTTTTCCTTCTGTGATTCTGCCATGATTTCCTCAAATATGTCTGCCACAATTTCCATTGACCGAATGTTCAGAAGGCCGAACACAGAGAGAGGAGCGTGCGGGGTAGATGAAAGCAAATAGCATACAATAATCATAAGAAAGAAATAACGTTTTATGGAGTTCAAACGAACAAAACGGTCATTATATTTCTAACGGATACGATTCAGGAAATTCAAATTAAGCCTTTGGGTTACCATAAGTTTTGTAACGCACATGTTGAGTAAAAAAACAAATTGAACGTGACTGAAATGTGAGACGTTAGATCGGATTCTCGATAAGATCGAACGGTAGAGTTTGTTGATCTCTTATTACAGAAGTGTCAGATATTTTGTCAGAAGTGTCAGAGATTTTTAAGATTTTGCTTTTATTTGGTGATTTTCTTAACTGAATAGTATCTAGGGAATTCAAATTCAGCCGTTATGATAAGTTTTGTAACGCAAATGTTGAGTATAAAATTCAAATTGAAAGTAACTGAAATGTGAGACATTGGATCGGATTTTCCATAGGATGGACGGTGCTGATCTCTTATTAACATAACTGTCAGATATTTTGTCAGAATTGTCAGAGATTTTGCTTTTATTCTGCAATATCTTTGCAAGGATGCACTTAATTCTTAACACATATTAAAATATATTAATTTTAACAAATAAATCAACGAAAAATATATAACATAAAATTATAAATTATAAAAAATATATAACATAAAATTAACTAGGTTCATTATTTTGTTTTATAAATTTTCATTAAATATTTAATTTATATATTTCAAATAAATAATTGTAATTTTATATTTTTTTTAAATTTGAAAAAAAATATTTTATAAACAACATCATATTTTATTGGATGTGTTTTTTATAATGTTAATTAACATAATAAAAATTGTACTTGTTTTTTATTTATCCTTAAATTTTTACTAAATAAATTATTTTATTTTTAATAATATTCATTATAAATTTTAGTAATAAGAAATAAACTCTTATTAATTTCAAAGGCAAAATCGGTGGTGATTTTCCTAACGGATACTACTCAGGAAATTCAAATTAAGTTGTTGGGTCACAACTTACCATTAGTTTTGATCCAAACTTAACGCATATGTTTACAGTAACTTCATTTTTTTTTTGGTTCGATTTTTACATGGGCTCAGGATTTAAATTAGGATCCAAGTTTCCAACGGTAACATAAGTGTTAAGTAAAAAGCCAAATTGAACGTAACAAAACAGTCGAGTTTGTTGCTCTCTTAAAAAGTGTCAGAGATATTGTTAGAAGTGTCAGGGATATATTTTGTTTGATTTCAAATGAATAATTAGAATCGTATATTAAAAATAAAGAACACGATAGAGTTTGTTGACCTCTTATTGAGAAATCTCAATAGTGTTAGAGATTTTCTTTTTATTTTAGTTTGTTGTTAAAAAAATTGTTAGAGATTTTGTTTTTATTCTGGAATGATTTTGGAGAATGTATTTTTTTTTTTTTTAAATTGAAAAAAAAATGTTTTATAGATAGTATTTCTATTGTGTGTTTTCTATTATAACAAAATAAACATTGCATTTGTTTTTAATTGGTCGTTACAAGTTTTTTAAATAAAATATTATTATTATTTTAATAATATTAATATCTCAACGGCTAACACTTATCGATCTAAGCTGTCGAGTGTGGCATCACTCACATTCGGCGTAGGTAACAAACTATACCCGTTGTGTTAATACGATATATCTCTATCGTTCTGCCACAGAACTATAACTCTAGTAATTACTTGCTATTGCCAACTAACAATCGATGATGTGGCAGACTATCCCTGTGGAGTTCTTTTTTAAATGTTCAGGTAATTTGATTAGATACAATCCTCCACATTTTAGTCCTCTGGTCCAAGAGTAAATGTCTCCGATCGCAAATCATATGAAGTATTAAACATGTGAGTACTTACAGTCAACAAATCATTGACACACCGATAGCATAAATCGGGAAGGAATGTGATTGATCTTTAACCAGATTTTCAAATTAGACGATCCCCTTTATTTTCCTATATTATATCTTGCGGATAAGTCCCATATGGAGGCATTGGTGGGAATGGGGCGCTTACTTCAACATCTTTGTGTTAATAGTTGTGAGGCATATGATAATGTGCCTAAGGAGAAGTAGTAATAGTTGGATAACAAGGTAAGTGAAATATATTAGCATTAGCTATGTAATTTGTATGAAAGGGTAAATATTCTAGATCCCATGCCTTAGAGTGTTAGAGTGTTTTGTATAGAAGAAATGTTATTTTTATTGAATTTAAGTATTTTCCCACATTAATGAAGAAAAAATAGGATGCTAATGAGTCAACTTCTCAACTATCACTATGATAAAGAAAATAAACCAAAAAATGACAAGAAGTTTGTAATCAACATAATGAGGAAGGATTAGAGAGTTGGAAAGAGGATGAAGAAACTCCACCTCAAACGTTAAGGAGGTCCACTCGACAAGGAAGGTAGTTAGACAAGTAGAATTATAGTCCATATAATTACATATTTATATTTTGTTTATCTTTTAACATCAATGAACCTAAGACTATGAAAGAGGAAATGTAGATGCAAGATGATTATTAGAGATTATCCATGGATGAGGAGATGAATGCACTTATAAATCATTATACACGGAACTTTGTAAAGTTATTGAATGAAAAAAACTCATTTGATGTAAATGGGTGTTCAAAAGGAAGATCATTTCAAATGGTAGAGTTGAAAAGTATAAAGGTTTGTTATGGAAGGATGCTCCCATATTGAGATGATATACTTTGATGAGATTTTCTCTGCAATTTCTAAGCTTTACATCTATTACATGTTATGATGTCTATTGTAGAAACCTTTGGTTTAGAGATAGAAGTTATGGATGTGAAAACAACATTCCTACATAGTTACTTGATGCAGAAGATCTATATGACATAACTTGAGCACTACATTATAAAAGATAAAGAATTATCATAGAAGATGGTCAACATTTCCTTGTTATCACCTTGTTTGTAGTTGAAATGTTATATTTCAGTAATATTAAGGATGATTCATTCTTTGAAGTCTCATCATTGATCACAATTTGAAATGAAGGAATTGTGGACTACAAATTATATATTAAGAATGGATATTGGGAGAAATAGAGGAAACACAACTATTTGGTTGAGTTGGAACAATTTTTACATGGAAAATTGCATACCATTGAGTGTTCTACTTTCTATGGAAACTAACAATTTAGTTTCGTAGTGTCATACAATACCCATAGAGATGGAGGATATTGATTATATTCCTTCTCATAGTGTAGTTCATAGTTTGATGTATGTTGTTGTATGTACTAGACTAGACATTTCCCTAGTAATTGGAGTCTTGAGTAGATTTGTGGATAATCCTAGACATGAACATTTAGTTGTAATGGAGATGTTATTCAAGTATTTGCAAAGTAATTTTTAATATTCCATTTCAAATCATAATGATGTTATTAATCTCTATTCATATCAAATTTGGTTTATATATGTTAGGATTCCCACTAAGTTAAACAAGAAGATTGGTTGAGAAAAGCCAAATACACACAAGATGGATGCACCAAAAACACAAAGAGAATTGGCATGAAAGCACATTTTCTCGTTAATTTATGTACATATCAATACATATGAGAATTACCCTTTGATTCATATTCCAAGTGGTCTCTTGAAATCCTTTCCGACTCTTCCTATTCATCATTGACTCTTCACATTGTTTTCTCATCAATATTTTTAATAGTAAAAATAATACAATAATATTCCTTAACCCAAAGGATTATGTTTCCAACATTCCCCACCTTAATCCAAAGGAGAGTGTGTGATTCCAAGCAAAGAGTTGAAATATGAAGAAGGATAGATGCAAATGGTTGAAGAATCTCTCTGAACCAAAGGCTATCACAAGTTGAAGTATTCTACTAAATGGGTGGTTTTAGGATGACCACCAACTCTCGAACTTGGTGGTAAATTTTATTTTGGCTTAATAGTTTCTTTTGAACTTGTCTCTAACTCAATTTCTTGCTCAACAGTTCTCTCAGGAACTTGGCTTAGAGTTTCAGTGGATCCTTGTGGAAAGTGGTGGTTTTAAGGATCACTACAATTTGATGTCTAGCAGAAGCAACAAGAGGTGGCGTCTCCTAAAAAAATGGGTGTTTCTAGGCTAACCACAAACCGATATATAGTAGAAGCAATAGGAGATTGATGTATTCTAATGAATGGGTGGTTTTGGGGTGAACACAAACTCTGCAGCTCGATGAAGCATGGATCTTGCTCGGGTTCAATGCTATAGCTCTAACATTGTATCTATGGCTCTGGCTCGAGGCTCTGACAACTAGTTCAGGGATCGCATGTTCTGACTTGCTTGTTCTCACTCACTTGTTTCTGACTGACAGTCATTCCCCCCTGTCAGGAAAAAGGTGAAGAGAAGAGAATGTATCAACTCCAATATGTGTCAATACTCATTAATTAACTCTTCGGTATGACTTATAAATCTTCTTGGTTGTTGATGACTATTTCCAAGAAGCGATCCACCCACAACAACAACACAAATTTTATTCAAAGCTTTTGGTATTACTGAAAAAATGTGTTAATTTTTTAGGAACATGAAAGTATACAATATTTATGTAAGGAACAAAAATAGGCCCGAAGGATGCATTGCTTAAAGCTACACTATGGACGAATGAGTAATTTTTTGTGAAGGATACTTGAAAGGTATGGAAACTATTAGAAGCACACAAGGATGAAATGAATGATGAAGTCGAAGAAGTTATGCTTGATTGAAAGCCATTATCTTCTTTAGCCCCTTCTAAATTGGATGACATTAGTTGGGAACAAGCCCATAGATGGGTTATATTTAACAAATATGAAGTTGATCCATGGATATATTAAGTAACATGTTGACCTGAATTTATTCTTTTATTCATATTTTATCAAACATATTAAGAACCATTTTCAATGTCCATAATTGTCGTCAAATTTGGATGCATAAGATGGATATTTCCAACTCAATTACCCCATCCAGAAAGATGAAGCTTTATTGTAGAAACTCCACACCCATAATTTTACTAGTTAGCTAAAAATGTAGGTGATGATGTGTTCTTCATATTATAAGTACTTCAAGATTATTAAATGAGAATATTGTTATGTAAGAAACTAAATATTTATTTAAAGGTTGAATGCTTGTTCTAGCATCCTTTAAAAATATATAGGTGGGAGTAAATGAATATGTCTCCAATACTCTTAAATGGCTTGCACGTGGCCCCATAAAATTTGTGAGTAAGTACAAGGGATACCTAATCAATTTTTATAGATTCCATACCAAAAGTACAGAGATTGAGAGGACCACACAAAATAGTGGCATGTGTATAGAAGCTCAATCAATGATTGGATCAAGTTCAAAAGATGCAAATCCTATACTTCAAAAAATAACATTTTATGGAGTGATAACATATATTATTACATTGGATTTTTTTGTATGGAGTACACATTGTTCAAATGTGATTGATTCAATGTTTAGAATAAGAGTGGGATTAAAACTAATGATTTGGGTTTTCAATGGTGAATATGAAGAAATTGCTAAGTCAAAAGCATTAGCAAGATAATCCATTTATTCTAGCATCGAAATCCAAACAAGTATTCTATGTACAAGATCCAATTGAGATTGAATGGCATGTAGTGTTAGCATGTCGTCCAAAGGGGTTGAGAAATTATACAACATATGAACCTAAGTATGCGGGTCTGCCAAGGGTTGCATACTTTCAAGAAACAATATGCGTAGATGAAGAAAGTAGAGTTGATGTTGATGTGGATGTGGATTATGTATGTTCAAAATGTGAAGGAATATGGTTGAATGTTAATAAATAACTGCCTCACTCATAGGAACCATGGCTCCCACAGTTAAGCCCATGGTTGATGCAACAAATGAATCCACAGTCACAATACTGGAAAATGTCCCAAACCTGTTACAATCATGTGAAACTAAATGATACAAATTGTCCAAAGAATCAAATCTAGTTGTCCAACCATGGTGGATGGGCTCTAAACTTTGCATGAATGACCTTTGTTATTAACTATTCATTGTCCTTTGCTAAGGCATTCACAAAGTGACTGTGGTTGTGATTTATTAACGAACATATAAGGCTATCTATTTAGATATTATACATCTTTTAAAGGTTCACAATCATTGTTTAAGTGTATTAGCTAATGTATAACATAAGTGGCCTTTTAAGTGTATTAGATACTGCATAACTTGCACAAAAGTGCTTATTTAATTTCTTCTATGGTTGAACTGTATTTCAAGAGACAATGAAATTTTGAAAAATACATTCATTTGTACTCTGCTCAAAGTTTGGAGCCTATCTATTGCTAGTATGAAAAATATGAATTCCTGGCATTAGATATCTGAAAAAGCCACCATCTAGGTTATATGTTGACTATTGCTAGTGTGTGTTGTGTTGTAATTATATTCTACTTTTTGTTTTTGGTGGACATACACAAATCAACAGATCCAATGTGTATGACTTCTTTGGCATGCAAGTGGAAACAACAAATGGGTTGTGATCATTTTGGCTTGGTTTTTAGTATTGTAATGAGAAGTGGAAATATCGAGGCATAGAACATGATGACAGAAACCCATGGACATACAAATTGTGTAAATTGAAATCATTTGAAACCTCAAACTATGAACTACATCCTAATGGGGGTGATACCTCTAAGGTCTGCAGTTCGACTGCTAAAGGGAAGAGCTACAACACTTGGATTTACATTGGAAATCCAAAATATTAGGACATGCTAACTAACCTCATATACAATTTTCATCTACAGTTTATGTTACATTGGAATACAATATCATAGGAAGAAAATTAAAACTTTACATTTTACTGGTTGAAAAAATCAAAATCTAGATTAAAATAGAGTAAGCATGCCACTTGTAATTTTGTAGATTTTTGTGGATTCATCGAGGTTGGTGTTGCAAAATATCTGGAACTACCTTTGTAGTCATATAAATACATCGAGCTTATTCTGCTTCAAAATGCCATCAAAATGCTATAAAGTGTAATCTGACCTTCAAAATTTGTAGGGAAAAAAATAACCTGTGTCTATTCCCTTTCCTTCTGACCCTGGAGAGTGTCCTGTAAAATCCGAGTACCGAGTTATGCAAGAACATCCAACCTACTGCTATTTTCTTGGTTTTTTGTTTTTCCCGAAGCCATTTAGCTTCCCAACTTTTCTTTTTTTTGCTTAGTTGCTTGCTTTTATTTACTATTTCATGAGCAAAGATGCATAGCCTCTTGTCCTTGATGATTAGCCTATTTATTTATTTATTCATCTTGACATTATGCTATTCTAGGATTCTAACCTTTTATTTACACTTCTTCAACTTCTTGTGAAGCATTTACTTTGTATTGTACTTCTTGTCCTTTGAAAAATGCTCTTGGGATGGCTTACTATGTCAAGAAAAGAAAGTAAGGAGTTCTTCAACTTCCTGTTCTTCATCTATGCCTAGAAGATATGGTGGGGAATCCAAAGTTTTCTCAATTCCAGTTAGGGCTTTGGAAAATTTCATTTCCATTTCTTTTGAATGTTCATCTTATTCATTTGATAATGATTGAGGAGAGACCAATTTTTGAAACTTTTCATACTTTCTAGGATTATCAACATCAATAATTTCCTATTTTGAGTTTAATGTGGGACTCTTCCTCACCTAGAAAGAACTTTAAGCTGACTTGGAGCTACTTGGCTTCTTTGATGCTTCTTTGATTTCATCTGAGGATATTTCCAGACCGATAACTTCATTTATTTTTAAAGAAGGATCAAAGAGGGATTTTTTATTCATTCTAAATTTATTTGTTAGGTGAGTATGAGGCCTCCTTGTTAGAATATTATAAACCCATTTTATACTTAGGATATAAAGTATTAATCATTTTGATACTTTCCTAGATGTTTTGACTAGGTAGTTGGCCACCTATTGCCTCTTTAGGCTCACAATCTCCTTCATTATCCACATGAGCACACTTAGAAAGATTATGGATAAGATTATGCTACTTTTATGACTGTCATGAATTAGTAAGATTGCTTTCCTTCCTTTACACATTTTTGTGCTTCTTTTTCTGCTTTTAAGTGGATAAGGATAAAGCTAGGTGCTTTTATGGACTTGGAAAGCTATATTATTTTTTGGACAACTCATCCTCCAAATTTTTATCACCAAAATCCATCATCACATTCCTTTTTTCATCACTCATTAGCTTGCATACCTGATTTATCCAATTCGTGGGGTCCTTGACTGATTTGGAAAGTGATTTTCCCACCTTGGGGTTTTTTAGCTTTTAGTAAGACTGCCTTTTGTGAGCTTTTCAAAATTTATTCCAAGGAATTCAAATTATCTCTTGAGGATGTATTATATATTGTAATATTATTTATTAATAAGATAGAGTGGAATTTTATTCCAATTGAGTTCTCTCTCTTATGTTTATGCTTCAATATTTCTTCTTATTTCTGCAAATCTGCATTTGAACTAATGTTCTCTGCTTGTGGACAATTTCCCAGTTACAGCAATTGATGTTTCAGTAACTTGAAACTTCAAATATCCAACATTAGCTTGCTTTCCATCAAATCCATGTGTGAAGGATTTGGCTATGATCTTGTGATGTCCCCGTATATTTTGGAAAAATTCCATCCATATGGATTCCCTAAACCTGTCCCTGAGCTCCAGATAGTCTTCAACTACCTCTGATCCCAGAGGTTCATACCGCACCGGGAATCCACTTTTCTTTCGAGGAGGCTAGGGTGAGAAATGGATATGGCGGGGAAGGCTATAGTCGGTCACTGCTAATTTGAGAAAGAAGTGAGAGAACTCTTTGGAAGAGAAATGAAAGTAACCACATCAAACATGACTTATAACCATCATAGATCGATGCTAAAAATGGATCTACCAAGCATCATGAGGGATCAAATCTCTCCAGATGCAAACCCCTTTTTAGAGTGCAAATGCTGAGAAAGGATTTTAATTTATCTAAATTGTATAGTTTTATATATGCCGTAAAATGTTTTAAATATAATTTGAGCATACATGTTATTTTTATAATATTTTATTATTTTAAAAAAATGACACGTGTCAATAGACTAATCGCACACTTAAATAAAAGACGAATGACTGCAAATTATGATTTAACTAGTTATCACAATCTTCGAGCGGGCATAATTACATGGAATCCAGACAACTCGTCTTATCTGATTGATGGCTTGTTAGATTTTGATCCATTTCTCTATATGTTTGGTAGTGTCAGAAAATTCAAATTTGGTAGCACCAGACTTGGAAAACAGGTGAGTTCCACTAAAGAATGGAAAAATATTTTGTAGCACCTTCTGACACAAAACAACAAGTTTTGCTACCGAATGAGAAACTCCTCACTTCTAGAAAATATTATGTTTGCTTGATCTCATAACCCTGCAAGTGATTAGAGACTACAAAATAGAAACAATATGGTTTAGTAACCTCCAAATCTCCATTATTTACAACTCATTGAAATGGAATATCTTTCACATAGCACAGAAATGTAGAGATGGAACTTGGAATTCTAACTTTCTAACATTAAAAAACAACTTGCTTGGAGGTTTGTATTCACTTTGGACTTTGGCCATATTCTTTTGATAAAAGTGTTGATTTCTAAGGATGACTTTCCATAGTTGGTTCTTGTGATTATTTTAAGCAATGTTTGCATTTTGACTTGCATGAAAAATTACTTGCACAATATAATCTTTCCTTTTATTCAATGTTTAATTCAATATTTCTCAAAGAGATTTTTGTATTTTGAATTGTGTGCAAAGGATACTCATTCATTTGTATATGTTGTGATGCAAAGTTTAGTTGTAGTGTTTGAAAAAGCGTTGACTATTCCACTCTGTAGTCCTTATGGATGTAATTTTTCTAAACCATGCATATAAGGTGATTTTGCTTGGAAGAAAGATGCGCGAGAGCATATTGGTGTTGGTGGCCATTTGTTATGAGTCGAAAGTATCATCAAGAGCCACCATTCTTGCAAAGGAGTAATTACATATTTTCTTTTAAAACCTCAGGTACTGATGTTTCCTGTGTTATCTCACTTTTTTTAATGGAAAATATAAATGTTTTAAATTTTGATTCTGAAAGGAAATTAGTGTTGTTGATTATATGAAGCTCTAAACATTTTCTATATATGCTTGTGGAACATCATTATATTTGGTTTAGGTGAATAGGAAAATGGAGGATGTAATAATATTTATTAAAGGTAGACTTTAAGATGGATCTAGGAGTAATGGTGATGATGAAGAGGAACAAGATCCAAGTGAGGGAATCAATATTGATGAATATTTAGATGAAAAGTGTGTAAAGCTACAATAGGAAGAAGACCTCGAGGAGCCTAAGGTTGTACCTACCAACACGTCAAAATACCCTAAAAATACAAGACAATAGAAGAATATTGAGCATGAAGAAGTTCGATATGAATACAATATAGGCTCATGACTTAGGTAGTTCTTGAAATATGAGTGTCCATAAGGAATGTTTAACCATCATCATTTCCTCTATCATCAATGCCTAAATTCTATCTTTTTCCAGTTGTCGATGTAATTCTGCCACTCGTTGATCCTTAGCAACTATCTGTTTATTCAAATCATGCACTGTATTATGTGAGGTATCTAGTTTACCCCCTTCTATCTCTTTAAGATTTCATCTCTTTTCTATACAGTTTAATTTAATTTGAAAACTTCCATAAGGGCATATGATGCTTTATTTTCTCATTCCTTCCATTCTTCCTCCTTCTCATCTAAAATTTTCCTTATCTTATCAATGTCTTCCATACGACTTGTGTCTTGGAGTATAACAGGAGTTAAATATGACTTATTTTTATCATCGGACATCCTTACTTCATAAGTTGTGATCTGATCTATTGCATTATCTAGCTTATATTGAAGTTCTTGACATTTTCCTTCTGATTTTTGGATCTCTTTAATTCTCCTTCATTGACATATCTTTTTGCCAGTATAGAAGCTTGTTCTTCCCTGAGAAATTCTATTTCACCCTGTAATTGCTGGCTTTGAGACATTACCTAAAGGGTAGATGGAACTGCTTGGCTCATCTAGCTATTTTCCAATGCTTTAATTTTTTGATCTTTTAAAGCCAGAAGATTCATTACCTTTGTTGAGTCTTGTGTTCCAAGTGTTCTATTGGCTATAACGTTTTCTAATCTATGATTCCCTCGTTCTAATTTTTTTAGTCCGACTCTTAGAAACTGATTGGTACTTGTGAGGGATTCAAATGTTGCTTTGTACATATACATATATGCATACGTTTTGGCATATTTATGGTACACCAAACTATTGTACCCTTCATCTAAGGATATATGATCTTTAGTGGGTCACTCTGATGTTCCTATGGTGACTTGAGATGCCTTCGACCATTCTCCAGGTTGAATATTTTTGTATTATTTTCATGCCAAGGGTTCCATTGTAATTATTATGAACTTATCTATAACGAGATCAAAATTTGGGATCAACCTATTCTTGGCATTAGAGTCCAATGATTCTATGATAGGAAACATTTATGGAGCCTTGGATCTTCTCTCTTGATCTTGCTCCACGAACATAAAAGGATTAGTAATTTCGAATGACTCAACCTCTCCACTCTCATTTATTTGATGCGGTATTTTTGAGAGTGTGGCATGGGGGAGAGGATCCCATGGATCTTTTACATTTTCTGCAAACAATAATTCATTAGACTCAATAGTAAGAAGATATGGGTTAGTAAGGTTCACACCTTATTTTTGTGATATTTCTTGAATGGGATTAATCTCTTGTGAAGAGAAAAGTATGCTAGCTTCATTGATTTGATTCTTACCAAGACACGTTTCCTCTTCTTTTGTCCTAGTATTTTTCTTTTGAGGTTCTTCTAGGTAAATTTCTTCTGCTCTTCTTTTCGTAGCTTCTATAGAATTTCTTATCTCCTCACATTCTTCCTCTTTAGTCCCATCATCTAATACCTAGATTTCCTCCTTCATTGGTGAACACAAAAGAGATATTTGATACTCAAAAGTTCCTACTTCTTGCTCTTTTCCTATCTTACTCATGGATTGAACCGTATATCGAATAATTGTGACAAGAGTTTCTTTTTATTTTGGGGTTTCTCTTGCTATTGAAACACCTTTAGTCTATTATGATTTACCAATTTTTAGCATGGGTGGTGTTTGAGTGTTTGTATACCATGACTCCTTTTATGATTGATCATGCTCCCACCCTAGTGGGACCTTAGGATCTTCATATCTCTCTCTACCAAGTCTGAATTGTACTTTCCTAGGTTTTTATGTGTCAAGTGTCACGTGGGGCATTTGAGAGCCTTGATATGTTTCATGTACATCAACCCCTATACCTAGTCTTCCATACCTCTTCTCGAGTTCAATTAATTCTGTAATCCTTGTTCCTTATGTTGGGACCATGAATTGTCACCTTTTTTACCACTTATTTTCCATTTTTTGGACTCCTTTAAGTTCATTTGTACCTCTTTTGATAGTATCTTGTCCCTAGTTGAAGTCCTAGACTCAAGATACAAACCCTCTAATTACTTACATTGTTTTGATTTATAATGTAACGATTTAAAGTGGGTTTTGTGCTTAAGTTGGATTAATAATTTGATGATTCAGAATCTTATGTGAACAATGTAGGAACATGATGATCGTGCATTGAATGCTTGATGTTCTTACTTTCCATTGGACCAAAGTACAAACTATTTTTGGTCTGCTATTACCTATGATATTGCTACTTCTTCTCATACAGTGTTGTCACCATGTTCAAGCTTGAGCATTTGGTCTTTGATCGATTCTCAAGTGTGAGTTATAACAATTCTCAAGTGTGGCCAAGGATGACTGTAATTGCACAATATTATTATTTAAATAAAATAAATTAGGAGACACTCACCCAAAGAGACTGTTGAAAGAGTGTTTACTGACCCACTAGGTGGAATGGAATCTGGGGTAGAAGGCAATGGACAAGTGGCATCATCATGAACTCAGTAACTAGATGTTGTTATGGGACAACTCCCTTGAATTGTGGTCATAGTTCCCTGAAAGATGGGATTAGAGCTTGAGGCTCATTTATTTCAAAACTGGCCACTAAAGACCTAGGCATCTTTATAAAGCCATCGAATTGAGCAGAGGCTCACACTTTTTCTGACAAGAAAATTTACCTTATGGTTCTTTTGTATGCACACAACAGATTCAATGAGGGGAAGCTGTGTTTTGAGTTGTATTGTAAGTCTATTTCACTTCTGCTAGATGCAAAGTTATTTCCTTCTTAGGGTAGAGGTTTTTTGGTGTATTGCAAGTCTCCATTGATTGCTGGAAGTACAATTTGAGTGCCTTGCTTCTACACAGAGTCTTCTACCTAGTGGTTAGTAAATAGGCTCGGGGGTCCAAAGGAGCAAGTGATCTTGGCTTCTTCTTCTGGAGAAGATTGGGAGGAACATGCCTCTTTGGGTGTTTTTCCACCCTATCTACATTATCAGGTTCTATTTGTTATTACATTTCTAGTAATTTTAACTAACTGTATTTCTGAGTTTTTTTTTGCTGAATATTATTAGTTATTACTATTCATATTTAATGAGTGGTTTTCTGAAATGTATGAAGAAGGAATGGAGTAATGATAGATTAAAAAATTACTTCCCTACATTTTTCCCCACATTGTATTTGTGTCGTACTCTAGTATAGGGAAGGGTGTTTAAGAATAGATATTATTAATGATAGGCAATAGATAGCATAATGTAATAGTAATCATAGATAAACTCTGCAAATGCCATTTGTATTTCTTTATCTGTTTACTGTTGTAAATAAAAGCTATCAAGTTTTAATTACTAAACAACATAGAGTTGCTAGATTTTCTTATATTGTAATATAACTAAACTTGCATCAAACAAAAGTAAAAATACTCAATCATTGTCATATTTTTGTACAAAACCTACTGCTTAGATTTAGGTTAAATACTCATTGTAGGAAACAAATTATATAAATATATTTATCCTATTACTAGTTTTCTTTTCTTTTAATTTTCTTACTATTACACATTTTGATTATCGACTCGAAAACCTCATCACTATTTCAGAATAATAATTGATTTTGAGTAAGATTATTCACAATCAACCTTACGGTTGAAACCCCTAAATTATTCTAGTCATAGAAAAATTTTCAACCGGGTTTCCAATAAGATAGTATGTCCTAGATATTACATAATCAACACAGTTACAATAGGTTAAACGTATAGAACCCTTTTTTGTAAAAATCATAAATGACGAGGCATTCACAAGGGTTTATGACAACATGAAATCACAGGTTCGACCCACACATTGAACAAAACAAAATTAAACACAAATCCCTTAAATCATTGTTTCAGTTTTCATCCAAAACAACTTATATTAATAAGGACATGCATCTTTAAAACATTTCACAATTTCCGCAAACTGTTGAGACTAATGCTCTCATGCGTGGCCTTTAAATATTTGTTTTTCTTAAAGACCAATAGGTCCAGGTTGAAAGTCATCAAACCCTATAACTATGTTGCATAGTAACCAAAACAGACCCTAAGGACCGCATATTCATTAGATATCCTTATAACTAAATTAAAACATATTTTTTCAAACAACTGCACATACATGAAAATTTCTTCCAAGTCTGAACTTGTAATTCCTTTATCACTGAATATTTACATTTTTTTTTATGTTGAGAAAACAACAAAGGAACTTGGTCGAGGGTTCAACCCTCCCACGCCAAGGTTCGACCTCACAACTTAAGATAACTTAAACTATTACATTGAACCAAGAACGAAAGCCGAAACCTCGGCAAAATCAACACAGAACGACATCTTGCTAAGAACATAGTTCGAAGTACAATGAAAGGCCCACGAGGTATCGCCGAAGCTTACCAGGATGCCTGAGCTATCATCCTGAAATTTTCGTCATCCTTGCAAACCAATGCCGAGAGTCACCTGCCAATACAACAGGAAGAGTGATTAGAAGTCAAGAGAATGAAAATCAAAAGATTTAAACACTTACAAAAGCTTCATGAAAACAAACTATGACTTACCATCAATGAAAGAACCCTGTTCTGTACACTCACACCTGCAATCGACGAGAACACCAAACCCTTATCAATCACCAGCAACACAACAAAGGAATGGCTTGGCTCTAAGATGTCACTATGGAAGATTTCTATGCAACAGGTCATGGGTTCGAAGACAGGAGAGGTGCCTCCAGAACCTGCTAACTAACCCTAAAATCTCATAGGCCGGTTGGCCTCTCCACCAAACCACTCACTACACAATTAAAAACCTAAGTCATGGTTTCATTGTGTAAACCCCACGCAGTTAATGCTTCACCAAAAACCGAGAAAACTCCATGTGAAGGATCTCCACAGTGGATTCCAATAGGCATTCCACCATGATGTTATTAATGCACTTTTAGTATCTCAACCACCACCGTACATTCAACCTTGAAATCACATTAATCAACAAGTTATGGCTTTAATCTTCGTATTTGGTAGATCAAAGACTAAGGTATTGCATGGTTGCATACCTTGTCGCTAGGTCAAAACATCAAAGTAACCACTCTAATTATTTTATGTTAGATTCCTAAATTACCCTTAAATCATTACTTACTCATAATACTCTAGTATGAATACCAATGTATCACTATATCAATAGTATAGTGCGCTAGAATATAACATTCAAATATTATTATCTTTGCATAGTATGGTTGTAACCATAGGGGTATCATTACAATTCCCTTATTTCCTAAGTTGATGCATTTAGGGTATAACACTAAGGCTAGAATAACTTCTTATTATAAGTCTTATCACTTAGGTGATAAAGTGGTAATTATCTTTATTTTACATAGAAGTATAGGGTAACATAATCAAATATCATCTTTTTAGTGTTGTCACAATAAGCTAAGTTGCATGTTCTTAGTTTCTAGTTGGTATTATTCCAAGATTTCCTTAATAAGATCAATACATTTGCTAATAGTGATTAAAACTCAGATATAGACCAAGGACTGCTTTTACAAGTTTTAATAGCTAACTTGAGATTTCTACCACTGGTGTCAGGTACATAAGTACTTAGTATGTTTGGATAGATGCAAGATTGAAGTGATCAATGTTTCATATTTTCCTCAGTAACCTACTTATAACAAGAAAATGATCTTAAACAAATATAATTTCTAATTGTGAATAACTGAGAGTTTTTACATAAACATTTTCAAGTGCATAGACTAGAATAGAGCTCACCCAACATTACATCAAATTGCTCTATTATTACAAATTGAAGGCTAACTGAAACTTTAAAATAAGATCTCTTCTTTAGAAGCATTCCTCTTACTTGCGATCTGCAACAAAGGTTCAAATTCTTTATCTATATAGCTAAGTAAGCCTCGGGGTACCCCATAGGACCCCTTCATAAAAAAAAAAGGTAATTAATAGCTCATATAAAGGAACCAGAATCATAAACAAATTATCGACGTAACATGTTATGAAGTGATATTATCATTATTAGTTCAGCAAGTAGATGGACATTTATTTTTACTTCCTCATATCATTTATAGCACTAAATTCTACCTTAGAAAAATTTTAAATTTTTCTGAATTTTTAGGATGTTACATGTGGTATTAGAGCACAGTTCAAACTCTAGGCCTGAAATAGCCTCACGCGCACAAAACAGAAAAAATGAAACCAAAAAGTTTATGTTACAAATTTTTATTTTTATTTTGTTTCTGTACAGAACAAACTTGACATTTAATTGCAAGTATGGACATACCAGAGGAATCAGCAGAGGATAGATCTCCTCATAATGAACATAATAATAACGAACATGAAAATATTAATGAAGAAGTCTATGTAGAACTTAATGATCAATCATCCGAATTATTACGTATTGTCAAGGATTTAAAAACTGAAATAAAAAGTGTTAAGGAAGAAAACGAAAGGATTTTAAGAGCACAAGAGGAATTAAATCAGATTTTATTGGAAAAGTACCACCAAGATGAAAAAGATAAGAGAACTGGAGTAAAGACTGAATCTGGAACAATGTCCTACAAACACAGAGATAAGAAAGTGAAATACTATAAAACCAAAAGTAACTCTTCTTCTTCTGAATCTGATGATAAAAATTATCACATAAAATATAATTTTGATCAGGACAACAGTGACAGTGACTGTGGTCCTAAGAAAAGAGGTAAAAATTATGAACAAATTTCAGGATAGTTTAAAAAGATAAAACCTCCAACTTATGGCGAAAATGAAAAGGGAGAGGCAACTGAAGCATGGCTGTCCGGAATGAAGAAGTATTTTCAGATTTATAACTACTCATCTCAATTAAAAGCTAAAATGGCCATATAAATCTAACGAGAAGGGAAGACATTTGGTGGCAAGATATCAAAAGAGTTAAAAATATTAAGGACAAAGACATAAAATGGAGTACATTTAAGAACATGTTTAAGAAAAAGTTTTTATCCGAATAGTACTACGAATATAAGTCAAAAGAATTTTATGATTTAAAGATGGGTTCTATGACCATGAAGGAGTTATGTAGCAAATTTCTCATCTTGTTAATGTATGTACCTTACCTAGTTGAAGAAAAACCTAAGATACAAAGGTTTCCAAGCTGCTTACCCTTCCACATAGAGGACATAATTGAATACGATAACCCTTCAACTTTAGAAGAGGCCATGAGGAAGGATAATTTCTGTTTTGAACAAAACAGAAAAAGAGAAGGAATATATGGTTGGAAAAGTAATAAGACTAATAATTTTGAGCATAAAAAGAAAATTTTTAATTAGAATTCTGGAAGTTTTAAGAAAAATTTTAATAACATAATTTTTTCAAGTAATAATTACAGGGGTAATGCACCGTAGAATTTCACAGCTACAAGGAATGTATCTGGTAATAATAATAATACCAAACCACCTTTAAAATGTTATGACTGCGGTGGACCACATACTTGAGCTAACTATCCACACAACATAAAGTCAGTCAGCAACATTCACACCATGCACGTAGAACCGACAGTTGGTGATATAGTAAGAGAAATGCCCAAGATTAATGCAGCACTGGAAAATCGACAAGCAGACCATCAAACTTCTATGGTCAAAATCGAAGGTATGATACAAAACAAATCTATTTAAATTTTAATAGATCCAGGTGCAAGTTTGAGTTACATATCACCTAATTTAGTGAAAAGTTGCAAGTTAAAGGTAGAAAAGTTTTATAATTCGTGGTTAGTTCAGCTAGCAACAAGCACTAAAAGAAAAGTTATAGAGTTTGTAAACAGTTGTGATTTACTCATGAGTCAGTTGAAAACGAAAGTTAAATTGAATGTTTTTCCATTAGGGCCATATGATGTATTAATTGGCATGGACTGGCTTGAACAACATAGAGTAATACTTAACTGTTATGAAAAGTCATTTATCTGTTTGAATAATGAAGGAAACACCGAAACAGTAAAAGGAATTCCTAGGAAAACATCTGTGAGACAAATTTCTGTTTTACAAGTAAAGAAAGTTGTAAAAAAGGGTTGTAAGTTGTTTGGTGTGAATGTTATTAATGATGAATGTTCATCTAAAGAAGATAAGATAAAACTAGAAGACATACATATTCTTAGGAACTTTTCTGATGTATTCCCAGAAGAAATTCCAAAACTACCTCCGAAAAGGGAACTTGATTTCACCATTGAGTTAGTACCGAGTGCGGTACCAAACTCAAAGGCTCCTTACAGAATGAATATTATGGAATTAAATGAACTAAAATCTCAGCTGAAAAAATTAATAGATAAGAACTACATAAGGCCAAGTGTGTCTCCTTGGGGAGCGCCAGTTATCTTTGTTAAAAAGAAGGACGCTACTTTGCGACTGTGCATAGATTATCTCCAACTTAATAAAATGACCATTAAAAATCGATATCCCTAGCCCCACATTGTCGATTTATTCGATTAGGTACTTAGAGCAAAGATATTCACTAAAATTGACTTAAGGTCTAATATCATCAAGTTAGAATAAAGGATGAAGACATTTTCAAAACTGCTTTCAGAACTCGTTATGGACACTATGAGTTTGTAGTTATGCCTTTTGGGATAACTAATGCACCGACAGTCTTCATGTGTTTAATGAATAACATTCTGCATGTGTTTAATGAATAACGTTCTGCATAAGTACCTAGATAAGTTTGTAATTGTATCATTAATGATATTCTAATTTATTCAAAAACTAAAGAAGAGCAGGACGAACACTTAAGAATAATTCTGCAAGTTTCAAGAGAACATCAGCTTTATGCCAAGTTTAGTAAATGTGACTTTTATAAAGATAAAATACAGTTCTTAGGTCACATAATATCTAAAGACAGAATTTATGTCGACTCATATAAGATAAGAGCAATTAACAAGTGGCTTGTCCCTAAAGACATAATTGATGTACAGTCATTTATGGGAATAATAGGTTATTACAGAAATTTTATTGAAGGATTCTCTAGAATTGTGAATCCCATAACTTTTTTGCAGAAGAAAGGGAAGAAATTCCTCTGGGATAAAAAATGCAAGGAAAGTTTTAAGAAGTTAAAAGAGTTATTAACAACAACATCGATATTAAAAATTGTTGATCCTAATAAATACTTCAGTGTATGTACTGATGCATGTAACGATGGACTTGGTGGGGTCTTAACTCAAGAAGGTCATGCTATTGCTTATGAGTATAGAAAGTTAAAAATCCACAAAAAGAACTACGCAAATTATGATCTAGAGCTAGCAGCCATGATACATGCAATTAAAATGTGGTGAAATCACTTGATTGGAAAAAAGTTTACACTAATGATAGATAATAAAGGCTTAAAATACTTGTTGGATCAAGCAAATCTTAACGCAAGGCAAGCTAGGTGGTTAGCTTTCCTTAGCGAGTATGATTTTGAAATTCAACACATTAAGGGTAAAGAAAACAAATTTGTTGATGCCTTGAGAAGAAATTTCAAATTAAGTTTTGTGGCAGCAATCAACACATTTAAGATAGATCTGGAAAATCAGATCGAGGAAGGAATTAAGCAAGACAAAAAATATCAAAAATTGCATGATAAAAATGCTGAAAATTTAATAACAGATTACAACATTAATGAAAAAGGTGTAATGACTTATAAAAATAGAATTTACATACCTAATGTGTCAAAAGTTAAATTGTTGATTTTGGATGAAGTTCATAAAAGTCTTTATTCAGGACACCCTGGTTATCAAAAAATAATAACTATGTTAAGAAAGTATTACTTTTTTCCCAACATGAAGAATGAAGTGGTTGAATACATAGCTAGGTGTTTTGAATGTCAGACAATTAAGGCTGAACATCAACACCCAACTGGCCTATTGCAGCCATTACCAATTCTGGAATGGAAATGGGGAATTATAAGTATTGATTTTATAACAAGTTTACCTAAGAATCAAAAACAAAATGACTCAATAATGGTGGTTGTGGATAAACTTAGTAAATATGCTCATTTTATTCCTGTTAAGACTACATTTAAAGCTGCTAACATTGCAAATGTGTTTATGAAGAAAATATTCCGCTTACATGGAATTCCAAAGGTAATTATTTCTGATCGAGATTCCAAGTTTACTGAAAATTTCGGGACAACATTGTTTAAGGGTCTAAATACCAAATTAAGTTTCAGTACTTCTTTCCATCCACAAACTAATGGACAGACTAAAATGGTTAATCAGGTTTTAGAAGACATGTTAAGAATGTATGTTAAAGATCAGCCAACTAAGTGGGAATATTATTTTCATTTAGCTGAATTTGCTTACAATAATCATTATCAAGCATCTGCTAGACTTAGTCCATTTGAGATTTTATATGGAAGGAAATACAGTACTCCTATTTCTTGGGATAACCCTGTTTACAGATTAATGTTAGGAATAGATTTGTTAAAAGCGATGGAGCTAACCGTGAAACAGGTACAAGGCAACTTAAAAGTTGCACAAGATAGACAAAAAAGTTATGCAGATATTCAACACACTGAAAGAGAATTTCAGGTTGGAGATCATGTCTTTGTAAAGGTAAAACCCAAGAAAAGTTATTTTAAGCTTGGAAGTTGTGTTAAACTAGCACCAAGGTACTGTGGACCATTTGAACTGTATTGGAGAAAACTCACTATGGCTTGGGAATATCACAACAGACATATGACTACCAGAAATCTACTCAATTCTCAAAACAATGCTATTATAAATGACAATGTTAAAACAATGGAGAAATGTAACCAACCTCAATCCAATGTTTGATGTAGATCCCCGTTGGAGCTTTTAATCTGTGCACATACAAGCACTTGTAATCTGCAAATTAGTCTTGACAACCAATATCTAACAAGCACATGTGATATATACATGACATTAACATTATCAATAACAATGGTCCATACTATCATAAGTAAATGTAACCTAATGTATAATAAATGACATTCACACCATGAATGGATGAGAATATGAGTATTTCTATTAATGAACAAGAAGAAGTACAAAGTGATACGACCTCTTGCCAGCAACCAATCTGAACCAAGATCTAGATCAATCCACTTGTGCCTCCACCACTTCAATCCTCCATGAAAGGCAAACTAAAACTAGCAAGGAGTTTGGAAGGTGAACATAACTAGTTCACAACTACAAGGATCAATGAGTGCATACTCAAGATAGGGCAAAAATCCACTAGAGTGCCTTTACTATTCTCTTCTTCCTCCCATCCATAAGCCATATGTGCTCAATATATAGTCCTCTCAAAGGTAGGTGAAAGGACTCATCGAGATGTTACTTGGGCAGATGGAGAGCCAAAGGTCACCCAAGGTCAACCCTTACCGAATGTGTTGTAGTAAGGGTTGCCACCATGGGTATGGGGCATGTATGTACTATTCATAGTGGGAACCGTGTTGTATTGACGTTAATGGTATGGTATGTTCCCACCCCCAATATTAGGATTAGCTTGAGCAGTCGTGTGATGACCATAAGCATGAGAAGTATTCCCAGGTCCAATATGGGTGTGACCAGTAGTAGGGTTGGTGGTGTGATGTCCATGTGGATAGGAAATATTTCCACCCCCTACATTACTATTACTAGCGGTGGCACTGGACGCAAAAGTATGCGGTATGTGTCCACCCCCGTTGTTGGGAGGAATGGTATCATGTTCAAAAGTAGTCCTGGGTTGACGAGTAGCGACATGTGTGTTAGGTGGTGGATGGCAAGTTGTGTTTCGAGCAACATTCCGACTAGGTTGGGTATTCCTAGGATATGGTCGTGTTCCAACATTAGCATGGTTAGGAATCTGACCAGTCCCCATACTATGTGAGTGGGTGGACAACGTAGTGCCCCCAGCTAGCATAGTGCCCCCAGTGGGTATAGTATGGCTAACACTTTGACTAGTGCTAGCATAAGTACCAACCATAGTGGAAGGTTCGATAGTATTGTGACTAGGCATACCAAAAGAGAGTGTGGTGGGGTTGACCATAGGGCTAGAATCATCATGAGTCTCAAGCCTCCTATATCTAGAATTGTGTGGAAACGAAGGAACGAAAGGCTTGTCCTGTTCTTCCTCCTCGGGTAAGTAGGGCATCCCGTAAAGATAATTATCCGGATTCGAAGGATCAAACGGATCCCGGTCAAGTGGATTAGGCCAAATAGAACCAGGTTGAGTCGCAGGTGGATCACCTCCCCAATCCTCACGAGGAATCTGGGGATCGGAAGTATGTTCAACTCTACTTGAAGGAGTAGAAAGGTATTGCCCGATATCAGGATGTGCAGCCATGTAGTCCTCAATGTAAGTCACATATGAATTTGAAGAATCAGAGGGAGCCCTCCGGCATCCTCTAGTAATACATTGTGTAACCAAAGCTTGCTTTAAACGAGCCAAATGACAAGACCGACGAAGAGTAGGGCTCCGCACCACGTTCTCTCCAGAGAGAGACACAGCGTCTCCTAAAGGCCAACTATCGATCAAAAAACAGTAAATCAAAAGCACACACCTAGAGAAACTACAGCCAAGAGCAGACAGATAGAGTGGCTAAATGAGCTCCCGACACTAGAGCCGGTATGTCTCGCCTAGGAGAGGCTTGAGACTCCCAAACTATAGCCGGAGGTAACAAAATCAGTTATAGAGACACCCAGGCTTCACTGTGTCAATAGGGTCAAGTTCACTGCACGAACACAACTGTACTGTCCAATCCCTATCTGACTCAAGACATAAACAGCATAACCACTACAAGTACCTTGTGTGGTACCTAAGTAAGGCAACTATGTCTACCGCAATATAACCAATGCTCAGGGGGACTGTCGTAGGTGGGACCTGTCGAGCCTAATGAGACATCATCTGATTACCAGTCATTGATGTATACCGTTAATAGACGTGAGATGACCCACCAATAGTGAAAATGGGCATCAAGACACAGAGCACAATCATCAGAGTGTGAATAAATGGGTTGAGGTCGAACACTAGGATGAATCCATTGATCAGGGGACATTGATGTATTCCCAAAACTGTCGATGGCGAGAGAACCTGCCACTAATGACTGCAAGCCTCAAGGTACTCAACCGAACTCCAAGCCTCAAGTCCCAGAATAAATGAGTTGAAGTCAATGGAACGAGACTCGCTAGAAGGAGGGCATTAAGGCATCCCCCATCAACTAGCATGAGGTACCAGCAATGCTGAAAGATTTGGAAGATCTCAGGTGAAACGGACTGACTCAATAAGGATGGCCAACATGCAATAGTCAAGATATCTGAGGAGTGGCTGACACTAGTTTCAGGACTTCCTTTGAACAAGAGCATGAGCAGATGGATAGACTCAGGCAGCATAGACTTGCATAAGCTATGTAATGCAGGAGGCATTACAAAGGGCTCCATAATGACTGGAAGCTTAACCAATTGGTGGAGAAAACTGAGAAATAAGTACAGCTCCTAAGGCCCAACTATAGTCCCGACTCATAATGTACGGAGTGGAATGAATGCTTTGTTCAAAGGTGACACAATGACTGCCAAAAAGAAATAGTGACCATAATCCCATCCGGCTTTTTGGAATATTTGATTTTTTTTTGTCTTTGTCATATTTGGGAAAATCTTGAAAAAGAATAAAATTGCTTATAGTACAACAAGTGAGGGAACGAGTTTCAAATAGCTAGAAAACTAGTCCCAAGTAGTGGAACATACCTATGCTCAATGCAAGGAAGTGCGTGCAGGATGTGGACACTCGGGGGTTTGTTCCCTCAGGGTCAAAGGGTCATCAAATTGTGAAGGGAAAATATATAAGCTCTGCAGGGCTCGACAGGGAAAGTGCTCATGCACCAAGCTATCAACTGAGTAAGCGAGAGCCGGCACAAGGCTCAAGAGGCAAGCAGGATGATGCAATGCAATCACAAAATGATATAACTGAGAAGTCCTTTTTCATAAAGTTAGTCCTCTCACCCCAAAAAGTGTAAAACAATGAGAGAAGAACTTTTCTAGTCATCTATGACTAGAGTATACCTTTTTTGCAATTAATCCACAAAGGTTCAGAAAAGGGGTAAACTTATACCTAAGTGAATGTCACTTCAAATCCTTTAACGAGTCTGAAATGACAAGTATACTCGGCAATCTTGTTTGATTTTGAATAAGTCTAACAAGGGCTTAAAAAAGACTTTATAAAAAAAAATTTCGTAAAGGTTTAACGAGCCCAAAAAAGTAAACTTGTGACCTCCTTACTATTTTAAACGAGCTCAAAGGAGATATGGAAAAATGCTCGTAATGAGAGCAGACGAGTGTCAGGGACATGCGAGACTAGTTCCAAGCGCATGGGACAAAGCTATCCATAATGCAAGGAACATGAGAAAGATAAGGACACTCAAGGGGTGTCTGCAAATTCAGATAGTAATAGGCTCAAATGCATCATCACAATGGGGAGGACTAAACCTATGTGTAAGGGTCTGAATATGCCTGCCATGAACGAAGCAAATGTTGAAAAGGACCAGTAAACAAGTATAAGTCCAGCTAAAAATCTTGTCTCCAAGAAACATAAGTACCAAGATCATCTCTAAAATGTACATAAAGAAAAATCTGATACAAGTCACTGCGGTAGAAGCATTTTCAACTTCACTATTGTTAACCTCAGACATAACGCAGGTAGGGCTAACCACTGAAGGTGCCATAGTACCAATACCTGAGGGATCAAAATGATCATCTTCAAAATGAAGAGCAAAGCTGAATGATGTGAAGGAATCCGCAGTGGAAAATTCATCATCACAGGAGTTGGAAATTCTAGAAGTAGAATCGAACTCATCAGGATCACCGATTTACGGATCTTTAGGAGAGCTCAAAGACTCATCACTAGGGAGATCAGACTTTAATTTCAAATCAGGGCTAGACAAAACTATGCCTGGATCAAAATGTATGGCGGACTGTAATCTAGGCTCATCTTGTTCAATAATATCAAGGGTAGGAGGGGAATGAGATCTATGATAAATATCCCCCCATGGCTGGTCATCACCACGCATGGACTCGATAAAATCTTCATCCGAAGGTAGAGTACCATCAAGGCATTCGTGTGAACAGGACGAGTTGGCTGCCCAAACTGGCAGTGTAATGGGATCTTCTTCAACTATCTAGGAAGAAGAGAGATCCATATCTGCAGTGGTTTGTTGGATATGATCATAAGTGAGCTCCACTACAGATAAAGGCATAGACATCTCGACATGCGCAATGTCTTCAGACATGGAACTCGTGGATGGTAAAGTCCACGGATCATTTCAATAAGAGGTCCGGAATAACATATTATTCGAAGGAGGAGGCACACTATCGGAAATTGTTCCAATAAAATTCACAGGTGCAGAATGGTTAAAAGTTCCCATCAATGAGGGGTACATCCCAACACCTATGTTCCCAATTGCCGACTAAGAATTAGAAGCCTGCGGGACTATAGATCTCGTAGATGTTGTGTAAGGAGTGCCAACATAATCTAGATGATCGATCATCACAATATTTCCTTCATGGGGAAAGCAAATAACTCGAAATATAGTAGATGCGGTAGCCTTCATAGCATACATCCAGTTTCGACCCAGTAAAAGGTTGTAGTCGATGGGCGCATCAACCAGTTCGACTTCAATAGGCATGGACTTATCTCCCAAGGAGACAACAAGGGAAGGGATAATTCCATGTGGCATAAAAGATATACCATCGAATGTAGTGAGTGTAGTTCTAGATGCGAGTAGAAGAGGAGAGCCAAGAGATTTCCAACAAGTTAATGACATTACTGATGCAGAAGCACCTTCATCAACCATAGTACGTTTGATGAAGCTCTTAAGGAAAACCACCTGGATTTGAAAAGCCACGTGGTAAGGCAAGCGAGGTTGGACATCAGTAGTATCGAACTTGATAACACTAGGAGTTCTCCCATCCTGAACTCCTAATGCACTCAAAAGGGCATGCCTCTGAGAAGGACAAGCTTGCAAAACTTCAAGAGCCGACATGGCACAGGGAGTTTGGCCCAAATCTTCTACGATGGAGTAGTTCTGGGTGGCTCGAGCATTAGGATTGTGCATGGAGCGCTTGAGAACACCTTTCGGTATCTGTGGCATAATAGAAGGCTTTTCGATACGCAAGGAATTATAAGGAGGAGGGGGAGCCTCATTCCCCAAATTCGGTTGTGGTGTACCATAATCATGTTGACAAGTAGCAACACAAACCTCCGACTGAACCATATTCACACATCCATAACCACTAGTATTGGAAGAAGATGTTGTTGTTTCACTAGTACCATAACCAGTGGTGGGAGCATGCGAAGCCATGATCTGGTGATGAGGTAGGGGATCCTTCAACACAGCTGGGCTCTGTGCCAAATGCTTCGATGCTTCCTCAATATCAGGACATAAGTGAGTAAGATGATCCTCCCCACAAAGCTTGCAAGGGAATTTCACCTTACGCCTAGGTTTACGATCCTCGCCAGCATTACCGCCTTCCCTAGGAGGGTTGGAATTCTGTTTACAAGGAGTATTATGATTGCTATTGTTGTTACTTCCACTATTTCCACCCCTACAATTATTTCTCCCCTTTTTCTTACCAGCAGGCTGCTCATTACCCAATGGTTTCGTTGATTGCACATTGTGTACATCAGACGACGGAGTGGAAGTGGACAAGGTGTGAACCTGTCTGGGAGTAGACTGGTTTAGCGACAAATTTTGCATTTGATTAGCTAACAAGTCTACAAGGCAAGTGCATGCGGACCCCACGATGCCATCGACATGTGGTCCAGGAACTGATGTGGGTTCATGTCTTGTTCTCGGTGCATCAGGAATAATGTCATACAAAATGCCAGACTGAGAATAAAGTAGATCTAACTACTGGACTTTCAAGATAGCTTGTTCCTCAGTCATAATGCCGGACATCGAAACATCCTTAGCAATATATGGAAGTAAAGACTTAAGGAACCATTCCAACGGGAACTCTGGAGGAATGTTGGCTTTCACTAATCTCTTCCACCGATGCCACTCTTGAATGTGGTCAGAAATATGTGTGGCCTTATTCTGACGGAAGGTGGACAACAACTTAGTGCCAATATCATAATGAACCGATAGCTAGAAATGGTCTAAGAAAACCAAAGCAATCTCGTTGAATTCCCTATAGGTGTTTCCGGGAAACTCCACATACCACTTCGTAGCTGCCCCCATGAGGGTGCATTGAAATAGTTGTAATCGAATGGAATCATGATTCAAAGAGTTGGAGGAGCACCAAAGGTGAAATGTCGTGACATGATCTCCCAAGTCCTCACCACCTTTCCCCTCAAACTTTGGAATGTCTGAAGGGAGCTTGGTAGGAACCAGGGTCCAAGTAGGGTCGTGACACACCGGATCATTCGTGAGCTTCAAAAGATCTGGGAGATTCAAGCGTGCAAGGAATGGGAGCTGAGGCTAGAAAGCTTGATTATAAGCTCCCATAAAAGGTTGGTTGAATGGAACTGTGTTATACGATGGACCAAAAGCTTGACCATGAGGATTAAACTACTGATACTGAGGACCTGACAGCCCATAAGCTTTCCCATGGCCATAAGATGGATAACCTCCCCCTGCCTGACCCATTTGAGAGTAAGCATGTATATGTGCGTTTTGAGCACCATATTGGGTTGGTGGGTGATATTGGTGGCCAGCACCGACTATGTTGTAGTAAGGGTTTCCACCATGGGTATGGGGCATGTATGTACTATTCATAGTGTGAACCATGTTGTATTGACTGTAATGGTATGGTGTGTTCCCACCCCCAATATTAGGATTAGCTTGAGCAGTCGTGTGATGACCATAAGCATGAGAAGTATTCCCAGGTCCAATATGGGTGTGACCAGTAGCAGGGTTGGTGGTGTGATGTCCATGTGGATAGTAAATATTTCCACCCCCTACATTACCATTACTAGCGGCGGGAGTGGACGCAAAAGTATGCGGTATGTGTCCACCCCCGTGGTTGGGAGGAACGGTATCATATGCAAAAGTAGTATTAGGTTGACGAGTAGTGACATGTGTATTAGGTGGTGCATGGCGAGTCGTGTTTCGAGCAGCATTCCAACTAGGTTGGCTATTCCTAGGAGGTGGTCACGTTCCAACATTAGCATGGTTAGGAATCTGACCAGTCCCCATACTATGTGAGTGGGTGGACAGCGTAGTGCCCCCAACTAGGGTAGTGCCCCCAGCTGGTATAGTATGGCTAACACTTTGACTAGTGCCAGCATGAGCACCAACCATAGTGGAAGGTTCGACATTATTGTGACTAGGCATACCAAAAGAGAGTGCGGTGGGGTTGACCATAGGGCCAGAATCATCATGAGTCTTAGGCCTCCTATATCTAGAATCGTGTGGAAACGAAGGAACGAAAGGCTCGTCCTGTTCTTTTTCTTCGGGTAAGTCGAGCATCCCGTAAAGATAATTATCCAGATTTGAAGGATCAAACAGATCCCGGTCAAGTGGATTAGGACAAATAGAACTAGGTTGAGTCGCAGGTGGATCACCTCCCAAATCCTCACAAGGAGTCTGGGGATTGGAAGTATGTTCAACTCTACCAGAAGGAGTAGAAAGGTCTTTCCCGATATCAGGATGTGCAGCCATGTAATCCTCAACGTAAGTCGCCTAAGAATATGAAGACTCAGAGGGATCCCTCCGGTGTCCTCTAGTAATGTGTTGTGTAACCAAAGCTGGATTTAAACCAGCCAAACGACGAGACTGGTGGAGAGTAGGGCTCTGCGCCACGTTCTCTCCGGAGAGAGACACAACGTCTCCTAAAGGCCAACTATCGATCAAAAAACAGTAAATCAAAAGCACACACCTAGAGAATCTACAGCCAAGAGCAGACAGACAAAGTGTATAAATGATCTCCTGACACTAGAGCCGGTATGTCTCGCCTAGGAGAGGCTTGAGACTCCCAAACTATAACCGAAGGTAACAGAATCAGTTATAGAGACACCCAGGCTTCACTGTGTCGACAGGGTCAAGTCCACTACACAAACACAACTGTGTTTTCCAATCCCTATCTGACTCAGGACACAGAAAACATAACCACTACAAGTACCCTGTGCGATACCTAGGTAAGGCAGCTATGTCGACCGCAATATAACTAATGCTCAGGGGGACAGTCGTAGGTGGGACCCGTCATATGGGTAGTGTAGCTAAGCCCGAAGCACAAGAGGACGAACCTCCGGTATCCCTAGATACGAACTAATCATGGATATATCTCCCACGTTCAGCCGGTATCAGAGGGATATCTCCTCAAACAACTTCCCATGACCTCGCGCTTAACTCTGGTTTGAGTAGAGCTTTCCTAAGAACACCGATCTATACCATGGATTCCTCCACTCCCTGGTCAAAAGACCTAATGTTTCGTTCAATAGTCTTGGATTGTTAACTCACAATGATCTATTCCAAGACTCTAAACCTATGCTAGTTGGTGCACCCTATAAATAAAATAATTCTAATCAATTTTATGATTAAGTGTTAATTTTAGTGGCTATGATTACTCAAGGGATATGGTCGTGAAACTAGTGATGTGTAGACTCAATAGTATGAAACATCATCCAATCCTAGACTCATCTATCCAATAAAACAATGTCACTAATATGCAAAATCAACCAACAATTCCAAAATAAATATGCAAACTTTTATCTTTTCAATCCACAAGTAGAACCTAAAATGAAGGCAACAAGCACTCAGTGCAAAATGCAGTACATGGAAATAAAATATTTTTGTATTTTCTCTTATAAACATAAAGGAAAATGCAAAAAACTAATGAATATTTTCGTATTTTTTCAATATATATGGAATGAAAAAATGCAAGCAAAATCCTACTATCCAGTCACTGAAGTGCCGAGAAGATCACTAAGACAATCCAGTAGGTCCTAAACAGCAAGACTCAACCAATAGAAAGAGCTCAAAAGGAAGAAACCAAGAGGCTAAAACCAAGGATTGGTAAAAAACCAAGAAGGCTCAACCAAGAGAAACAAAGAGATCTGGTCACAACCAAGGCATGAAACAGTCAAGAAAGAGGCCAACAAAGACTCAGGAATCAACCAAACTCGCCTAGCAACATCCAATTGCCATAAACCAACAAAAGCCAGAGTTACATGCTACTGTCGAAGGAAATCCTGCGGGTACCTGCACGCAGTAGAGTAAACAGAGGCAGGTATACGCGGGCAGAACTAAGATAGCCCGTGGGTGAGGAAAAGCAAATGGTCAAACAAAGAGTCTAGAGGCTCAGAAAAAACAAGTTTTCTACAGTGTATCTTAATGGCCAATCAGTGACACAGAGCTTCGATAAACAACAACTCTAATTATGGACTAATGCTCAAATTTTTTCCCAAACATGGATGTTTTCCCTAGCGGAGTCACCATTTCTGTATTGGAGAAAACTCACTATGGCTTGGGAATACCACAACAGACATATGACTACCAGAAATCTACTCAATTCTCAAAACAATGCTATTATAAATGACAATGTTAAAACAATGGAGAAATGTAACCAACCTCGATCCAACATTTGATGTAGATCCCCATTGGAGCTTTCAATCCGCGCACATCCAAGCACTTGTAATCTGCAAATTAGTCTTGACAACCAATATCTAACAAGTACATGTGATATATAAATGACATTAACATTATCAATAACAATGGTCCATAATATCATAAGCAAATGTAACCCAATGCATAATAAATGACATTCACACCATGAATGGATGAGAATATGAGTATTTCTATTAATGAACAAGAAGAAGTACAAAGTGATATGACATCTTGCCGGCAACCAATCTGAACCAAGATCTAGATCAATCCACTTGTGCCTCCACCACTTCAATCCTCCATGAAAGGCAAACTCAAACTAGCAAGGAGTTTGGAAGGTGAACATAACTAGTTTACAACTACAAGGATCAATGAGTGTAGACTCAAGATAGGGCAAAAATCCACTAGAGTACCTTTACTGTTCTCTTCTTCCTCCTGTCCATAAGCCATATGTGCTCAATATATAGTCCTCTCAAAGGTAGGTGAAAGGACTCATCGATACGTTACTTGGGCAGATGGAGAGCCAAAGGTCACCCAATGACCACTTTTTGGGAGTAAAAAGTATTAAAATAGTGGTTTTTACCATTTTACTTGATACCCACGGGCTATAGGGATGGAACTCACGGGTACGCATGATATAGTGATGCAACATGCGGGTTGGAACAAAAATAGGATAGACTGGTATCACTGAAGGATGAAAATGGATCTGAGTCACTGCAATGGATCCCACAGGCCAAAGAATGTTGATGCTCACAGGGTGGAAGATTTTTGTGTAACATGAATTCCTATCAAGGATTGGACCTGTTCCATATCAGTTGGCTCTGCCATCTAATTTAAGAATCCATAATGTTTTCCACATTTCTATTTTAAAGAAGTATGTGCATGATGCTACTCATATGTTGAACTGGAATGACATACAGGTGGAACCCAAAGGAGATTTTCAGGTGGAACGAGACTGTATTCTCGATAGGAGGGAAACTATGCTTCGGAATCGTACCATAGGGAAGGTAAAGGTGCAACGGAAGCACCTTATCCCCAATGAAGCTACCTAAGAATTGGAAAGTAAAATGCGGGCAGCATATGTTAAGTTTAAACTAATTTGACTAGAAAGATCACTGAAAGAAACATAATCACAAGATAGACAGATATTTTACCCTGGGAAACCCTCATGGGGTAGAAAACCCAGCAAAGCTTTCCTCAATAAGATGATTAACCAAAATACAAGATGTGCTCCAATACTAGAGCTCCTTCTCTACGTCCTATGTAGACCTCTCAAACACAAGTGTGTTACTTTCCGAGCTATGCAAGTGTGAGATAAGTGAGGAGCATCCTCCTCTACTTATACTAGATTTCCGACTAACTTTTTCCCTAATGGGGCCGACCTATCCCAAGGGAGTCTAATAACCCCTAATTAATTAACTCAGGGCTGACCCCCACATGGTGGATCTAATAACCCTGTTTACCACAATCCAATGGAAGAATAAACATCTCTGGATACATAATAGAATTACCTCGGAGGGATGAAACATCTCTAGAATAATAAAGTACAAATATAATATTCTTAGAAGTTACAATATTCAACACTCCCCCTTAACGAGAAGGATATTATAACAACATCTGCAGGAGCAAGGAGTCATCTACTACATCATACATGATACATCTATAAATCATCGGAAGCTTTCTTCAAAACATCATCATCAGTAACTCAAGCAGTTACTGGAACATAGTCAATACTGGAACATTAGCATCATTAGTATTCAGTCTTCATCTTCTGCAACATCTGGATCATCATCTCGATCTATAGCATCTGGATCATCATCTTGATCTACAACATCTGGATCATCATCTCTATCTACAGCATCTAGATCATCATCATAGCATACTATGCAATACACATGATCATATTACATGATGATCAATCCCGCTCTCTTTAGGACATAGGCCCATGGATGTAATATCCCTTTTTCAAATTTTATTAAAATGCCCAATTTTCCACTTTTTTTCCCAATTTCGACCTTTGACTAGTTTTACTGTTTTGACCTCCAAATCAACCCAAATGCTCCCAAATATTCTGTAGGAGTGTATGAATGGTATTTAGACTTGAATATAAGATTCAGGGATGTTTTATGGCCCTCCAAATACTGCTGCAAACTTGATTTGTATTCTGATCAATATATGTAATTTTGACTAGTAATTTGTGCATCAAATCCCCCTCGGGTAACACTGCAAATGGCCTTCCAAATGCCTCCAAACTCCCACAAATTTATGAATAGAGGTATATAATGTGTTAATTATGTGATTAAGGTCTCATATGCACCATTAATTGATTTTTAATATTGTTCTAACTCTCTCACATTCAACAGCAAAAACCCCCAATTCGACCCTTGGGGAAATGGCACTATTTCACCTCCCAATACAACTAAACTGAGTAAAAATGCTTCAAATGCTCAAGTACAGTACATGAAACTTGTATAATACATCCATGGAAAGATATTTATCACAAATATATCAGATAATCATCCATACATTCGAAATCATCATCAATACATTGGCTCACAACAAGGTAGTGGGGAAATGGCATTGTTCTTCCATTAAAAATGAGATTTATACATTTCTACTTGGAATTTCGACCTGAAACTTTTTGGAGATGAAGAACAGAGTATTTAATTCATATTACAAAATAAATGGGGCATTAGAAGCTCCCACAAAGAGTACAGTAGCTCACCAAAAACGCCCTCCCATAAGGAGCACGAATATGCCTTCAAAACTGGAAACGGTGGAGAGAAAGTGCTGCACTAAACCAAACCATGAAACTTCCTATAGCTGCTACCTGCAAATACAAACTCCATTAAAGCACCATGAAAGACCTGAGTGGCCTCTCCAAACACCAACTTGGATGGGAATCTTTCACCCTCGAAATTGGCTAAGGCAAGAAACTAGTCATCCACTAGCTCTCTCTTCACAAATGCAATTTTTCTCAAATCATCAAAAGCCATTCTCATACTTGATTTCTACATTTTATAACCAACATTAGCCTTCAAGGGGTCGAAATCCTCTCAATAGATTCAATAATTTTCCATTTAGAAAATATTCCTCATTTGCCACTTGTCTCCTAATTCCAACCTTCCATCTTCTCCCAAATTCGAATTTGAGTCTCTTTAGATTCCTCCAACTCCATGAGCGCCTTCTTGAGCCTATTTTTTGGGCTGACATGTCATAATGGTCAGGTGTAAGAAGTCAGGTCTGAATTTTGTCATAAAATGTCATAGATGCTTCATTATTGTTGTCATAAAACTAGGAAATCTAGCCCATGTGTCCACTAGTCTCCAATTTGACTCTTCCTCTCCCATGGAGGTTACTATTCCTTCCCATTTCGACCTAATATTCTCAATGCCATGTGTTATGACTTACCAACTCACCCAAGAGTGTTCACCTTCCCATGAATTCGAATTGGAAAGAGAGAGCTGCCATGTGTCATTGAAAAATCAAGCTAGTGTGGGTCCCACCACCTCCATATGTCTCCAAAACCACTTGCCACCTAGAATTTCTCTTGAATTTATTTATTCATCATATTTATTAAATTCTTGAACCCTTCTAATGTCTAAATATCATTTATTAGTTTCCTTATTACCATCCCACATGTGCCCATCCAACCTAGGAAACTAGTAGGATTGATGGGATTGTCTTACTATGCACTTATTTCAATGGGGACATTACAGTCCTCCCCACCCAAGATTGCTTGCCCTCAAGCAATTTCAAATTTGGATTCTGCAAAATCTTCTCCTCTTCCCATGTGGCATCTTCATTTGGTAAGTCCTTCCATTGCACTAAATATTCTTTGATGATTCTACTCCTCAACCTTCTTTCCTGTGTCTTCAAAATCTTTTCCGGAACAAGTGTGAGCTGACCTTCATCATCCAAAGGAGGAAGTATTTCTGAAGTGATGATTTTCTGACCAAGAGCTTTCTTAAGACAAGAAACATGAAATACATTGTGGATTTTACTCCCTTCCGGAAGTTCTAGTTCATATGCTACTTCTCCAACCTTCCGCACTACCTTGTATGGCCCATAGTACCTTGGTTTTAATTTTTCTGCTCCATTCTTTTTGAGAGATGTTTGTTTATAGGGCTGCAACCTTAAATATACTAAATCATTGACTTGAAAGGTTCTCTCTTCTCTATGTCTATCAGCATATTGTTTTTGTTGATTTTGAGCAACCTGCAAATTGTCTTTCAAGAGCTTTAAAATTTCTTGGCTCTCTTCCACCCAATATTTAGCCTTTGGGGCTCTACTATCACCAAATATAATGTTAGCAAATGTAAGTGCATCATAACCATATAATGCTTTGAAAGGAGACATTCCTATTGACATATGATAAGTGGTGTTGTAGCAAAACTCACCCAAGTGTAGCCATTTTGCCCATGCTTTTTGCTGCCCTCCCACATAGTTTCTTAGGTATCCTTCCAACCATTGGTTTACCCTCTCTGTTTGTCCATCAGTTTGTGGATGATAGCTGGTACTTGGAGTCAATTGAGTGCCTACCAATCTAAAAAGTTCTTGCCAAAAAGCACCCATGAATCTACTATCTCTATCACTGACAATGCTCTTGGGGAGCCCATGCAATCTGAAGATTTCTTTGAAAAAAATATCAGCCACTTGTGCAGCACTAAAAGATGATGTAACAGCAAAGAAATGAGCAAATTTTTTCAACCTATCAACTACCACATAGATGCAATCCTTACCTAAGGATTTAGGCAATCCGGTGATGAAATCCATGGAAATACTGTCCCATTTTTGCTCCGGAATGGGCAATGGTTGTAATAGGCCGGCTGGACATGTAAGTTCTGATTTGTTTTGTTGACATGCTTTACATTCATTCACATACTTCTGAACATCTTCCTTCAGCCCCTTCCAAAAAAATCTTTGCCTCAACTGTCTATAAGTTTTGAAGATCCCCGGATGGCCCGCTAGTGGGGAATCATGTGCTTCTTGCAAAATTCGGTACTTGAGCTTGGAGTTATGAACTAAATAAATTCTTCCCTTATAATATATCAGCCCATTCAAAATCCTATAATTATCATCCCCTTTGATTCCATCCAACACATCACAAGCAAATTTGTCTTTGGCATATTCAACTAGTAGCATGTTTTTCCAATCCTTGGCAATATCCATGAGAGAAAAGGAAGGCCTTCTTGACAAAGCATCTGCTACTATATTATTCTTTCCTTTGACATATTCAATATCAAAATCATAAGCTTGAATCTTTCTTACCCACTTTTGTTGCCTTTCATTTAGATCCTTTTGGGTGAGAAAGTGTCTTAGACTATTATGGTCAGTTTTCACCACAAACTTGCTGCCCACCAAGTATTGTCTGAATTTGGCCAATGCATGCATAATGGCCAGCATTTCTTTATCATAGATGGAGTAAAGTTTTTCATGAGGCTGCAACTTTCTGCTCTCAAAGGCTATGGGGTGTTGGCCTTGCTTTAGGACAGCCCCTATTCCTCCACCTGAAGCATCACATTCCACAACAAAAGGTTTAGTAAAATCAGGAAGTGCAAGTATGGGATAACTACTCATTACCTCTTTCATTTTTTGGAATGCTTTTTCAGCCTCTTCATCCCACTTGAAAGCATCCTTCTTAGTCAAATCAGTGAGTGGAGAAGTCAACTTGGAGAACCCTTTCACAAATTTTCTGTAGTAGGTGCATATGCCAATAAAGCCTCTCAATTCGGTAATATTTTTTGGTGATGGCCATTCCAAGATAGCCCTGATTTTTTCCATGTGTACCTTCACTCCTTCTTGCCCAATAATGTGCCCAAGATACAGTATTTCTTTCATCCCAAACTCACATTTTGATAATTTAGCAAATAAGGACTCTTCTTGCAAGATTTTCAACACAATCTCTAACTGTTGCAAATGCTCTTCCCATGTTTTACTGTAAATGAGAATATCATCAAAGAAAACCAAAACAAACCTTCTTAGTTGCTTGCAAAATATCCTATTCATACATGCTTGAAAGGTGGCTGGAGCATTAGTTAACCCAAAAGGCATGACAAGAAATTCAAAGTGGCCAAAATGACATCGAAAAGCAGTCTTTTGCACATCTTCATCTTTCATTCGAATTTGGTGATACCCTGATCTAAGGTCAATTTTTGAGAAGTATTTGGCCCCATGTAGCTCATCCATTAGCTCATCAATCCTAGGAATAGGATACCTATTCTTGATAGTCTTTTTGTTCAAGGCTCTGAAATCTATGCACATTCTCAATGTTCCATCTTTTTTCTTCACTAGCACTACTGAAGAAGCATAAGGGCTAGAGCTTGGTCTAATGAGACCCAACTCTAGGATTTCTTGGATAGCTTTTTCAATCTCATCTCTAAACCTTTTAGGATGCCTATAAGGTGGTATTTGAAAGGGTGAAGTACCCTCCTCCAAAACAATACTGTGCTCAACCCCCCTATCTGGTGGCCTACCATGTGGAAGGTCTCTAAAAACCTTTTCATATTTTTGCAAAAGTCTCTCTATCTCCTTTGGGTGTTTGAAAATATTTATAGTTGGCTTGGGAGATGTAATATGACATTCAGCAGCCCATTCTATATCCCCATGCCTCAATATAGATCTCATGCTATTGCAAGTCACTACTTGATTTGGATAAGTGTGTTGCCCTCTCACAACTCTTTGTACTCCTTTTGAATCTTGGAATTTCATTTCAGGAATTTGATAATTTACTGTATGCTCTCCTATTGAATACAACCATTGCACTCCCAAAACCACATTAGTATCAGCAACATCAACCACATAAAAACTATCAACAAAAGTATAGTTACCTACGGTGACTTGCAGCTTTGGAACCCATGTTTTGCATTGCATTGTGTTGTGACCGGGAATGACAACTCTGAAGCCATCAAATGGTTCAATAGGTATCTTTCTTTTCTCTACCATCTCTGCATCAATGAAGTTATGAGTGGATCCTCCATCTACCAAAACTGAAGTTCTTTGTCCTTGTACCACACCTTTGCATCGGATAGTATGATAGCGAGGTACTGCTGAAAGCACTGCCATTCTTGCTTTGTCCGGTGAAGGATGATTTTCTTCTTGTCTTTCCTCTTCTACTGCTGTCTCATATGCCTCTTCTTGATCTGAAATATGTCCATCTTCATCCATGCCCCCATCATACCCCTCATTATCAGAAAATACTTCTATGTATTGAGCCTTTCCTTTGGTACATTTGTGCCCCGGTGTCCATGGTTGGAAGCATGTGAAGCATAGTTTCTTTTTTCTAAGTTCATCCCTGTTTAGTCCCTCTTTTTTATTCCTCTCAAATGACTCTCTTTGCCAAGGTTTCTTATCATATCCATCCCTTTTCCAAGGTTTCTTTTCAAATTTATAGCTAGGCTTAGGAGGAAATCTCATTCTAGGAAGCACATTTTGGAGATCCCTAGTCAAGCTCATTGCATCTTTTAATGTAGTTGGCTTGTGGGATTTGATCAAACCTCTTAAGGGTTCATCCAAACCTTCAGTGAATAGCAATACTAATCTTCCCATAGATACATCATCCACCTTGACTGATAATTTTTGAAAGTCCAACATATATTCGGTAGGGGACCCAGTTTGCTTCAATTGAGCTAGTTCTTTGAAAGGCAATTCTGGATCTTTTTGTTCAAATCTTTCTAGTACCATGTCAACAAATTCTCCATATGTTTTAACCTGATTATGACCCAAGGTTTTCATCCCATGAAACCACCATTCATTGGCATCTCCTTCCAAATGCAAAATGGCCATTTTTAATGCATCCTCTTCCAACATAGGATTCAGCTGAAAATATACATCCAATTTTTGCACCCAAGTGTTAGCAGAATTTTGAGAAGAACCATCAAAAGTAGGAAGTGACATTTTTCCAATAGCACTATTCAATTCTTTGTTTTGGAATGGACTCCTATTGTCTCCCTTCATTTTAATCTTTTGCATAGCATCAATGTAGTCACTGAGTGGTACACCTCTTTTACACTCTTCATTCAAATCATTCCAATCATTTACTAGTTTCTTGTAATCCAATTCAAGATTGGGTTCTTCTTTGGGTGTGAGAAATTTAGGTGCAGTATGCCTTTGTGTGCTTTGAAATTCATCAGGTCTATTATGAGGTCCTGTACTTGAGAAAATATACTCATTCCCTTTCATCTTTTCCTCTGAGTGTGAACCACTATTATCTCCTATCATCCCTTTGCCTGAAAGTTGGCTACCCAACAATTCAAAACCTTTCATCATTTGTTTATTAATATCTAGAATAACCATGGTAAGTCCTTCAAAACATGGTTTTAAGGCTTCAATAAATTCCTCCTTATGTCTTAATTTTTCCTCCTCCTCTCTACCCATTGTTTTAGAAAAGAACTATTTTTCTGCTACTATCTCTTCTTCAACCAAAACTTCTTCAACTACTGATTCAAAGGGTGGTGTTTTATTTGTTTGGCTTCTTGTTAATACCATCAGGTGCCAAGACCATGCTCTGATACCACTTGTAATATCCCTTTTTCAAATTTTATTAAAATGCCCAATTTTCCACTTTTTTTCCTAATTTCGACCTTTGACTAGTTTTACTGTTTTGACCTCCAAATCAACCCAAATGCTCCCAAATATTCTGTAGGAGTGTATGAATGGTATTTAGACTTGAATATAAGGTTCAGGGATGTTTTATGGCCCTCCAAATACTGCTGCAAACTTGATTTGTATTCTGATCAATATATGTAATTTTGACTAGTAATTTGTGCATCAAATCCCCCTCGGGTAACACTGCAAATGGCCTTCCAAATGCCTCCAAAATCCCACAAATTTATGAAAAGAGGTATATAATGTGTTAAGTATGTGATTAAGGTCTCATATGCACCATTAATTGATTTTTAATACTGTTCTAACTCTCTCACATTCAACAGCAAAAACCCCCAATTCGACCCTTGGGGAAATGGCACTATTTCACCTCCCAATACAACTAAACTGAGTAAAAATGCTTCAAATGCTCAAGTACAGTACATGAAACTTGTAGAAGACATCCATGAAAATATATTTATCACAAATATATCAGAGAATCATCCATACATTTGAAATCATCATCAATACATTGGCTCACAACAAGGTAGTGGGGAAATGGCATTGTTCTTCCATTAAAAATGAGATTTATACATTTCTACTTGGAATTTCGACCTGAAAATTTTTGGAGATGAATAATAGAGTATTTAATTCATATTACAAAATAAATGGGGCATTAGAAGCTCCCACAAAGAGTACAATAGCTCACCAAAAACGCCCTCCCTCAAGGAGCACGAATATGCCTTCAAAACTGGAAACGGTGGAGAGAAAGTGCTGCACTAAACCAAACCATGAAACTTCCTGTAGCTGCTACCTGCAAATACAAACTCCATTAAAGCACCATGAAAGACCTGAGTGGCCTCTCCAAACACCAACTTGGATGGGAATCTTTCACCCTCGAAATTGGCTAAGGCAAGAAACTAGTCATCCACTAGCTCTCTCTTCACAAATGCAATTTTTCTCAAATCATCAAAAACCATTCTCATACTTGATTTATACATTTTATAACCAACATTAGCCTTCAAGGGGTCGAAATCCTCTCAATAGATTCAATAATTTTTCGTTTATAAAATATTCCTCATTTGCCACTTGTCTCCTAGTTCCAACCTTCCATCTTCTCCCAAATTCGAATTTGAGTCTCTTTAGATTCCTCCAACTCCATGAGCGCCTTCTTGAGCCTATTTTTGGGGATGACATGTCATAATGGTCAGGTGTAAGAAGTCAGGTCTGAATTTTGTCATAAAATGTCATAGATGCTTCATTATTGTTGTCATAAAACTAGGAAATCTAGCCCATGTGTCCACTAGTCTCCAATTTGACTCTTCCTCTCCCATGGAGGTTACTATTCCTTCCCATTTCAACCTAATATGCTCAATGCCATGTGTTATGACTTACCAACTCACCCAAGAGTGTTCACCTTCCCATGAATTCGAATTGGCAAGAGAGAGCTGCCATGTGTCATTGAAAAATCAAGCTAGTGTGGGTCCCACCACCTCCATATGTCTCCAAAACCACTTGCCACATAGAATTTCTCTTGAATTTATTTATTCATCATATTTATTAAATTCTTGAACCCTTCTAATGTCTAAATATCATTTATTAGTTTCCTTATTACCATCCCACATGTGCCCATCCAACCTAGGAAACTAGTAGGATTGATGGGATTGTCTTACTATGCACTTATTTGAATGGGGACATTACAATGGATGATACAATCCAGATCAAGTGCCAGGATGATCAATCCTTATCACTTTAAGAGAAGTCTCATGTCTAGGGACGATGCAATCCCGATCAACTTCCAGGAGGATCATTCCTTATCACTTTAAGACAAGTCTCATGTCTAGGGATGATGCAATCCCGATCAACTTCCAAGAGGATCATTCCTTATCACTTTAAGACAAATCTCATGTCTAGGGACGATGCAATCCCGTCATGTACATTTTGAACCAAAGGCTCATGGACGATGCATTCCTCTCACATACCTTTTGAACCAACTGTTCACGGACGATGCAGTCCTCTCACGTACCTTTTGAACCGAGGTCCAGGGAGAATGCAGTCCTATCACCTACCTTTTGAACCAACTGTTCACGGATGATGCAGTCCTCTCACGTACCTTTTGAACCAACTATTCATGGACAATGCATTCCTCTCACGTACCTTTTGAACCAACTGTTCATGGATGATGCAGTTCTCTCACGTACCTTTTGAACCGAGGTCCAGGGACGATGCAATCCTATCACGTACCTTTTGAACCGAGGTCCAGGGACGATGCAGTCCTATCTTCAATTCTCAAAGACATCTGTCTACAGATAAATTCTAGGACCAAAGTCCGGGGAAGATGCAATCCCCTCCTATCCTCTTAGGACTTCATTCTCGGAGACATCTTTCTATGGATCAATTCTGGGACCAGAGGCCGAGGAAGATACAATCCCCACCTGTCCACTCAGGACTTCATTATCGGAGACAACTGTCTACGGATCCTTTTAGAACATATGTTCAAGGATGATGCAATCCCCACAGTATCCACAAGTATCATTAATACATCATCAGTACAAGTACATATATCATCAATACGAGTGTCCTCATCAATACACGTATACATATCATCAATACAAGTATCCTCATCAATACATGTCATCAATATAAGTATACTCATCATCAATACAAGTATTCTCATCAATACATGTATACATATCATCAATACAAGTGTCCTAATCAACAATGTCATCAATACAAGTATCCTCATCAGTATAAGTGCATATATCAGAAATACAAGTAATATAAGTATTCTAAGTATACGTATAAGCATCCTAAGTATACATATAAATATCTAGGTGTAATAAACAGGTATCCTCATCATTGACCTTGCTGTCAATGTGGGCAATTTCATCATCAATGACTATATCACTCCCCCTTTCGAGGAGGGTCCTTTTGAAATACACTAAGCTTGTCTCGGAAATATTCAAATTTCACTCGAGACAAAGGTTTGGTCAATATATTAGCAATTTGTTGCTCAGTTCTCACATACTCGAGCTTAATAGCTCCTCTCTGCACCATATCTCGTATATAAAAATATCGGATCTCTATGTGTTTTGACTTATCGTGGAACACTAGATTTTCTGTCATCTTAATACAACTTTGATTGTCACACATGATCACAGTGGGATCCATCTCTAAGTCAAACACTCTAGATAATAGTTTCCGAAGCCACACTGCTTCACAACTAGCAGAGCATGCAGCTATATATTCCGCTTCAGCAGTACTGAGAGCCACACTAGATTGTTTTTTGTTGAACCATGAGATCATGGTAGATCCAAGACCATAACATCCACCTAATGTACTCTTCCTGTCTGAAACACTTCCTGCCCAATCAGAATCTGAGTAACCAAGTAATCTGAGTTCATGACTTCCAAGACAATATAGACCAAAATCTAAAGTACCCTTTAGATACCTCATCACATGCTTTGCAGCTATTAAGTGAACCTTTCTAGGCTCTACTAGATACTGACTCAAGGTATTTACAGCAAAGCATAAGTCTGGTCTGGTATTTGTTAAATACATCAATGACCCAATGATTTGTCTATATAGAGTCACATCCACTAATTTTGATGAGTCATCAACTAATAACTTCAAGTTCGATTCCATGGGAGTGGACATGGCTTTACACTCCAACATATCGAATCTTTTCAGAATCTCCACAGCATACTTACCTTGATTTAGAAAGATTCCTTTTGGTTCTTGCCATACTTCTAGACCTAGGAAATAGTGCATTAATCCAAGATCTTTCATCTCGAATTCTGAAGAAAGCTTCTTCTTGCATTCGATAATTTTTTTCTCACTTCCAGTTAGAAATAGATCATCTACATACAACAATAGTATAACAGGTTCATCATCCATAACTTTGAGATAAAGATTAGGGTCAGCTTTACTCTTGGTAAAGCCCATGCTTGTTAAGAAATTGTCAATCCTTCCGTACCAAGCTCTGGGAGCTTTCTTCAATCCATATAAATCCTTTTTCAGCTTGCATACATGTGTTCTCCCATATTTAACCTCAAATCCTTGTGGTTGTTCTATGTACACTTCTTCTTCAATCACACCATTCAGGAAAGCTGTCTTAACATCCATCTGGTGTAATTTCCATTTCATCATAGATGCAAGTGCCATGATAGTTCTAATTGAAGTGTATCTAGCAACTGGTGCAAATGTTTCTTCATAGTCAATTCCCTCTTTCTGAGAGAATCCTCTGGCTACAAATCTTGCCTTATATTTTTCAATGCTACCATCTCCAGCATGTTTTATCTTGAATATCCATTTGGAAGATACCACACTTTTATCTTTTGGTTTGGGAACTATATCCCAAACATCATTTTTCATTATTGATTGGTATTCTTCTGTCATTGCTTCTACCCACTCTTTCTTCTGAGCTGCCTCTTCATAGCTAGTAGGTTGTTGATCCACAAGGTCACACATCAAAGCCACATAGTTGGATACTAGCTTTGGTTTCTTTCTTTCTCTAGTGGAGCCTTCAGGAGCTCCATATTTTTCTACTCCTTCAATAATGTCTCTAGCCCATGCTAGCCTTCTTTTTCTAGATAAATTTTTAATGGGGGGTTCTTGTGGTTCTAGCATGTCATGGTCATCTGGTGCATCATCTTCAGGGATGGGCACAACTTCTGTGATTCTAGGAGGTGTATCTTCTTCATAGATTTCTTCAAGTTGGCACTTCCTAGATTTCTTGAGAGCTACTTCTTCATCAAATGTTACATTTTTGCTTATTTCCATATGATGAAAACCTGGTATGTAGATTTTAAAGGCTTTGGATGATTCACAATATCCAACAAATATTCCCTTCTTACCAGAAGGATCCAACTTGGTTCTCTTTTCTTTTGGAATGTGAATGTACACTAGACATACAAACATTTTGAGATGACTTACCTCGGGCTTCTTTCCTGTGAACACTTCTTCTGGAGTCTTGAATTCAAGAGCACTATGGGATAGTCTATTTTGTACATAGACTGCTGTCCTAGCTGCTTCAGCCCATAGATACATGGGTAGATCTTGGTCATGTATCATAGTTTTTATAGCTTCCATGATGGTTCTATTCTTTCTTTCAGCAACCCCATTTTGTTGGGGATTGTAGGGAGTGGTTAGTTCCCTCTTGATTCCAACTTCCTTACAAAAGTCTTCAAAGTCTTTTGAAGTATATTCTCCGCCATTATATGTTCTGAGAATCTTGATTTTCTTTTCTGAGTGATTTTTTATCAAGGCCTTGAACTCTTTGAATTTTCCAAAGAATTCATTCTTTCCTTTTAGAAAGTATATCCAAGTATTCCTTGAATAGTCATCAATGAATGTGAGATAGTATTCAAACCCACTTAGGGATGTGGTGGGCATTGGTCCACATACATCTGAATGTATTTACTCCAAAATGTTCTTAGTCTTTGTTTCACTTTTTGGAAAAGGGTTCTTGACATTCTTCCCTTTTTTTAACATCCTTTGCATGTGCCATTATGATCAACCTTCAAGTATGGTAATCCTATGACCACCTTGCTCACATAGGGTAAGGCCTTGTAGTTAATGTGAGCAATCCTTCTATGCCATAGCTCACTGGGGCTAGTGGTTTCATGGACAAGAGCAACTTCTTGGTGACTCTTGAGTTTGTAAATACCTCCTTCTTCTTCACCAATAACAATTGCATCCTCAATTGATTTTCCTTTGGGCCACATAAGTACTTGTCCATCAATAAATGCAATTCTAAAGCCTTTCTTATCTAGAGTTGAGATAGAAAGTAGGTTCTTCTTTAAACCTGGTACATATAAAATTTCTTTCATCTTTAAAGGTGTTCCAGAATCAAGCTTGTAGCTTGCTTCACCACTTCCTTTGATGGGATATTGATAGTCATCTCCTAGAGATACCTTTTGTGGAAAAGTCTTCTCTTCAAGTCTTGAGAGAGTTTTCTTTTGACTTGTCATGTGCTTTGAAGCAACACTATCAATGAGCCATGTATTTTCTCCAGGTGACACAGATCTAGAGAGTGCAGAAAATAGGACATATTCTTCTGGATCTACTTTCTTTACTTTAGATTTTTTCCTTCGAGGCCTTTGCTCTTCTTCTTCTTCTTCTTCTTCTCCACTATCATCTTCTGCCATATGTTCATGATGTCTCTTGTGAGCAAACTTCTTCTTCTTCGCTGGTGCAGTACAATTTCTAGCAAAGTGTCCTAGTTTAAGACAATTGTAACATTGGACTGTGGAGAGGTCTCTTTCTGAGTTTGTTTCTCCTCTCCTTTTGAATCTATGAGAGGGTTGAGACTTCTTGTGGTCCACTTTCTTGAAGTGACCCTTTCTTCCTCTTTTGGTGTGTGTAGCCCAGGCTTTGTCATCCTCCTTGAGAAGGGCTTCTCTGTTGGCTACCCTAGCTTCTTCTTGAACACAATCCTCCCATACTACATCAAAATTCATACTTTCTTTTTTGGAACACATAGTTTGTATAAATGAATCCCAAGGTCTGGTGAGACCATTTAGAGCAGTCATCACAAGTTCATCTTCATCAAGAGTATCTCCAATGGCATCTAGTTGTTCCTTGATTTGGGAAACCCTTGAGAAGTAGTCTTGAATGGATTCTCCTTTGTGCATCTTGGTACTCTTTAACTGAGTTCTTAGGTTCATCTTCTTATTGATGTTCCTCCCTTCATACATTCTTCCTAGGGCATCATACATTTCCTTTATGGTCTTCTTGGATGCCACTTAGGGAATCAAGTGGTCCTTGATAGAATCAACAATGATTCTCTTTGCCCTAATTAGATCCTTCCAATGCTTTTATTTTGCTTCATCTTCAGCGGGTCCTACAACTTCATCCTTGATATATTGAGCAAGATCATTCTCTTCAAGAATGAGACCAATTCTGTATTTCCATGCCCAGAAATTCTCTATACCTTCTAGCTTGTCTTCAAGATTAGTGCTTGGAGCCATCTACTCTTGGGGGAGTCCAAGAGATTGGAGTTTCAAGAGATAGAGTAACACTTACCAGGAGATGTGCTTCTTCAACCTTTTGCTTTCTGGATCTGCAACAGAATTTATGGTTTATCGCACTTTTGGTCAAACTAGGATTTGACTTTCCTGAAGTTCTACCCAACTAAAAATCTCAATCTAGGGCTCAAAACTTTGATTTTGAGAAGGGCTATTCAGCCATGCAATCAGAATCCAAAAACACTAACTTTTGTAGAAACCCTAATTTTGGGAGAGAGAGAGAAAGATAATTTTTCCTTGTGAAAGATGTTTTGTTCAGGCTAGCTCTGATACCATGTTAAATTTAAACTAATTTGACTAGCAATATCACTGAAAGAAACATAATAACAAGATAGACAAAGATTTTACCCTGGGAAACCCTCATGGGGTAGAAAACCCAACAAAGCTTTCCTCAATAAGATGATCAACCAAAATACAAGATGTGCTCCAAGACTAGAGCTACTTCTCTACCTCCTATGTAGACCTCTCAAACACAAATGCGCTACTTTTCGAGATTTGCAAGTGTGAGATAAGTGAGGAGCATCCTCCTCTACTTTTACTAGATTTTCGACTGAATTTTTCCCTAATGGGTCCGACCTCTCCCAAGAGAGTCTAATAACCCCTAATTAATTAACTCAGGGCCGACCCCCACATGGTGGATCTAATAACCCTGGTTACCACAATCCAACGGAGGAATAAACATCTTCGGATACATAATAGAATTAACTCGTAGGGATGAAACATCTCTGGAATAATAAAGTACAAATATAATTTTCTTAGAAGTTACAATATTCAACAGCATATCCAATTCTATTCCAAGGAGGTTACGAGGAAGAATAAGCAACATCGAGGACGATGTTGAGCTTAAGTAGGGGTGTTTGTAAGATACCCCTTTGCTGAAACATTTTATGTTTGAAGAAAAAATTATCTTAACTTTTATTGTAAAGTTTTATATTTGGCCAAGTGGCCAAGGATGGTTGTAATTGCACAATATTATTATTTAAATAAAATAAAATAGGAGACACTCACCTAAGGAGACTGTTGAAAGAGTGTTTATTGACCCACTAGGTGGAATGGAATCTGGGGTAGAAGGAAATGGACAAGTGGTAGGATCATGAACTTAGTAACTAGCTATTGTTATGGGACAATTGTTGGGCCCTGGAAATGCCCCTTTTTTACCATACCTATTACACCATTTTGCCCAGTTACACCCTACCTTCATAAACCATATACATGTCTTTTTCTAGATTAATCAGCAATCCTGACAAGGTATACATCATTATTGTTTCATTTAATTAAATGCCTAAGATTGTTATGGTTATGAATTGTGGCATTTGATTTATCCTAACTTGTGTGATTTCATTAAGTTAAGATCAAAGCACAAGTGTATCAGTCACCATGCCTTGGGAAAGAATCATATGTGGGCCAGCTATTACTCTTCTAACTCAATTCCTCATATTTTCAAGGGACGGCGCATCTCTACACGTGAAGCTATAACAGGTCACTAAAACAAAGCATAGCTGCAATAGACAGGATGCCTCGCAATTGGTTGAACTGTTGATCCATTGACTGCTAGTGTAACAACATCCTTCATGACTAATGACCTTATTCATTATGGCTGTAACAGTTAGTTGTAACTCTGCAGCATGAAGATCGTAGATCTTCATTGTTGCACGAAATTAGTGGATCACGAACTGTATTCATCATGTATAAATTCAGGAAGGCTTTCCAAGTCTAGGGTTGGATAATTATTATTTTTGTATGGGCTGTAACAAAGAACTAGAACTGTGGATTACCATCTCTTAATGAAGAGCAGAGTTACTTCCATTTTTGTGTCTTAATTCATGGTAATTCACAGCATCTCTATTAGAAGGCCAGGGCCCGCCTTATCACAGAGATTTCTGAGTTCAAGTAGGTAGTTACATTTACTCATTTCCTGTTGTGTGTTGTGGAATTGCATTAGGTGTGTTTCTGATAGCTGCAACAGAGAGTTTATGATTGCATTCTTTATTGGTAGTTTATTTTTTGCATTATGAATAGTTGCAACTACGTGGTGTGACAGTCGACTGTGTAGGTTAGTTTGATTAATGCATGTGTGTTCAACAGCTATTACAACCAAGCTCAGTTCCATTCCTTTCAGTAATTTATGCTTCTTAAGATTTCCAATGGTTATCAATTTATAGTTCAAGTTTATTTCTTAATTCTGGTTGTTGTTGTATCTTTAATTGAATTCATAGATTAGGAAGATCATGGTTGAGTTACAGTAGTTGCTGGATGGATCATTTTGGTAAAGATTGAATACTGTAGTTTGATAATTATAGAATTTAACTTCTTGCAAAAGTAATTTAGTTCAATTTCATTCTTAGATCAGTAATTGCTAGGTTGATTTTTGTAGGAAGGTAGTTGCACTTTGAATTCCTAGATGCATGAGTTAGATTAGTTTTCTTTATGGAATGAGTTTGGATGAGAAGATAGGTAGGATTATCATATTTATTTATTCAATCAACTGCTAGAGATGTTTATGCATAGATTGTGCTTATTGCCATTGAAATAAAAGACCTCCCTGGGTTTGACAATTTATATTGATCATCCTGTGTGTTAGTTGTAATTAATTGGCATATATGGTGACCAACATTTTGGTGCCATTGCTAGGGACGGTAATTGATAGACACAGTTAGTAGTTGGTTTTTTATTTCATTTTAGTTCAATCATTTTCAGCATGCATGAATACAAGAAAAACAAATCAAGAACCCCCTTTGAATACTAATACTGCAGGTGGACGAGGTTGAGGTCGTAATGCAGGTTTGGGAAGAGAAACATTCATCGATGATATAATTGCTAAGGCTGATTCTTCTACCAGACCACCACGGACATCTATAGGAAGAGGAAATTATGTTCCTCCCAATCTTGAGAATTCAGCATCAACTGTGGAGAATATAATGGGACCATCCACTCCCATTGCAGAAAAGAAACCTCCTGAAGACAAGGGAAGCACCGTGGGTGTACCGAATAGAGAGGAGATTTATCATATCAATGGTACCAGAGTTACTAAAGAAGTGTGGTTGGAGACTTGCTGAGAAGTAGAGGAAGAGAGAAGGAGAGAAGAAGAGAGGAAGAGAGAAGAAGAAGAAAGGGAAGAGGAAGAACGCATAAAGGAAACCATTAAATTTTGGACTAACAACATGGCTGATAGAGAGCAGGAAGGCAAGAATGAACATAGGGAGAACCGTGAAGAAGAAGTGGAAGATAATCATCCTGGTAATACTATGGCTACATTAGAATTCCCTATCCTCCAGACACCTGGAGCAGCTCCTATGAAAAACATCTCACCATCAGTTCTCCCGAATTTCCATGGTAAATCTTCTAAAGATCCTGATGAATTTATTTTTGATTTTGATATCCTCTATTGCAGCTATGATTACACCTCTAGTGCTCAGAAGCTGAAACTGTTCCCAACTACCTTGAAAGGAAATGCTCTACGTTGGTTCATGAGTCTAGGTCGTGAGACCATTACTACTTGGGACCAAATGAAAAACACCTTTCTCTCTAAATATCAAGAATATTGTATAACCAAGGATAGAAAAGGAAGAGTTGTTTAAAATTGTTCAGAAGGAAGAAGAGAGCTTGGAAGACTTTGTGGAAAGATTGATGTACAATTTGCAAAGGTCTGGACACACTGAGATTGGAAAAGATGTACTTAAGATTATTTTGATACGAGGAATTAAGGAAGATTGCATTGATATGTTGAATTTGTTGGGGAAAGGGGACATCTCAAAAGAGCCCTTCGAGAAGATTGTTGAATTATGTTGAAGGTACTCAAGGGGATCCTCTAGAACTAACAAATCAGACAAATATCGAGATCAGGATGTCTTCACTAGGACACAGAAGTCAGCTAGTGGAGGATCCACTTGAGCAGAGATAGGAAACTTGCTGGAGAATTTTAAAACTGATATGATGAGCTCCATTTCGTCGGAGTTAGATGTCTTGAGAGAAAAACAGAGGCAAGTAGTAGAAGATGCTACACTTGGTGTATTCTGTCCCAAATGTAGGAAAAAGCACCCACTAAAAGAATGCCCACTGGACAAAGCAAAAATATGTAGAATATGTGAGTTGGAGCATGACACCAAGGAATGCCCCTCACTACCGAAGGTCAAGGCTATTCTATAGGCATCCACTTCAGATGTGGAACAAGCTTACTTCATTGCACAAAAGAAACCATGGCAGCCTCGCAATCAAGGTATGAATCAAGACCCGTCATTTTTTCTGAATAATATGAATTGTATGAACAATATGAATAATATAAATACACAATTCCCTTCACATTATTTTGGTAACCAGTGGCATCCATCTCAGAATTCAATGCAAAATCCTAATTCTTGGACACCATGGTCACAACAGTCAAACAATCAAGCTCTTTGTTATTCCAACTGGAGAAATTATTACCAAGGAAATAATTTTCCCCATCACCAGACTCAGTATCAGCAGTATCCTCCTCAACAGTATCCTAACCAACAATACCAACAACCACAACCGCAATTCCAAAACAATGCTGCACCTACGAATGCACCACTTCGACCACAATTACCTACACAACCTAACCCAAACCCAAACAATAAAGAAGTCCATCAATTTGAGAATGCCAACATGCTTGAGTATTCCATTTCCCAAGTTCACTGCAATGATATATGATTATGATCAGGGAGGGTAGTGGAACCCATCATCACTGAGGATGTTCCATCCCCAGTGACTGAAACTGGAGTGAGTCAACACTATGAGAATATTGTTCATTCAACAATCCCCATTATTAAGGATTCTGACATTCCTACTAAAAGTGTGGCTGAAACTCAGGAAGTAACACATGATGAAGGACAAACTACACAATTGATGAGAGAACCACCATACCCTGAATGATTGTTCCTGCAGAAAACAATGGAACAACCTCGATTCAATCTCTTAGGAGAATTGAAAAATTTGTATGTCAAAATTCCACTGTTACAAGCCCTCCATGACGTGCCCATTTATGCTAAGATGTCAGGGATTTGTGTATCAAGAAATTACCAGGAACAAAGCCTAGGGATCCTCCCACTATCCATGTATTGGAAAAAATTTCTGAATTAATAATGGGGAAGACTCTTGTGGTAAAATGCGATGACCCTGGAAATCCTACTGTGCCAGTTCACATAGGAAACACGCAAATCCCCAATGTCTTGGTAGACTTAGGCGTGGCTATTAACGTTATGACCATAGAAACTGTGAAGAAACTTGGACTCACTAACCTTCAGCCGACCCATACTATTTTGGAACTTGCTAACAGATCAACAATCAAGCCTGAGGGGATCCTAGATGACCTTGTGATCTCAGTTCACTCATGGGAATACCCTATGGATTTCTTGGTGTTACAACCAAAATCTCAATTAGGGGGACACCCACTGATACTAGGAAGACTGTGGTTGGGCACAACAGATGGCTGTATCAGCTGTCGGTCAGGATCTATGACCATCTTAGACGGGACTGAGATCAAAATCCTAACCTTGTACCCTCCATCTTGACCAAGCACAGAAGCTAAAACTCCACTTTGGGAAGATTTGGAGTTGGAAGAAGGTGTTCAGCGGTTATTAACAATAGGGAGAGACTTAACGTTTAAAGGTGAAACAGAGGACAATGCGATTAACAGTTTCATCAGTGAGCCGACGTCTGTTAACAAGCATGTTTACCAAATTGTTAACAATATGTTAGATGAAGTAGAACAAGAAAATATTATAGAAGAAACTCTAGTCAGTGATGCCAGTATAATTCTAGTACTCTAGAATTTGAAAAGTGTACCAGTTGAAATTGAGCCAGGGAAAACATTGAATGTCAATTCAAACCTTGCGCCCAGTGAGCTGGAACAGCTAGTCACCTTGTTGAAACAATGTAGAGGAGCTTTTGCTTGGGAGTATACAAACATGAAAGGGATTCCTTCTAATCTGTGTACCCATCACATTTATATTAAGAGCGACTCCAGGCCTATGTGTCAACCACAGTGAAGGATGAACCCGAACCTAAGAGACATTGTGAAAGAAGAGATCCAAAAAAATTTGGAAGCAGGATTTATATACTCGATTTCAGACAGTGAGTGGGTTTCTCCACTCATGATTGTGCCAAAGAAGAATGGGAAATGGATGGTTTGCATGGATTACAGAGAACTGAACAAGGAAACGCAGAAGGACCACTTCCCCTTACCTTTTATCGATCAGGTCCATGATACCTTGTCTGGGATAAAGTATTTTTCTTTTCTAGATGGTTTTAGTGGCTACAACCAAATCCAGATTGCTCCAGAAGACCAGGACAAAACCACTTTCACCTGTCCCTAGGGGAATTTTGCATATTGGGTACTTCCTTTTGGGTTGTGTAATGCACTAGCCACATTTCAAAGAGTAGTGATTGGAATCTTTTCAGAGATGGCAAATGATTGCATGGATATTTTTATGGATGACTTTACTCCATATGGTGATAGTTATGAAGAAGCACTGGAAAATTTAGAAAAGGTCTTGAAATGCTGTGAACAAAGCCAACTCTATTTAAGCATTGAAAAGTGCCATATGATGATGAGCGAGGGCATAGTTTTGGGGCACTTCATCTCTTCTGATGGTATCTAGGTAGATCCATCCAAAATCAAGGTAATTGAAAATATACCAACTCCTGGAACACAAAAGGATGTATGTAGCTTCTTGGGGCATGCTGGCTATTATAGAAGGTTCATAGAAAATTTTTCCAAACTAGCTTCTCCTTTGTTTACTTTGTTGATGAAGGATGCACAGTTTGTCTAGAATGATGCATGACAAACAACGTTTACTGAGCTAAAGAAAAGGCTATCTACAACACCCAGCTTACAAGGGCCCAACTGGGCTCTGTCTTTTCATATTTCTTCAGATGCTTTAGACACTTCCATCGGAGCAGTTTTGGGACAGCAGGAAGGTAATGCTCCTTATGCAATTTATTACATTAGCAAGAATTTATCTCCTGCTGAACTAAACTATACTGTCACAGAAAAGGAATTCCTTGCCATTGTTTATGCCATCAACAAATCTAGACATTATATTACTGGATATTCCACTTGTGTGCACACTGATCATTCTGCTACCAAATATTTAATGAATAAACCAATCATGAATGCTATAGTTACTAGATGGCTGATACTGTTACAGGAATTTGATATCATAATCATTGATATACCAGGGTGTTAAGATTTAATATGCTAAGACAGAAAATAGCAGCATTACATTCCATTTCACAATAATAGCATATACAGGATCACTGAAGAAACAACAAGCATAGCATAAACACAAGAGACACAGATTTATCCTGGAAAACCCTCATGGGGTAGAAAACCCAGTAAAGCTTCCTCAATATAGATGACCAGCAATATACAAAGATGCAAACCAAAGACATGATCTCCTCCTCCACCATGGCAGACCTCTCCTCCACAAGTGCACCTCTCTCTCAAGTGAGTGTGTGTGTCAAATGAGGAACACACCTCCTCTATTTATACACTACTCTGACATATCATTTACACAAGTACATGTAGGCTCGTATTTAACCATTAGGTTAAATACCCTATTATAACTGACTGGGCCGACCCCACTAGGGTGGTCTAACAACCCTTTGACCCACATAACACATACAGGGCCGACCCCCACTAGGGAAGTCTAATAACCCATTATTCCGATGGAGGAATAAACATCTCCGGATATACAATAAGATCTTTACGGAGGAATGAAACATCTCCGGAATAATAAAGTATAAATATAATATTCTTTGAAGTTACAATATTTCAACACTCCCCCTTAACGAGAAGGATATTATAACAGTATTTGCACGAGCAAGGAGTCATCAACATCATACATGATACATCTATAAATCATTGGAAGCTTTCTCAACATCATCAGTAACTCAAGCAGTTACTGGAACATCTTCAATACTAGAACATCAACATCTTCAGTATTGAGTCTTTATATTATGCAGCACTCGAACAACTACAACAACATCAACATCTGGATCCTCATGATCATCAGTATCGTCATCTCACGATCATCAGCATCATCATCACACGATCATCAGCATCGTCATCACACGATCATCAGCATCGTCAGCACACGAGTATCCATACCAATACAAGTATCCTCATCATTAATACAAGTATCCATACCGATACAAGTAACCACATCATCAATACAAGTATCCTACTGATACAAGTAACCACATCATCAATACAAGTATCCTACCGATACAAGTAACCACATCATCAATACAAGTATCCTACCGATACAAGTAACCACATCATCAATACAAGTATCCTACCGATACAAGTAACCACATCATCAATACGAGTATCCATACCGATACAAGTAACCACATCAACACACACAATCATATTACAGGATGATCAATCTTGCTCTCTTTAGGACATGGGTCCATGCATGATGCAATCCTGTCATGTACCTTTTGAACCAAGGTCCAAGGACGATCCAGTCCTACCAGGTACCTTTTGAACCAAGGTCCAGGGACGATCCAGTCCTATCATGTACCTTTTGAACCGAAGTCCTGGGACGATCCAGTCCTATCATGTAACTTTTGAACCGAAGTCCAGGGACGATCCAGTCCTATCATGTACCTTTTGAACCGAAGTCCAGGGACGATCCAGTCCTATCATGTACCTTTTGAACCGAAGTCCAGGGACGATCCAGTCCTATCATGTACCTTTTGAACCGAAGTCCAGGGATGATCCAGTCCTATCATGTACCTTTTGAACCGATGTCCAGGGATGATCTAGTCCTATCATGTACCTTTTGAACCGAAGTCCAGGGATGATCCAGTCCTATCATGTACCTTTTGAACCGAAGTCCAGGGATGATCCAGTCTTACCATGTACCTTTTGAACCGAAGTCCAGGGACGATCCAGTCCTATCGTGTACCTTTTGAACCGAAGCTCAAGGACGATCCAGTCCTATAATTCTATTCTTGGAGACCTCATGTCTACGGCTCAATTCAAAGGACTAAAGTCTGAGGATGATCCAATCCCCTTACCTGTTCATTTAGGATTTTGTTCTCGGAGACATCATGTCTACAGCTCAATTCAAAGGACTAAAGTCCGAGGACGATCCAATCCCCTTACCTGTTCATTCAGGATTTTGTTCTCGGAGACATCATGTCTACGACTCAATTCAAAGGACTAAAGTCCGAGGACGATCCAATCCCCTTACCTGTTCATTCAGGATTTTGTTCTCAGAGACATCATGTCGACGGCTCAATTCAAAGGACTAAAGTCCGAGGACGATCCAATCCCATTACCTATTCATTCAGGATTTTGTTCTTGGAGACCTCATGTCTACGGCTCAATTCAAAGGACTAAAGTCCGAGGATGATCCAATCCCCTTACCTGTTCATTCATGATTTTGTTCTCGGAGACATCATGTCTATGGCTCTCTTTAGGACTGAAGTCCAGGGATGATCCAATCCCCTCAAGTCCACCAAGGACTTCATTCTTGAAGACATACGTCTACGGCTCTCTTTAGGACTGAAGTCCCGGGATGATCCAATCCCCTCAAGTCCACCAAGGACTTCATTCTCAAAGACATACATCTGCGGCTCTCTTGATGATGATGCAATCCTATATGTCCATCAAGGACTTCATTTTCGAAGACATATGTCTATGGCTCTCTTGAGGATGATGCAATCCTGTATGTCCACCAAGGACTTCATTTTCAAAGACATACGTCTACGGCTCTCTTGAGGATGATGCAATTCTATATGTCCACCAAGGACTTCATTTTCGAAGACATATGTCTACGGCTCTCTTTTAGAACATGTGTTCAAAGACGATGCAATCCCCTTGTCACCTTAGACCCTGTCTAAGGACCATCCACCAACCTCTTTGTCTGCATCACCAATATAGGTATTCACATCATCGACCTCACTGTCGATGCAGGCAATCTCATCATAAGTGATCACATCACTCCCCCTTTTGAGGAGGGTCCTTCTGGACTATAATAAGTTTGTCTCAGAAAACTTTACTTGAGGTAGAGGTTTGGTTAGTACATTGGTAACTTGTTACACATTCGAACTTTGATTCCTATCGGCACCATATCTCGTATATAGAAATGCCAGATCTCTATGTGCTTTTGACTTCTCATGGAACACTGGATTCTTTGCCATTTTAGTACAACTCTGTTTGTCACATAGGATCACAGTTGGGTCCATCTCTAATTCAAACAATTCTGAATCCATGCCATTTCAAAATTAGCAGAGCAAGTAGCCATATATTCCGCTTGTGCTAGACTGCTTCCTGCTAAACCACAAGATCATGGCTGATCCCAGACAATAACATCTTCTTGATGTGCTCTTCCTGTCTTATACACTTTCTGTTCAATCAATATCTGTGTAGCCATCTGAATTCATGATCTCCATAGATCAAAGTCTATTGTATCCTTTAGGTACCTCATCTCATGCTTTGCAACTAACAGGTGAACACTTCTAGTTTCCACTAGATACTGACTCAAGGTGTTTACAGCAAGGCATATATCTGACCTAGTATTCATTAGACACATCAATGACTCAATAATTTGTCTGTACAGAGTTATATCCACTAATTCTAATGAGTCATCTGCTAAGAACTTCAAGTTGGAATGCATGAGAGTGACCATTCCAACACATCAATTCCTTTTAATATTTCTCAGCATACTTTCCCTGTTTGAGAAAGATTCCTTCTGAGCCTTGCCATACTTCCAGACCTAGGAAGTAATGCATCAATCTGAGATCTTTCATTTTTCATTTCTGATTCTTATTCCCTATCAAAATATATCATCTACATACAATAATAGTATGATCCATAACCTTACGGTAAAGGTTAGGAACAACTTTACTTTTGGTAAAGCCCAAGCTTATCAAGAAACTGTCAATTCTCCCTTTGTGACTGAACATCATTCACACTCTGCATTGAATGATCTTCTGCATATCTATCTGTGCCATATCTTGTTAGATGGGTCTACTGATATGGGCCTCAATATCATTCGAACTCTGTGGTGAGTTCCTTCTTGCATCCATGCCATCTGTGCCTAGAAACCATATTCAACCTTGTAGCAAAGGTTGAGATCCACATTACCCATGGTGATTATTAAGCTCATCAATTGATTATCGATCCTGGGTACCCATACAGAACCTGATTCACACTTCTTCTTTACTTACACTATTAAGAGAATGGTCTTATCTAGCCACTTGGAGCAAACATCTTGTCATGATTCTCTTCCTCTTTCTAAGAGAATCTTCTAGCCGCGAGCCTTCTATAGTGTGTTTGATTTGTAAATCCTTTTGTTGAACATCCATCGCTTGTTCAGTGTTCATCATTCATCATGATGTTTCCTACAAATCAAAATTAAGTACATGATTAGTAATACTTCATAATCATTAAATCTATTATGCATACAGATATCATTTACATAGTTATGCAACTTATTTTTACCAATACTTTGGCACAACACTTTCCCATATCCTGTATGCATACAGTGGCTATCTAGATGCCTTCCATCTCTACCAGAACATACTATCGAGAGTGTGCACATCTCTCAGCATGTCAGGAAAGAGGTTTCATTCTAGACAAGCAACAATGGAATGTTTGTCCAAATTACCAATCATATGCATATTAGTAGTATACTGTTCAATGCTCTATGAATGTTTACACTCAGCATCATATATTCTATGCATACAACCTATTACAGGCAATATCATTTACTATTTCAAATAACAACTCAAATACTTATCTTTTATGTTTGTGTGGTTTCCTTCTGCTTGATCTTCTATTTGTCTTTTGAACTTCGATTCATTCTGTACCACTGTGCATGCTCAAGTGTGCACTAGTGTCATCCTCATGATCTCATACACAAACATACATTCATTAGTATATTCTCAAAACATTCTAATTCTAAATAATCTTGAATATGTATAGTCATGATCATTAGTATTCAGGGTTTCAAGGAAGTCTTCGTTTACTCATGCATATTCTTGTTTGATCATAGTACTCTTCTGGTTAGTTAAATCATCAATCAAGATAAGAGACATAATGTGCATAAACCCTTGATTAACTTTATCAATAAGCATAACCAATCATACCAAGTATACTTATATAGGGGATCCTAACACAAGGTAAGATTCTAACTTGACATAGGAAAACATACTTGGATTAGGATACCTGCTTAGTTATGTACAACATACCTAAACAATCTCTTCAATGATTTAGAGATCCTGAGCTAGAACCTGCATGTCTCATAGGTTAAGCATAATACATCAAAGTCATACATACCTTGTAAGTAGAACAAAGATTATGGATGAGTCTTTGTCTTCATGTGGAACTTGATTTGTCTTTCGTGATGTACCTGAATCTTGTTAGCAGACAACATCAACCTCACACAACACCATAATGCATTAGTACAATCATATAGCCCTAATCAATGAATGTCTTCGATCATTCACATGCATTCATACTGTTACTAGGGTGATAAGATAAGTCTAACATTAATCAAGATTGTACTAACAAATAATATGAAGACAAACACATTATGAATTTAATCAGGAATCAGATTTCAAGACATACCTGAACCTCCTTGAGTCATACCTGTCGAGACTTCTTGTAGTCTTCTTATGTAAGGCCTTAGCCTCAACTCCCCCTGAAACTTGATCTGGAGCTTCATTAGGGTTTGCTAGAGAAACCCTAAAAATTCAATCTTTGACTTTCACACTTCTGAATGGATGGAAGGATGTGTCTTGCTAAGCTGATCAAACTAGCATACTTCAATTTTGAAATCTCCAAAATTTGACCCCTCAAAATTGCCTTCGAAACTTCTGGATCTTCTTGACAGGAACCCGAACTAGGGTTTGATGAAGCCCACCTTTCTATCCAATCAAGAGGTTTGATCCAAGGCTCTAAACTCTTATTTTTCTGAGGAGCTTCCAGCCGTGGTTACAGACTTCAAAAATTCCAACTTTTGCTGAAGCCCTAATTTTCCATCTTTCTGATCAAAATCCCGAGCTAGGGTTTAATCAAGCCCGGTCTTCTACCCAACCAAAAAATTCGATCTTGGTCTCTAAATTTTGATTTTTCTAAGTAGCATTCAGCCGTGGATTCCGATTCCAAAAATTCTAACTTTCTCCGAAACCCTAAATTCCGGAAGCCATGAATAAAGGTGCTCCAAAAATAATTTTGTTTTGACAGAAATATGTACCTGATTGTTTCTGCTATAACTCCGAAATTTTTGCCCCACAGGCTCTGAAATTTTTTTTTGTAGTAGCCTGACCTGTCATCTTTCCATCCTGATAGGTCTTACCTCAATTGGATTTTCTGAGAGAGAGTTATGCCAAATGTCGCAACGTGACCTATTTTGGGATAATACAGGAGAGCAAACTTGTGTGGTGTGCCACATATCACTATTTGAACTTCGGCCTTTAAAATTTTTTCCTGAGATAGCTTGCCCTGTTATATTTCCATCCTAATAGGTCTGACCTCAATTGAACTCTCTGAGAGAGATTTATGCCAAGTGTCGCAACGTGACCTATTTATGGGATAAAACATGAGAGAAAACTTGTACAGCACGCCACGTGTCACTGGTTCAGCTTCGGCCTCTGAAAACGTTTCCTGAGATAGTACAATCTGTGTACTACCTATCACTTTTTACAAAATTTCATTTTATGACCTTTTTTATGACCTTTTTTCCTAGGTCACGTGATTTTGACTGAGATCTGGAAGAGGCGGAAACCCTAACTTGTACTGATCATAACTTACAAAGTACAACGAATCTGAGGGTGCCCTTTGGACACAAGATACTTGGAGATGTTATCTACGACTTATAAAGGTTGTAGATCCTGAAACTTCGCCAAAATGGATTTATAGAAAAAGTTCCACGATGATGGGTTTTTGCTATATAAAACCCTAACCTTCAAATTGTCGTAAGTAAAGCAAGTGTCGTAAGTGCCATACCTTGCCTTCCTTCAGTTTAGCTCTGATACCATGTTAAGATTTAATATGCTAAGATAGAAAATAGCAGCATTACATTCCATTTCACAATAATAGCATATACAGGATCACTGAAGAAACAACAAGCATAGCATAAACACAATAGACACAGATTTATCCTAGGAAACCCTCATGGGGTAGAAAACCCAGTAAAGCTTCCTCAATATAGATGACCAGCAATATAAAAAGATGCAAACCAAAGACATGATCTCCTCCTCCACCATAGTAGACCTCTCCTCCACAAGTGCGCCTCTCTCTCAAGTTAGTGTGTGTTTCAAATGAGGAACACACCTCCTCTATTTATACACTACTCTGACATATCGTTTACACAAGTACATGTAGGCTCGTATTTAACCATTAGGTTAAATACCCTATTATAACTGATTGGGCCGACCCCACTAGGGTGGTCTAACAACCCTTTGACCCACATAACACATACAGGGCCGACCCCCACTAGGGAAGTCTAATAACCCATGTTACCACATTCCGACGGAGGAATAAACATCTCCGGATATACAATAAGATCTTTACGGAGGAATGAAACATCTCCGGAATAATAAAGTACAAATATAATATTCTTTGAAATTACAATATTTCAACACAGGGAAGGAAAATGTTGTTGCAGATCTTTTATCTCGACTTACTAACAGTGATGACAATTTACCAGTTGAAGGTTCCTTCCCCGATGAACATTTGTTTGCAGTATCGGCTCATTCCCCATGGTATGTAGATATTGCTAACTTTTTGGCTGCAGGTAAGCTTCCAACACATCTGTCGAAGAGAGAAAAAAGAAAGATCATACAACGGAGTGCTAGGTACTGCTGGATTGATGGCCATCTTTTCTAAACAAGGCTTGATTTAGAAATCAGAAGATGTGTTAGAGAAGATGAGATCTTTAGTATTCTTAAAGCTTGCCATGATGAGCCCTATGGGGGACATTTTGCTGACAAAAGGACAAGTCATAAGGTTTTGAGGATGGGTTAATTCTGGCCCACATTGTTCAGGGATGCAAAGAACTATGTTCAGGCATTTGATAGCTGCCAAAGGATGGGCCAACCCAACATATTAGATGAAATGCCTTCGCAACCACAGCTCGTGGTTGAACCATTTGACAGATGGGCTCTAGATTTTGTAGGGCTTATCAACCCTCCCTCAAAACAGAAAGTTCACATCTTGGTTTACATAGATTACATGACCAAATGGGTGGAAGCTATAGCCTTCGTTAAGGCTAATGATCAGGCTGTGATTGATTTCTTATATGAAGAAATTTTTACTTGGTTTGGAGTACCCAAGGAAATCATCACAGATGGTGGACCGTAGTTTGTGTCTCACAAGTTGGAAGTGTTATTACAGAAATTTAATATTTAGCATAGAATAACCTCACCATATCATCCACAGGCCAATGGCCAAGTGGAGATTTCAAGCAAGGTCATTGAGGCTATTTTGACAAAGACAATGAAAAGCCATCGTAAAGATTGGGCTGAGAGACTTCCAGAGGCACTATGGACCTATTGCACTACATGGCGTAACACCACTGTTTTTTCCCCATATGAGTTAGTGTATGGTAAGAATGTTGTTTTCCCAATTGAATTTGAAATTAGGACTTTGAAAACAGTTGTAGAAGCAAATATGGATTTATCAAAAGCACAAAGGAACCAATTGAATCAACTTAATGAATTGGATGAAAAGCGCACAGCAGCAGTAAATCATACAACTTTAATCCAATAGCAGCGCTCTAAGTGGCATGACAGATTCATAAAGAAGAAAGTATTCCAGGAAGGAGACTGGGCTCTGTTATATGATTCACAGTTTAAGAGGGATTTCAAAGGCAAGCTACGCACTTGTTGGTTGGGACCTTATCAAATAGATCGTGTATTTGACAATGGAACAGTTCGATTGATCACCATTGATGAAAACAAGACACCATTATTCGTAAATGTTCATCGGTTACGACTGTATCACAAATCGGTCTCAAGGGATGCTTTCGTTTCACAGGTTGCAGTAGATCCAAATTATCAGTTAACTCCAGGGGAGGGATTTTTCTCAACCCCTGTGAATTTTTAAGAACTGCAATATCCACATAATTTGTACATAAATAATTTATTTTTTATTCTGTATTTTATCTATTTTTCATTTTGTACTTGATCGGGTTTGTTTTGAAGATTTGTGTGCAGGAATTAATTGGAGGAACAACAGTCGTGACTGGGCTAGATGATTACAAACACCTTACATTGTTTCCAGATTTAATGAAGCTCTTTGAAGAAGATGGATGATTCGTTAGTTTTTCAGCAACTAGCTGAAAATCCGCCTGTTACTCATTTTGCACAACTGTGACTCCCTACCTTGCTCGTTCTTCCTCTTTTTGCAACTGTAACTCCACCATTTTTTCCATTCACTTCATTTTCTCTTTTTTCCAAGCAGCTGTGACTACACTATTTTTGCCTATTCCGCCAAGTCTAGCAGTTGTGACTCCGCTATTCCCATTTCATTTTCACTTTTTGCCAGCAGTTGTGACTCCACTATTTTTTCCTATCCCGCCAAGTCTAGCAGCTGTGACTCTGCTATTTCCGCCTCATTTTTGCCTTTTCCCAAGCAGCTGTGACTGTGCTACTTTTTCCTATTTCGCCAAGTCTAGCAGCTGTTATTTTCGCTATTTTCACATTTTCTCTAAATTTTTGCAAACTAGAACTCTGCCATATGTTGCCGAACTTTGCTCAAATCCTCTTATTCATTGTCTGTAACTCTGCTAAATTGTCTTCCTTTGGGAACAACCTTGCTGTCAATGATACGACTTGGCTCGAATTTGAATGATGACTCCACAGTTTCAATCACAGTCTGCCAAGAATGAAGGAAATTATTGGGCCGTCTTGTTTTCTCATCAGCATGAATATACTTATCAGCTTGGTTGGCGGTGTCCAACTCATCTTGGCACACATGCATTCTACCATAGATGCAACTGTGAAACATCATGCCTCGATAGAATGGCAGCTTGAGAATTAATTTTGAAGGTACGGGTTCTAACTATAATCATGATTAGGCATCTATTGACATCGCAAGCAATAATGGTTATACTTGTTATTTATGGCTCTCATCGATCCACAACAAAACAATTGAGCCAAAATCACGATAAAGTTGTTACCCGTACTTATGATTTGACCGTCTTTCTACCTTACTTGTGTGATAATCCTGCCACAGGTTTTATCTCAAAACTAACTGTGCCACCTTTCCAACAATGCTCAATCCAAACTTCGATTATCCATCAACCGTGTCTGCATGCAGTCAGTTCAATGTTCAAAACTGTAATTCGAGTATTCGTTATGATATTTTGCAAAAACGCTAAGTGGTATGGGTATCCTTGTGAGGTATGAGCCTTTAACAATAGAATCTCTATATAAGAACAGAGATGTCTTTGCTATCTTTCAAGAAGCAGGGTGGACAGATTATTTTCAACGCTTGAATGGTTTTCATGAGGAAACAACCCTTTAATTTGCTCGAAATTTGACAAACACTCATTCAGAGGTTCGAGGCATAAGGTTATAGGTTTCAGAGGAAATCTTGGCAGACGTAATGGGACTTCCCAGAATCGGGCAATGCTGGTTTAGTCGGAAACGCAGCCACCCGACTGCAACTGAGGATTTCCTGGCGGCAGGGTAGAGTGTTCGACCACGAGGAAGAGGAACAGTGCTAGAGACTCTTCCAAGTCCTTGGGATCAAGTGGCACTCTTCTTATAGAAATATATGGCATGTGAAGGGAGGTATAGTGTTGTTTACATTTATGAATTTTTTCTCTTATCGCGTTTGCATTATCGCAAGTTGCTAAATATGCCATACTATCTTCTTATATCCTTGCAACGCATGGCTTATTATTATAAAAGATATCAACACCCCTTATCATCCCTCTCAAATCATGGGTTAATTAAACTATTAATCTTACGGGCCCTGGCACATAACAAACTGACTTGGGGGCAATTTCTGGTTTGTCCGGGAGCACCCCGTGAATTCTCTGCAAGGTTAGTAGATGAGGACTGGAGTTCCTCAAATTCATTTGGGGGGAGGATTGGAACACTAGAAGTTCGATTGGAGAATGAAGAAGAGATGGATGACAAGGAGATTGAAACTGAGGCAGCTAAAACTGCAATAGTAGAAGAGGAACGTCAGGCGAAAGTAGTAGCAGAAAGCAGTCTAGAAGCTCTGAATGAGGAGACCTTCCCCGAAATAAGAAGAACTTTAATTTTGAAAGGAGGTATTTGTCCCTGTTTCTAAGGAAATAAAATTTTTTCTGTCTCAAAGGAGAAAAGAAGGGCTAATAAGCAAATTCCTAACATCCAGCCCGACAAAAAGGAGAAAAATCAAAGTGGCTACTATAGCAGAAGCAGGTCAGTTTATTGGGGCAGAAGTCAGGATTCCCATCTTGAAACCCTGACCACCTGCTAATACACAAGAACCTGCTATAGAAGAACCTCAAATAGAGAATCTTCTATTTGAAAATGAGCTGTTAAAGGGTGAGGTGCAAGTGCTTCGTGCAGAACTAGAAAAATGGAAAGAGACCTACCGGAAACAGGCAAAGAAATATGCAAGTTCAACGGTGGAAGATACAGACCAATTGGGGAATTTATCATCCATTCATGGGAATGAAGGACAACCATAAATGATATGCCCGGAGTGTGGAGATATTTTTAATATAGCAGGGCATAAAGTTACAGTAGTGGACCTAGTATTACAGAAACCCTTGGGAGCAAGACAATTAAAGGTATTATCCCAGGGCACAACCTTATTGTTTCCGGAACATTGAACCGATTCAGCAGGCCAAGAAGAATTAAGAAATAGGATGCTTCTACACAAGAACCAGTGCTCTCCAAATTTATTTTTGTTTTGTTGGAATTACAACTCAGAAAAAGAGGCTGAGATAAGGACATAAAGAAAAGATATTGTTTCAAAATACCAAACACAATTGGATATCTGGTGAGTTCCACCATGAGATGAAGCTGCTAAGGGTAAGGAGAAGCTGTCACACAAGAACCAGCGTTTCCAATGGCTAAATTGTCAAAATTGATTCCTTCAACTCACTTGCATAATATGAACAAGGATCAGAATCAAGATCGAATTAATCGGCTGTTGCATGCGGACATGCAAATGGATAGTTGGGGGGAGATGTTGGGCCTTGGAAATGACCCTTTTTTACCATACCTATTACACCATTTTTCCCAGTTACACCCTACCTTCATACACCATATACATGCCTTTTTCCAGATTAATGAGCAATCCTAACAAGGTATACATCATTATTGTTTCATTTAATTAAATCCCTAAGATTGTTATGGTTATGAATTCTGGCCTTCGATTTATGCTAACTTGTGTGATTTCATTAAGTTAATATCAATACACAGGTGTATCAGTCGCCATGCCTTGGGAAAGAATCATACGTGGGCCAGTTGTTACTCTTCTAACTTAATTCCTCAAATTTTCAAGGGACATCGTATCCCTCCACGTGAAGCTATAATAGGTCGTTGAAATAGAGCATAGCTGCAATAGACACGACGCCTCTTGATTGGTTGAATTGTTGATCCATTGACTGTTTGTGTAACAACATCCTTCATGACTAACGGCCTCATTCATTATGGCTGTAACAGTTTGTTGTAACTCTGCAGCATGAAGATCATAGATCTTCATTGCTACACGAAATTAGTGGATCACGAACTGTATTCCTCATGTATAAATTTGGGAAGGCTTTCCAAGGCTAGGGTTGGATAATTATTATTTTTGTATGGGCTGTAACAGAGAACTAGAACTGTGGATTACCATCTTTTAATGAAGAGCAGAGTCACTTCCATTTCTGTATCTTAATTCATGGTAGTTCATGTCGTCTCTATTAGAAGGCCAGGGCCCACCTTCTCACAGAGATTTCCATGCTAAATTAGGTAGTTAGATTTATTCATTTCCTATTGTGTATTGTGGAATTGCATTAGGTGTATTTCTGATAACTGCAATAAAGAGTTTATGATTGCATTCTTTATTGGTAGTTTATTCTTTGCATTATGAATAGCTGCAACTGCATGGTGTGATAGTCAACTATGTAGGTTAGTTTAATTAATGCATGTGTGTTCAACAGCTGTTACAACCAAGCTCAACTCCATTCCTTTGAGTCATTTATGCTTCTTAGGATTTCTAATGGTTATCAATTTATATTTCAAGTTTATATCTTAATTCTGGTTGCTATTGTATCTTTAATTGAATTCATAGATTAGGCAGATCTATGTTGAGTTACAATAGTTGCTTGATGGATCATTTTGGTAAAGATTGAATATTGTAGTTTGATAATTATAGGATTTAACTTCTTGCAAAAGTAATGTAGCTCAATTTCATTCTTAGATCAGTAATTGCTAGGTTGATTTCTATAGGAAGGTAGTTGCACTTTGAATTCCTTGATGTATGAATTAGATTAGTTTTCTTTATGGAATGAGTTTGGCTGAGCATATAGGTAGCATTATCATCTTTATTTATTCAATCAACTGCTAGAGATGTTTATGCATAGATTGTGCTTATTTCCATTGAAATAAAATACCTCCCTGGGTTTGACACTTTATATTGAGCATCCTGTGTGTTAGTTGTAATTAATTGGCATATAGGGTGACCAACAACAAATCCCTTGAATTGTGGTCATAGTTTCCTGAAAGATGGGACTGGAGCTTGAGGCTCATTTATATGGAAACTAACCACTAAATACCTAGGCATCTTTATAAATCCATCGAATTGAGTAGAGGCTCACACTTTTTCTGACGAGAAAATTTATCTTGTGGTTCTAATGCATGCACACAACAGATTCGATGAGGGGAAGCTATGTTTTGAGTTGCATTGTAAGTCTGTTTCACTTCTGCTAGATGTAGAGTTATTTCCTTCTTAGGGAAGAGGTTTTGAGGTGTATTGCAAGTCTCCATTGATTGCTGGAAGTACAACTTGAGTGCCTTGCTTCTACATAGATTCCTCTACCTAATGGTTCAGTAAACAAGCTCGGGGGTCCAAAGGAGCAAGTTATCTTGGCTGCTTCTTCTGGAGAAGGTTGGGAGGAACAAGCCTCTTTGGGTGTTTGTCCACCCTATCTACATTATCAGGTTCTATTTGTTATTACATTTCTAGTAATTTTAACTTACTGTATTTCTGAGTTTTGTTTTGCTGAATATTATTAGTTATTACTGTTCAGATTTAATGAATGGTTTTATGAAATGTATGAAGAAGGAATGGAGTAATGATAGATTAAAAAATTACTTCCCTGCATTTTTCCCCACATTATCTTTGTGTCGTACTCTAGTACAGGGAAGGGTGTTTAAGAATATATATTATTAATGATAGGAAATAGATAGCATAATGGAATAGTAATCATAGATAAACTCTGCAAATGCCATTTGTATTTCTTTATCTATTAACTATTGTAAATAAAAGCTATCAGGTTTTAATTACTAAACAACATAGAACTTCTAGATTTTCATATATTGTAATATAACTAAACTTGCAGCAAACAGAAGTAAAAAATTCAATCATTGTCATATTTCTGTACAAAGCCTAGTGCTTAGATTTAGGTTAAATGCCCATTGTGGGAAACAAATTATATAAATATATTTATCCTGTTACTAGTTTTCTTTTCTTTTAATTTTCTTACTATTACACATTTTGATTATCGACTCGAAAACCTCATCACTATTTCAGAATAATAATTGATTTTGAGTAAGATTATTCACAATCAACCTTATGGCTGAAACCCCTAAATTATTCTAGTCATAGAAAACTTTTCAACCAAATTTCCAATAAGACAGTATGTCCTAGATATTACATAATCAACACAGTTACAATAGCTTAAACGTATAGAACCCTTTTTTGTAAAAATAATAAATGACAAGGCAGTCACAAGGGTTTACAACAGTATGAAGTCGCAGGTTCAACCCACACATTAAACAAAACAAAACTAAACACAAAGCTCTTAAATCATTGTTTCAGTTTTCATCCAAAACAACTTATATTAATAAGGATGGGCATCTTTAAAACATTTCACAATTTCCGCAGACTGCCGAGACTAATGCTCTCAGGCGTGGCCTTTAAATATTTGTTTTTCTTAAAGACCAATGGGTCCAGGCCAAAAGTCATCAAACCCTGTAACTATGTTGCACAGTAACCAAAACAGACCCTAAGGACTGCATATTCATTAGATATCCTAATAACTATAAATTAAAACATAGTTTTTCAAACAACTGCACATACACGAAAATTTCTTCCAAGTGTGAACTTGTAATTCCTTTATCACCGAATCTTTACATTTTTTTTACATTGAGAAAATAGTGAAGGAAACTGGTCGAGGGTTCAACCCTCCTGGGCCAAGGTTTGGGATCACAACTTCAAATAACTTAAACTATTACATTGAACCAAGAACGAAAGCCGAAACCTCAGAAAAATCAACAGAGAATGACATCTTGCCAACAACATAGTTCAAAGTACTATGAAAGGCCCATGAGGTATTGCCGAAGCTTACCAGGATGCTTGAGCTATCATCCTAAACTTTTTCGTTATCCTTGAAAACCAACACTGAGAGTCACCTGCCAATAGAACATGCTGAGTGATTAGAAGTCAAGAGAATGAAAATCAAATGTTTTAATTAACACTCACAAAAGCTTCATGAAAACAATCTATGACTTACCATCAACGAAAGAACCCTATTCTAGATGCTCACACCTGCAACCGACCTGAACACCAAACCCTTATCAATCAATAGCAACACAACAAAGGAATGGATCGGCTTTGAGATGTCATTGTGGAAGATTTCTAAGTAACAGGTCATGGGTTCGAAGCCAGGAGAGGTGCCTCTAAAACCTGCTAACTAACCCTAAAGTCTCATAGGCCGGTCATGGTTTCGTTGTGTAAACTCCACACAGTTAATTCTTCACCACAAACCGAGAAAAATCCATGTGAAGGATCACCACGATGGATTCTAATAGGCATTCCACCATGATGTTATTAATGCACTTTTAGTATCTCAACCACCATCGTACATTCAACCCTGAAATCACATTAATCAACAAGTTATGGCTTTGATATTCATATTTGGTAGATCAGAGACTAAGGTATTGCATGGTTGCATACCTTGTCGCTAGGTCAAAACATCAAAGTAACCACTCTAATTATTTTATGTTAGATTCATAAATTACCTTTAAATCATTACTTACTCATAATATTATTGTATGAATACCAATGTATCACTATATCAATAGTATAGTGCGCTAGAATATAACATTCAAATATTATTATCTTTGCATAGTATGGTTGTAACCATAGGGGTATCATTACCATTCCCTTTTTTCCTAAGTTGATGCATTTAGGGTATAACACTAAGGCTATACTAACTTCTTATTATAAGTCTTAGCACTTACGTGATAAAGTGGTAATTATATATATTCTACATAGAAGTATAGGGTAACATAATAAAATATCATCCTTTTAGTGTTGTCACAATAAGCTAAGTTGAATGTTCTTAGTTTCTAGTTGGTATTATTCCAATCTTTCCTTAATAAGATCAATACATTTGCTCATAGTGTGTAAAACTCGGATGTAGACCATATGTTTGGATAGATGCAAGATTGAAGTGAACAGTATTTCATACTTTCCTTAGTAACCTACTTATAACAAGAAAATGATCATAAACAAATATAATTTCTGATTGTGAATAACTGAGAGTTTTTACATAAACATTTTTAAATGCATAGACTAGAATAGATCTCACTGGGCATTACATCAAATTAATCTATTCTTACAAATTGAAGGCTAACTATAACTTTAAAATAGGATCTCTTCTTTAGAAGCATTCCTGTTACCTGCGATCTGCAACAGAGGTTCAAGTGGTTTAGCTATATAGCTAAGTAAGCCTCGGGGTACCCCATAGGACCTCTTCATCAAACAAAAAAAGGTAATCAGTAGCTCATATAAAGAAACCAAAATCATAAACAAATTATTGACGTAACATGTTATGAAGTGATATTATCATTATTAGTTCAGCAAGTAGATGGACATTTATTTTTACTTCCACATATCATTTATAGCACTAAATTCTACCCTAGAAAAAATTAAATTTTTAATGAATTTTCAGGATGTTACAGTTAAGATTTGGGAGAAGAAAGGAGCACACAAAGAACATTGTTGTGACTTGTAATTGGATTATTTCTCTTATAATATGAATGCTCTTTTTATTCTATAAGTCTTTAAGTGTGTGTAACAGACTTGGTGAGATAAGGAAGGGCCCCCTTTCCTAACCAGGAGCTATTTAATTTGTTAATTAATTTCTAGAATAGCTAATTTGTGTGTGTGTGTTGTTGATGTCTTCACTACTATATTGATTACTTTCAGAGTTGGTATTTCAAAGTTTCTTGGTGAAGGCCATTGATTAATAATACATGTGTGATGCTTGTTTATGCTTTATTATTTCTTTAACATCGATTGCAGAAAATATTGATTAAGATTTCTTAAGCTAGATGGCATTCTTTGTTCTATAGATGCATTATTATTTAAGATTGGATGAATAATTGAGTATAGTTGTTACCCTTTTAATGAGATTGTTGTTATAATATTTTGGTAATTAAGCATTGGTTTTCTCTAGATTGTAATTTAATTCCCATGGCAGAATTTTCTTGAGGAATGTAGTGTTAGCAATTGAGTATTGTAGTTAGATATTTTCTTGTTTCAATTTGTGTGGATTACGATAGAATTATTTTAAGATTCCGAAGGGGTTTCAGTGCTAATGATTTTCATAACAGAGTGTTGTTGAATGGTATTTTTTGAGTTCCTATTTTATGAATGAACATTTCTAGATTAGTTAGATTGATGCTATTTTATTCCCTTGGTTGCATTTTATTAGATTTTCCTTACAACATTAGAGAACATTTACATTTATATATACTTTGCACATAGCCTTGAAATTTAAAGTTCCTAGATTGATAATTAATGTGAGTGTGCTAGTTTGGTGATTTCAATAGACCATTATTAGCCCCAATATTTTGGCGATGTTTCTTGGTAGGTTACAAAGGTGCAAGATGACAACTTGTGATGTTTCTTTTTTTGGGTGCATTCATTTTTGCTAAGACATGATATATAAAGATGGGAGGTAAGAACCTACACATCTATCATTGATTCCTTGTGTGGGGATCATCTACAATAGACTCTCTTTTCATTTGAACTGGAGTTTCTTGTTTAAGTTTTTAGTATGAGTAAAGTAGCATATGAAATGAATGAATAGAGGAAAAAATCCTAGGTGTGGTGGTAGACCAACATATACTAATAAAACTACAGGTAGAATGGAACACGGGGACCATGGGAGAAAAACATATATTCAGGAAAACATCGAAAAGGATGAATTAGAATCTACATCATGCCACACAGTAATGCCTCAAATAGGTCTTAGTCGTCGACACTCTACATAATAGGGGTGGATTGCTACTATCGATGGAGAGTTCCATGGTCTTCCAGAACAATGAAGTGAGACAATGGATTCGAGTCCACAAAGGGGGTCAACCTGACCAGTTATAATAGTAGAACCTAATCCCCATTTACCTCCAACAGAAGTAGGGCCTCACATACCACTCGAAGGGTAGGGGGAGACATAGAGGGATACAATTGAACATCATATTTTAATATTTCCTGAATTCACCCCTTTCTATCAAGGAAGTGTTTTCAATAAATATGTATCAAAGATGCAAGAATCAATTCCATTTGAATGGGTTCCTGTGTATTTTGGAATCCATGAGGGGTACTATCAATTGTGGGAAGACACAAATACACAAATGATGGATTCTACTACAGGTACTATCCAATTCCTCATTGTTGATGTTACGAAGAAAAACTTCCCATGGCTCGGGGTTGACCAAAACAGACAGATGACTACCAGAAATCAACTCAATTCCCAATGCATGCTATATAAATGTAAATGCTAAAAAGTGGAATAAAAGACCAACCTTCAACCGGACATTTGATGTAGATCCTCGTTGAGCTTTCCGGTCACCACACTTGAACCTACTTCTTAGTCTCAACAATCAACACGAGCAAGTGCATATGATATATGAAAGTTGTTAGCATAAACAACAACAGAGTCCATTATATATGTAAGCAAATGTACCCAATGATAATAAACCATTCACAACATGAATTGGACGAGAAAATGAGTATTTCTATTATTATGAACAAGAAGTACATGATACAACCTCTTTCCGGAAACTCATGTGAACCAAGAACTAGGTCCCTCCACTTGTGCCTCCACCACTTCAATCCCTCGTGCAATGGAAAACTCATGAGAAAAGGAATGAGTCGTTCAAAATATATAGAAGAGTTTGGTAGGTGAACATAAAGGTTTCACAACAACTAGGATCAATGGATGTAGACTCAAGATATGGAAAAAATCCAATAGAGTATCGATGCTCTCTCTTTCTCCTCCTTCCATGCACCATAAGAGCTCAATATATAACCCTCCAAAGGTAGGTGAAAGGTCGAATCGAGTAGTTTCAGGATGCATGGAGGGCCAAGGGTCACAATGGTCACTTTTTGGAGTGAAAAATAGAGTTTTTTCTATTATTAACCAAAATGTTGATGTACGATAGCTGTTGTGATTAAGCTTGCGTATACGCGAGGTGTAATGAAGTAGCACGCATAGAGGAGGAAAAAATGGAAAAAAGGGGTTCAATGGGAACCACAAGTATGGTTTTCAATCTATAAATAGGTAAGGGAAGCCAAAGAGTATAAATGCTCACAAGATGGAAAAATACATTGTAACATATGCCCCCTAATGTGTGAGTTCAAAGAAGGTACTACGATGGCCGAAATAAATTATGAATCTCAGAAGTGGAGTGATGGGGACACAAATGGAAGGAGTAGCCCACTCGTTGAAATACAATGATATCTAGAATGCATATCGGTACAATACATAGTAATCTGATACAATGGACATGAATAGGTAGTATATAGTGAATACATGTCATGAGTGGTCATAGGCATGACCCAATATACAGTAAGATATGGTCTCCTACTGAAGAGGAAACAGTTGGTGCAAATGGGAGGTACAAAATGCTGATGTATGAGACTGATCTCTCATAAATACAGTCATGATAACTAGTAGCATACTGAATGCCACTGAATTCTAGGGTCTTCTACACGAATCATCTAAGATGCATGCCCTGTCAAGTGAATAAAGGTGTTGATGTTGAACTTGATGTGGCATCGTTTGATTACCAATAATTGATGTATACCATTAACAGATGCAAGATAACCCACCAATAATGAAAATGGACATCAAGGCACAGAGTACATTCACCAAGTGTGAATAGAGGTGCTGAGGTCGAACACTTGATGAATCCATCGATCAAGGAATCACCATAAGATATACACAATGGTAAATCAATAAATATATTCCTTTTACCTCTCAAAATGCATTAAATAATTTAGATTGATTGTGTAGGTCATTGAAAGAAATATTTGGAAGCTAGGTAAATTTGGTGACATTAGAACTTCTAGGAATGATCACAAGATATAGAGCATTACAAGACCAGGTCATCACTTGGTGAGGTAACAATGAATGTATATAGCAATATATTTATAGGCATGGGAAATGGAATTTAATTTGGACACTATAAATTCCATTATTAGTCCATGCTTGAAATTCACTTATCTGAATAACATGAATGCATAAACTGATGTGGACCTAGACGACTTGGGATTACTGGAAAGCTTAACATAATGCTATGATGAGGAAAAATTATATGAAAATATCTTACACGTTATTGATAGGTTGACTATGCAATCCCCTTTAGGAATCATTATTATTTCTATAAAATGTGCAATTATAGTTGTAAATTGATAGACATATAGACAACATCACTTAGCTTTGTAATGAACATGGAATGTAGATCATATGATTTAAGATCAGAAAGATGAGATGGAATTCTCTATTATGAAGGTAATATCCAAGAGTCAACTAGATGCAGCTCGAGTGGTTGAGAGAAAATTTGTTACCTTCCCCACCCGAGTTCAAATCCAACTTTATTATCATTGAGAAATTGGGACCAGTTTCCTACCTTACATTTCCATCATTCTTGAGTCGTATTCATAATGTTTTTCACATATCTGATTTATATCATTACATTTTAGATTTTTCAGATATTATAGATCTGAGTAACTTGTAGATATCAAATAAGGTGGTCTCGATGGCCAAGAATATCTGTATACTAGACCGCCGAACTTAACAGTTGTGACATTTATTGGTTGACTAGGTAAAAGTCTAATGGGATAGCTATAGTCCTAGCTCGAAAAAATGGGAGGATGCACTGAAACTTTAGGATGAATGTTTTTGAAGAGGGGCTATATCTAGTGCCCCAATTTTTCTTTAGAATTTTTTTAGTTGGACTATGTTATTGTTTGAGTGCATTTGATCATGAATAACCTAGTTCGGTGTTTTATTCCTTGGCATTAAAAATTAAACCTAATAAATTTAGGCATGAATTAAGTTGCTCAATAATTTGCTTACGAATAAGATTAACTATTGTGAATGGGAATTTATGATGCAATGCAATTGATAATATCATGCATGGAAATAATACATGTATATGTGTTTTATTCACTATATGTTAGATGCCATGATGCTTTGTCAAGTGCGATAGGGAAACCGTAGGTGCAATTGATGAAAAGTTGTTTCAATGTTGTGCATAATCTGGATTGAGTCATAAAATTATATTAGGTGAAATTTGGTTAATGAATTGATATTCTTATAAATGAAACTATTTGATGCACGTGTTTTTTGTTGTTGTGTAGGAATGGTATCATGATTTACAATGGATCCACACATGGATAATATGGATGTATGGGGGGTATACAAGCATCACTATCAATTGTTTCCATGTGATGGGTTGAAAGCAATGTGAGGCTTTTACCTACAAAATCCATGTTTCCATGAGGATAGGCAGTGGATTCGATCACTCACAAGGATTGAATTAAGGGTGCACAGTAAAGTTTTCTCCTTATTCCTCGATCACCATGAGTCACTCAATAGGGTAGACTTGACTAATTTAAAATGATCTCAGTTGTCATACAAATTCCCCACTGTAGGAAATGAGATATTTGAAGGGAACAATGAAAATGGTCATGGGACCCTTGATATATCCATGGTAATGTAACACCTTAAGAAGATAAACACTTTTGTAGAAAAATTGTTCAGTTAACAATAAAATGAAGGGATTCCAAATAATCTTTAACTATATATGCAATGCATGAGAAGAAAATAAAATAGAGAAATATAAATTCTCAATTTGGAATATCATGTGGATAAAAATAAATAAATGATAAAATAATTAGTGAACTCAATAGAACACACACAAATTTAGGATAGAAGTGAAGATGAATAGGACATCTATGAGTGATTGTAGGAACAATAGTTAAGAGATGAGGATTAATCCCTATTTAATAAATTATAAATGGGAATTAATTGTGCACCTAGGCATCAAAGTGACACATGTGTGGGTGAATATTAAATCAAATTTTGATTAAATAAATCATTTTTTTCATGCATGAGACACATGGCTATATCATCGAAGCTATCAGAGTATGATAGCATGATGGTGGGACACTTCTTTTTCCTTAATATTTGACAAATTAGATAATATTGAATTGATTCAGTGACTATTGAGAATTTGGTTCACTAGTTTGCAAATGGATTTGGGAGACCTCTTAGTGAATCTACACATTCAAATTTATCTTGAAATACTCCTTATACAAACGTATTGCAGCTCAGGGGTCCTCGGGAAATAAAAGTACCCATCAGGAGATGGTAGGGTGGTTAATAGGTAGATCCTATGATTGGAAACTTGATTGATGTTCGTGGGAGCTCAATGAATGCAACACAAGTGGATGCATTGGTGGAAACTTGGTGAATATTTTCCATAAAATCCAGGTTCAATGTATAATTGTATTTCCTATTTTGTATAATGTATCACTTTGTTTCGGTTTTGTAAATGTGATATTAGGATATAATTTTGTTTAAATTTCCAATGGTGTGTGTGTGTGTGTGTGCATGCGCGGGCGCGCATGCATGCACATGTGTCTGTGTGTGTGTGGTAGAGGAGAAACCCATGGAGGGTCGGTGCAATATGAAAGTAAGAGAAGAAAGCATGGTTACTAGTGATTTTCCAAATCTTTGCATGTTATCCATTTGATTTTATTCTAGCCTTGTTGTTTTTCCAATAAACCTATACAAACATTACATAAGCAAAACCTTCATCATCTTACTTTTTCAATAATAAATAATATAACTTCAAATTCATATAACAATTCTAAGTAACATTTAGGTAAACTACACCCCATCAAACCATCATCAATGCATAACATTTAATTAATAAAAAACATAACTTTGATGAAAGGAGAGAGGTGGAGGGAGATGGGAGTGGATGGGTGCAAATATTATAAGTACATATATAATGAAAAAGTGGTGGAAATATGATTAATTATTGCTATAGTATTTCCTTCACCAAAGTCTAGGTCTTCTCATCCTTACACACAAATATTGGTCCATGTTTGATCACAATTTATAATCTTACTATGATGGAGAAACACAAGGGAGGTTGATGAAAATCCACATAAGAATAAATTATTAATGTAACTAAGGATCCATATCTTAATCAACATAATAAACTAGTGCCAAGAATCTTTTCCCCAAATATTTTTTATTTATCTATATATTAGATGCTTTCCCTTAATTTATTTGTCTCCTCCTCTCAATGTTGTATCTTCCATTTATAATATAGGACGGTGATAAGATCAAGGTTAGTTGGAATGCATGTTATTCGCATGTGATCCATGCATGAAATTCATTTGAATATTTGTTTTTTCAAGTCTTGGTTTCCTTTTTTGAGGATTTATGAGGAAGTTGTGGGTTTATTATTGAAGTGGTTCGAGTGGTCATAGATTTTCTCTAAAAAAGGTGTGAGCAAGTGGTAAACTTGGGTAAAACTTAAGATAATTATTTAATTAGGGTTGTATCATTTGAATTTGGTAAAGAGTGCCAAATAAAATTATAAACAATCATTCATTAACCTAAAAAGGTGAAGCAAATTGATGTTGATCATGAAGTTCTTTATTCTTGGAATGTGTTTACTGGAATAATTTTTGAACCGTGATATGAATCTTGGCCAATTTCCGCATAGAATATGAAGCTTTATCTTGTCTATTTTGTTTCTGGGATGTTTATGGATCTACAATAATAACATGAATCTTGTAGGGGAAAGAGGATGGAAAACAATTCGAACCTTAAATGAGGAATTCCTAATAGTGACATAGGTGGCCTCATTATAGTTGTGTTGTAGTGAATGGAAGTACCAATCCCATTTTTATTTTTATTACGATGGAGACAAAGAGCATGGACCAGGGTATGATTAACTACCTCAGTTTAACCATATGTTTAGGAGCGAAAATATGTATAAAATCATCGATGGAAGCCTAAAATGTTCCACAAAGGTTTCCAAAATTAACTAAGAAATCAAGAGTCATGAATAGAAATAATGGTTAACTATAAGCCAAAATGGATCCATACATCTTGAAATAATAGTTTGGTATCTTTAGGGGCACCAATAGTTTTGGATAAAGGTGTGTAAACTACCATTTTTGAGAAAATGACTACCACAAAGATATAATCATTTTGTTTTGGGTGGTATGTAAACCACTAAACTAATAAAATCCACGGAGATGGATTCTTAGACTTGGAGGAAACTAGAAAATGCTAATATAACTCAATCTTCATTAATGAAAATTTTCTTTGATTGCAAAATTCAAACCTCCTAGTGTAGCTTTGCACTTGTTTCTACATGGAATTCCAAAAGAAGTACCTCTATAGGTGAAACAAACTTTTATGGACATCAAAATCTCATTTGTAAGATGGAGAATGTTCCTCCTTTATTATAAGAAGTTGATATGGACCTATTAGTATAAAAAAAATATTCAATTTGTGAAAGAAATCGTGTATAATTATATAGTCCAATTTTCCATCTAGAAAGAGAGTTGATTGACCACTATGTTTTTCGAAAGAGAGTTATCATAGTAATACAATGAATAATTTGGTAAGCTTGTGTAAGAAAATAAATATCAAAAATAATTTAAAATATAAGAAATAACATTGGTTCACACTCACAACACACAATATTTACCTTGAAAACCTTTATTTATGAAAATCAATTTAATTGGCAGTTTCTCCTCTCTCTATCTCATTATATTATCTTCACCATTTAAAATACATGCACTATTATCATATTCAAAATTCTATTTCATTATCTTAAACTATATTACAACCATAATTCCTTACCAAAAAATACTTTACAATGGGATAAAAAACCATTGGAAAAAAAGAACAAACTATACTAAAAATAGACCCAGTTTTTTCTTTTGGAGAGTCCTTACCCAAACCCTCTATATTTGGGGCCCTTTATCCCCATACCCTCCTCCAAATCCGTTTTGTATAGGAACGTAAAGATATTACAATGCATGTCCAAATTAAAGTAAGGGTTGGTAGATTATTGATATTTCCATTATTCATAGATTGTGCATTTAACATTTAGCATAATAAGATCCTTGGAAAGAGGTATACCAAGTAGATCAAACACTTTATCTATGATAGCTTTCTTATAATTCTTGACCAAGTGAAACAATAGAATGTAGGAAGCCCATTTTAAACGTACTACTTGTGAACCTTAGATTATGAATTAAAAATAAAATGGGTTGATAATCAATGTGTAAGATAGTTTCCAACCAAGTATATAGTGCAACCACCATTTTTTGAATTCTAGGCCAATGAATATAATTCCTTTTCATGAGTGTTGTAGTTGAGCTTTTCCTAGGACAATGTCTCTAAATGGTATGCAATTAGATTCCTTCTCTACTTAAGAACAACACTAATAGCACTTTCTAAAGATGGTATGCAATTAGATTTCTTTGCTACTTAAGAACAACACTAATAGCTCTTTGATGAGCATTTTTCTTGATCTCAAAGGGCTACTGTAAATCAACAACATACAACATTAGTCTAAAGAAAAGAGATTCATATTTTATCTTTTTTAAATTCCATTTCACTTTAGGGGTTTAATGAAGTCTTTTGATTGTATGCCTAATTAATTTGTTAGCAATATGTGGGAATTAGAATACTCACACATAAGAGACCATACAAGAGAAAGTATACAAGTATTAGAGAGGATATTTTCTAAATGGTATATATATTGTACACTCATTTGGATTATTATATATATCCTACAAAAGTTAGGAAAAATGATCAAAGTTGACCATGTATCTAATAAAATACAGTAAAGTTGTTGAATGACCAAATTATATTAAATCTCTCAAAATATACAATAATAAAACTTACAAATAGAAAAATGAAAATATGATCATTATTAGCACTTGTTAACCGGACTAGAAGTTCTACTTCCAAAGAAGTATGGTAGTAAGTATAAATTTTAATGGGTTTAAAATACGTGCTGATAAAACCATTCATGTTTTAGTGGGCAACATGGAGAATGACAGGATGTTGAGGTCACTAGCATAGGGACCACATATCTAAATGTCTATGACTATCTTCTTGACTATTAAAAAGTGGACTATAGGCTTCACCTTTGTTCATAAACACTTAAATGTGAATATGTGGAGAACCTGCAACAATTAATTAATAAGAATATGCGAAATAGCAGAAATGACAGAACTCAGAATCACTTTTATATTGATCGCAGGCCACTTCGAGGGGGCAACCTCCTTTGAGAAAGCTCAATACAAATAACTTCACGGTTCCTTCATAGGCCTCAAAACACACTTATATACTAAGTCTAGGCGCGAATACTATGGGTCAAAACCATGGGCCAATACAAACTATGGATCAACAATACTGTGGGCGACTTACAAAGCATATGTGCCAAATAACAATAACACAAACTGTGGATCAACAAATACTACGGGACGACTTAAAAAGCATATGCATCCAACAACAATATACTAATAAAGTAAGGACATGGGTTCCTAACATCCCCGCCCTCTTAGAAAAAGCTTTGTACTCAAAGCTTGACATGTGGAAATTGATGCAGAATCTGAAGGAGTGGTTTCCCTGTAGCATCCTCGGGTTGTATGCTGGGCCACTGATGCCTTTTGAATGTCAGGGAGGATTGAGTGGAAGGTTGTAGACGAAGAAGAACCATATCAACTACTTGAAAAGTGCGCTTAGAATGGTGCTGATTGGCTTGTTGTTTCAGTCAAATTCTTGCCATGTGAAGATTGTCCTACAAAATGAGAAGAATCTGATCACGGTTTCGAAGAATCAAGTCAATTGTCCGAACTGGGGAGCTGCTGAAGGTGTATGGAAGAAGAACTAGCGGTGCCTGTCCAGAGACTACTTCATACGGTGTCATTTTAGATGTGGTACTATACCACTAGAGTGATTCTAGGAAATCCATAGAAATAGTTGTCCAAATCTGTCTAGGGATGGGCAAGGGTTCGAGCAGTTCCGAAAGGAGTGTCATTTCACCCGTATTGACCTGGGAAGTATCACAGTCAACCACCATCCGTTGAATTTTCATTTTTAGTCCCTGCCAAATGAAGTTACATTGTTCCCGGTCATACGTTTGCAGGAACTCAGAGTGCCCTACCAATGAAGAAGCATGGAGTTCATAGAAGAGATAGCCTCGTTGAACAGATTGCAACCAATTTGGAACAAGTAGAGAAATAGCTGTAAGAGAAACTGGGTCATCAAATGTGCGAGAAGGAGCATATGCCACCATATTATCCTTACCATTATGGTAAGTGATTGCATAGTCATAATTCATGAGGTGGATAACCCATTTCAGGTGTGCTGGGGAGGAGACTCATTGTTCCAAGAAATTTTCCAAACTCGGGAGATCAGTCTTGAGGCAAAAATAATTCCCCAATAGGGATGGCTACCACTTCGGTACTACATGCAAAATAGCCATCATGTCCTGCTGAGATGTAGATGCAGTAAATGCTTACCGGAAGGGTCTCGTGAAGGTGGTAAGCCCACTGGTGCAACAAAGACACCTGCATATCTATCCAAGGAAGTAGTGGAGGCCGTTGGTGGGTGCATCTGAATGGAATGGAGCTGAGCGATGACACCATGTGAATTCCTCTTAAGGATATTTTCCAGGTGATGTGAACTGATGATGCATAAAGACCCTAGTTGTAAGCCCGTAAATTTGTGTTGTGTCCCATTGACGGAAAACTGCATCCAAAGTTCAACAAAATCCCATAAGATGGGGCCAAGTGTGTGTAACCATTGAACTCCCAAAACCACATCACATCCGCCTAAGGAAAAGGAAAACATGTAAGAGCATAGGTTATAATCTTCCAGAGAGATACGTACATTGTGACACTTTCCCTTGCAAGGTAAGGTGCCCCCATTGGAAACCATTACTTCAAAGTTGGAGCAAGGATGGATAAAGCAATCAGCCTGTTTGGCGATCCGAGGGTCAATGAAGTTATGTGTGCTCCGAGAATCAATGAGTATTGTAAGAGGAAGCTTCTTGAAGTAACCCGTGACCTGCATTGTTTGGGGGGTGGTGATGCCAGATAAAGCATTGAGAGATATCTCTGGTTGGTTGTCATGAGAGGGGGGGTCAATAGGCGGTTCTTGAATGTCGACCTGATCATCTTCTTCACCAATTTTAGAGGCAGGCGAAGAATCCATATCCAAGAGATAGAGATTTTTCTAAACACATCTATGTCCCCGAGTGAATTTCTCATCACAATTATAACAGAGCCATTTTTCTCTGCGTGCTTGTATCTCTGTTTTGGACAAATGCATGATAGGAGTTGGTCGAGGAGCTGGCAGAACGAGAGGTCGTTGAGAACCCATATTTTGGAAGGGAACAAAAGTGGGTTTGGAGCACTATTGGGCTACAATCTTGTCTTCTGCCAACTTAGCCAACCCCAGAGCTTCCATCATTGTGTTGGGACAGAAAATTTTAACCTCTAAGTGGATTTCATCCTGAAGACCACTGATAAAACAACTCCTGTAGAATTCCTCAGACAATCTTTCTGTGTGGTTGGCTAGTTTCTCAAATTCTGTCTCATACTCTCTCACAGTGCCAATTTGGCGAAGTTTAGTGAGGGATCTAGTGAAGTCATCAAAAGCACTAGGACCAAATCGTTGCAAAAGGAGCTGACAAAAATCTGGCCATTTTGGCTCTTTCTGAGCCTTGATGTACCAACGGTACCATTGAAGAGCTTCATGTTCCAAATGAAATGATGCAAGTGGAACTTTGGTGACATCAAAAGTATTATGCAGACTGAAATACTATTCTACACGATAGATCCATCCAGTCAGATCAGTACCATTGAAGCGAGGAAAATCAAGTTTCGGACCATGGAAATTGCTGGAAGAAGAGAATCCATTGTTTGATGAAGACGCAGACTATCGTTTGTTGTTCATGGTTGAATGCTCAAGATTGAGGCCAAGAAATTTTTCATCCAAATCCTCGAGTTTGGTTTGGATGGCTGCAAGTGCTTCCTCCATGGTGTGTGCTCCTGTGCAGGTGACAACCATAAGAAGGTTTTTCGTTTTTTGGGAATGGGTAGAAAAACACAAACATAAGCTTATTTAGTAAATGGAACTTTGGATTTGGGAAAAACTCAGATGGGTAATTAGGGTTTGACTAGGTTTTGGACATTGTCGAAAGGATAGGGAAGCAGAAAAGGAGGATTCTAGAAGCGGGGTGAAAGAATGAGAAAATTTGGCAAAGAGGGACAAAGAAGTAGAATTAGGAAAGGAACTCTGTGGTAAAATTTGAAGGCGATCGGGTGAAAATCGAAGAAGTTATGGAAAACCCTAAAAATAGACAAATGTGAGATTTCGGGTGTTGGGAAGTGGAATTTGGGATAGGGTCCTCGGGAATGAAATATGCAGAATGGGATTGCAGCGTTGTCAGAGAAGTTTCAAGGGAAACGGAGTTAAAACAAGGGAGATATGGCAGAAAAACATAATTTTTTTTTTTTTGCAGAATGGAGCGGCTATGGCGCGGAAGGGATCTGAAACAGATAAATCGGTAACGTCATGGAAGTGATAAAAAACAGAGGGATCTGAAACGGTGCTAAATGGATCGAAAATGACTGGATCTGAAATAGATCTGAAACGGCTGGATCTGGAACGACTTTCAGAATAGATCTGAACGGCTCAGCAGTGATCAACAACAGTTCAACTGGAAATAGATATGGACCCTAGGTATGTGTGGCTTCCTAACAGTTCAGAGGTTTCAATCAGCCACCAATGCTGTATGACGGCTTGCATATTGGGGCAGTACCCCTCACTCCATAGCTTAGGTAAACATGATAATTTCTTTGCCACAAACGACAGCTCTTGGTTTACCTCACTGGTGAGAACTAGTCAATCAGGTAGGGGTCGTTGCCCTTTTCGCCGGCAGGTCCTCTCAATGGGACAGCTACTTTGGGGTTCCTGTGGTACTCCTCACAATGAGTTTTATGGCTTATGCCCAAGTACTTCCCACAGTTAAGCGGATAGGGATTATTCCTAGATCCAAACTTGCAACAGATGCAAAAAACAATTTTGCAGAAATTCCACCCAACATGCCTAAGAAAGTGCTCTGATACTAGATGTGGAGAACCTGCAACAATTAATTAATAAGAATATGTGAAATAGTAGAAATGACAAAACTTAGAATCACTTTTATATTGATCGCAAGCCACTTCAAGGGGGCAACCTCCTTTGAGAAATCTCAATACAAATAAATTCACGGTGCCTTCATAGGCCTCAATGCACACTTATATACTAAGTCTAGGTGCCAATACTATGGGTCAAAACCATGGTCCAATACAAACTATGGATCAACAATACTACAGGCGACATACAAAGCATATGCACCAAACAACAATAACACAAACTGTGGATCAACAAATACTACGAGCCGACTTACAAAGCATATGCATCCAACAACAATATTCTAATAAAGTAATGTTGGCAGGTGGTTTGAGGAGGAAAGATCGCCAGACTGCTGACGTCATGACACGTTGGATGAAGGCATGAAATGAGTATCATGGGCCAAAGGATACTGCACTTGGCGGGTTTTGGGTCACTTGGACCACATTTTTTGTAATATTGAGTCAAGTATACCGCAGTTGGCGGGCTTTTGGTCATATATTTTGTAATATCGAGTCATTGTACCATGGTATGCGGGTTTTTGGGTCATTAGACCAAGTCAGTTAGTAGATTGTCCATAGTGTTGGTTAGGAAAGTGGACAAGCATTGTAATCGGAGGAATCCTATAAATAGAGGAGAATTGTAAGTGTTAGGAAGGACAAAGTAGTAGATGAAGATAAATGCTATATGCGGAGGTTGACAGAGATACTGCAGATGTTTATGTACTGCTTTTGGTTTGCTGAGTAATATAAGGATGATGATTTGGTGCAATCTATGTGTAATGTTGTTGGATGTTCATGTTATTGCATGTTCTTAATGCAGTTATCTGTTTTCTATTGCTATGATGTGAATGCTGCGATAATATGTTATCTGTCCATATGAACATGCTGTGATTGAAGTAATATGCAATCTCTGTTTCTGGTAATGTTAAATGTTGCGATATGCTAGAACTTCATGATGAATGTTTTGAATTGTTGTTAGTATCATAGTGTCGCAACTTTCCTCCTCCCTCGGCGGAAACATGGTTCTGTCTGCTCTTCCAGGATGCTTCGGGTGAGACCTCATCCACTCTGTGGGTGTTGCTGGGTGGGCTCAAACCTGCTCGGGTTGGTGCCTAGGGAGACTGCAGTATGGGTCGATAGTCAGTGGACCCTTGTCGAATGTGAGGTCATGAGTTAGTCAACAAATGGTTCCGTTGCCGGGACTGTGTGCAGAGTAGGAAGAGGCCATGTTGTGGCACCCGACGAAGCCGAAGATAGAAGAATGGTTCAATCAGAGGTTGTAGGAGTTCGTTGAAGAAGAAAGTCAGAACACGCGACTTACGGTAGATCAATGGGTGGGAAGATATATTCACGATGACCCGCATGAATGGTTTTTCTGTGAATTCCCCGTCATTTTGTATGAATGGTTGTCAAAACTAACCTTTCAAAAGAGGAACTTCCAGGGTGGTGAGCCGACGACCTAGACCTCAGAACTGATTCAGGAATTGCAAAAAGTCAATAATAAGGCATCATGGGCTATCGAGGTTTGGCTTGACAACATCTTGGAAGGATACATTACGGAATTTGTGGTTGATACGAAGAAATCGTATAGTGAAGTTGAAAGATACTTCTTTGATGGACCGAGGGGAAGGTTTCTGCTATCGCTCCAGCTGTCGATTAAGATGCTGATCTGCGATAAAGGCATATTAAAGATGCACCTTGATCAGTAGATAGCCTAGTGGGCGGAGGCCATGGGTACCGCGACTGTTGGGGAACGACGCATGAAATGGTAAAAGGGTAGATGGGTGCAAAACATGAGGAGACTGTGAGTGAAGTCGAGGAAGAAAGTGGCCTTACGAGGGGAGGAGCAAGGTTCCAATAGGAAAAGAGGCAGAGGATAGGAGAAGGTCCTGCTACGATCGAACTGCAAGACCATGAAGAAAGGCCACACGGGACGAAGCAACCTCACAGTCCTGATAGGAACGACCAGGATATGCCCAGGATAGAGGCAGGACCAAACCCAGCAACAACTTACCCACACCTCCGCTCACTAGTTCTCAACCGGCAAGAAAAACTACCTCGACACCGCCGAGTACGTCGACACCGCAAAAGTTAATTGGTAGTAGTAATACAGCGACAGGAGGAAGGAATCCCAAGATGGAGGGCGATGATGCTAAGCTATCGTTGTTCCATGGCAGTGCAATAGACAACCCAGAGCAGTATTGGTTTTTTTGTGAAGTGGTCTGGACTGTGAAACAAATCAATGATGATGATGTAAAGAAAGCACAATTGGCCATGAACCTGCGAGGTCATGCATTAGATTGGTTAATGAAATTTGTCTTAGTCCCTATGGGGGACCTAGATAAGTCATTAAATGAGATTCAGGATGGGCTGATTGCTGAATTTAGACGGCCTAAGTCGGAGGCCCAGTATATTACTGAACTGAAGGAAATGAAGCAGTATCCTAACGAGACGGTATGGGATTTCGACCAGCGATTCAAAACGCTGATGGACAAGGTTAGTTTTGATATGAGCATTGTCCAACACAAAGAATGGTTGATTGTGGCACTACTACCCCATATTCGGCTGCCACTGATGCAACAAAACATTTTGATGCCTAGTGAGGCTCTAGAGATTGCAATGCGGTTGGAAGCATTCCCGATTGGTGATAATGCAGCTGGGATGTCGCAGATACAGACATAACTCGCTAGCCTGACTATACAGTTGCAAGATTTAAAGAAAAACAAGGAATCACATGATGAGGTATGGTGTCCGCGCTGTCGAAGAGAAGGGCATACGAAATATGGTTGTTCGAATTTCCATAATTATTTGGTGTCAGGTGCACCAAACCCGTTGAATGGTGGAAGTATGCCATGGTGTCGTGTTTGTTCGGTGTTTGGGCATAGTCATGATAGTTGCCTGTATATGCAGAAAATGGTCACAACTCTGCAGAATTTGTATTGCACCTTCTATAAGTTGGTAGGACATGATGACAAGGATTGTCGTGCATATGGGTTGCTATAGGAGAGAATATGTGATGCATTCTATGTCAAATATGATCAGCATACTGCACCACTATAGCCGCAGGTAACTCAGCCGATGCCTAGAGCACAGATGTGGTTTATACCGCAGCAGTAGCAGCAACTGCAGTAGTTCATATAGCAATATACACCGGTGAACCCCCCACAACCTGAGTATGTGAAACAACCACAGTATGAACCACAAGGGAAAGGGATGCCACTAGCACCCATGCAGCAGCCGTTTAACCAACCTCAATATCAGCAGAAGGGCAGCTATCGGGGAGGCTACAGGGGCGGATGTGGTGGTGGATTTGGGCATGGAGGAGGAGGCCGAGGTGGTCGTGGACCTTTTCAGTGTTACCACTGTGCGGTATGGGGGCATTATCAATGTGACTACCCACTATTGCAAAATCAGTGTGCATTTTGTTCACAGTTGATTGCCAAGTGGCAGGCTGGAAACACTCCGCAGCTACAAAACCCAGTACATCAACCAATGCAAAATCCGGTGTAGCAACCAGTTCAGAACTAGCCTCCGCGACCCCCACCGAATGCCAACCCGAATGTAAATCCACCAGGAAATCTGCAGCAGAACCAGACACAGGGTGTTAATATTGTGACTATTTCTGCAGAACCGCGACCACAAGATGCTTCGGTAGCTGTTGTCACTCGTGGATGTAAAATGACTGGGGAAGATGGTTTGCGACCACTCATTCGCTTGGCTGGTCAAAAGATGGTAAATTTCAATATTGATGTGGAGCGGGAGACGTTCATGGAGGCACGTCGCACTTTGGAGAAAGATAGCGGTAAGGATGTTGTTTGTGATATGCTGCCTATCTTTGATGCTGTGCCAGATGCCAATCGACCACCACTAGGAATACTGCAGAAGTTCCTGGAAAGTTGTTTGTCCTTGGCATGAGATCCGGTTGCTCTGGTTGAGATTGAGGGATGGCTGCAGCGACTTCTCAAAGGATGGCAGGAGTCGGTAGTAAACTCCTTACAACAGAGGAAGACTGGAAAGGAAATGCGAATGAATATTCAAATCGGGGATTATGATGTTAATTCAGTGATTCTTGATCTTGGTTCAGATGTTAACATCTTAACCAAGAAGGCATGGTAGAAAATGGGGAGTCCCCCATTAAGCTGGTCTCCTGTGCAGCTCCGATTGGCTAACCATGCGAAGGTTACACCTATTGGGTGAGTTCCACGGCTCACAATTGATATTGAGGGAATGAAGACTTATACTGATTTTGAGGTCATTGAGGTAGTTGATGGAGGAAGCTCCTATCCTACGCTATTGGGGATAGGATGGGCTAATGATAGTGGAGCTTTAATTAACTTCAAGAAGTGAATGATGACTTTTGAGAACCGTGATTTCCGAGTTATCGCTCCGTTGGATCCGACTGAAGGACGCCAATACGTTGAGCTTGTCAAAGATGACGAACATACTGGTTGGGACCATGCATTCAATATTTCTGAGGATTACATTCACCCCACAATCCATGGTGAGTTGGAGTGGCGTAGTGATAGCTCCACATCTTCTGACTTTGATGATGCATTGGAACATTTGCAGAATCGCATGCATGAAGTCTCAGTCCGCAAGTGTGGTCTAGTTACGCAATCTTTATGTCGGGTTGCGATAGAAATGATCACATTGCCTATCTACGAGGGGTTTCCTAGCTTAGACACCTTTGTAACAGAATTTGAAGACCGTGTTACAGAACCACAGTGACTGCTGGCCTTGGAGGAAGCAATGGAGGCTGCTCTGGCACGCTGGTGGGCGACGCATAAGAAATTTATTAAAGATTGGTCATAATGTTGAAGGTTGATGATGGTTTGATTTGGCAATATGGAGGTTTATCACACCGGCAAGTATGATTGCTGAACCGATCCTGGTGAACATGTGATGGAGTGTCAATAGTTGTGGATCACGCGACCCAAGGACGAGTGGGTTCATGCTTTTGTTCATACTTTGGAAGAGATACCGCGTTCGTGGTATACTGCAGCCAAGTTACGTCGAGATATTACCACATGGGGGGAGTTAACAATTTGTTTTACTCATACCTTCACGTTTGCGGATGCCAACCCTGACGTCCATAATGCCTTGCAGCTCATCCGCGATGTGATATTTTGGGTTGTTCCAGTGAAATGCACTGTTGACCCGCACACACACAGTTAGATGCAATCTCTCATGAAGTGTTTCAAAGTCAATGGAGGGCCAGAAGATGATGATGACCCCTGGAATATTAACATTCCTGAATCTGAAGGAAGTCGCGATGTGGTACCGCCTGTCACGCCAAGTAACCCGTTCAATCAACCCTTGCATCTTCGCAAAACAAATATCGGCACTGAAGCTACTCCCAAGTTTGCTAATGTAGGGGATTATTGGGATGATGAGATGATGAGTAAAGTTACCAAGTTACTACATGAATTCCAAGATGTGTTTCCCATGAAGTTTTCCGAGATGAAGGGAATCCTGGGTGATTTAGGTGAGATGAGGATTCCATTGAAACCAGACACTAAGCCAGTCCGACAGCGACCTTACCGACTCAACCCGCGACATAAAGAACAAGTCAAGGCCGAACTTGATCGGATCGCTGGATGCTAGTATTATTGAACCTATGGAAAAGTCAGAATGGATTAGTCCCATGGTGGTGCAAGACAAGAAAACAGGCGAAGTGCGCATTTGTGTTGACTTGCAGAAGTTGAATGATGCTTTCTTGCATGATCCCTTTCCGACCCCGTTTACTGATGAAGTACTTGAAGGAGTGGGTGGCCAAGAGATGTACTCTTTCACTAATGGATTCTTTAGCTACCATCAAATTCGTATTGCCAAGGAGGATCACCATAATACAACCTTTGTTACTGAGTGGGGTTGTTTTCAGTACACAGTCATGCCATTCGGGTTGAAGAATGCACCAGCGATATTTTCCCGGGTTGTTGTTTCCACGTTCAAAGATTTTATTCAGAAGTTTCTGCAGGTATATATGGATGATTGGACTGTTTATGGATTGATTCACGATCACTCGGCCAACCTATGGTTAATGCTTGAGCGATGCCGACAACACCAGATATTGCTGAACTTAAAGAAATGTATTTTCTATGCTCCGTTTGGGATATTGCTGGGGCATATTGTGTGTAAGCAAGGATTGTTGGTTGATCCAGCCAAGATTGCGCTTATTTCAGGGTTGCAACCGCCGACTACGGTTAAGCAGTTGCGCGCGAATTTGGGTCACATAGGATATTATCGCAAGTTCATTAGGGGGTATGCTGCGATTACTTCCCCTATGGAGAAGTTGTTGAAAAAGGATGCGGCATTCCAGTGGAATCTGGAATGTCAGGAAAGTTTTGAAACACTCAAAGCGAAGATGGCGTCGACTCCAATTTTGGTTTTTCCAGACTAGAGCAAGGAATTCCACATCCATGTTGATGCTTCATCAGTTGCACTAGGTGTTGTATTGGCTCAACCAGGCGAAGGCAACATTGATCATCCTATTGCTTTTGCTAGTTGGAAACTGTCATCGACAGAACGCAATTACACTACCACAGAACGCGAAGGCCTAGCCATGGTTTACGCGCTACAGAAATTCAGGCATTATTTGTTGGGTGGCCATTTTAAAATGTTTACTGATCATTCTGCATTAAAATACTTGGTCAATAAGCCTATGTTGGGGGGGAAGATCTGCCGATGGCTACTTTTGTTTTAGGATTTTGATTTCGAAGTCATTGTGAAACTAGGACGATTGAATTCTGGACTAGATCATCTGTCACGGATTGACATAGGGGAGGAACCGACTAATATCGAAGATGGGCTGCCGAATGCGTAGCTATTCCATGTGGCCACTGCTGACCACTATTTTGATGACATCCTTCAGTTTTTGGTGATCGGCACCGCACGTGATGACTTTGCTACTACTCAAAAGAAGCAATTGGTTGTCAAAGCTGCAGACTTTCAATTGATCGCGAGAGAGTTGTATAAATTGGGTGCTGATGAGATTTTGTGCAGATGTGTCTTGCCGCATGAGCAGGCGCAGATATTGCCTGAGGCACATGGTGGAGTCGCAGGAGGACATTACGGCGGTCAGGCGACTGCCTGGAAGGTGTTGCTTGCACGGCTTTGGTGGCCCACATTACATAATGATGCAATAGACTACGCTCGGTCTTGTGATGTTTGTCAACGAACCGGCAAACCATCCAGATGCGATGAGATGCCGCTACTCCCTCAATTAACATTACAACCGTTTGAGAAATGGGCTGTGGATTTTGTAGGGCGATCAATCCACCAGGGAAACATACAGGTGCTCGGTATATTATCACAGTGACTGAGTATTTGACCTGATGGGCAGAGGCAGCCCCTGTTGTTGATTGTTCCGTAGCAACGGCTACTCGGTTCTTGTTTGACCACATTATCACTCGGTTCCGCTACCCCAAGATTTTGCTGAGCGATCAAGGCAACCATTTTCTCAATCGCACCATCAGCACATTGACGGAGGAATTGCAGATTCAACACAAGAAGAGTACACCCTATCACCCACAAGTGAATGGGATGGTAGAGGCGTTCAATAAGGTATTGGAGCATGCACTAACAAAGGTGTGCAATGCACATCGTGACGACTGGTATTTGAAAGTTCCAGCAGTGTTGTGGGCTTATCACACCACATGTAAAAGGTTGACTGGTCAGACACCTTTTAAGTTGGTATATGGGAAGGAAGCAATTATGCCTATGGAGTACATTGTTCCGAGTTTATGAATTGCAGTGGCTACCAGCATGGATGATGTTGCAGCATTGGACGGGCATCTAGCACAATTGGTGGAGGTCGAAGAAGATCGATTTATTGCTGGCTTTCATCAAGGGGTCAAGAAGGATCGCCAAAAGGCATGGCATGATCGCCACATCAAACACAAGTAGTTTCAGCAAGGTGACTTGGTACTACTGTATGACAGTAAGTTTATGAAACATCCAGGCAAGTTACAGATGCACTGGCTGGGTCCCTACTGCATCAATAGTATTACTTCAGGAGGAGCGGTTCGGTTGCAGCGATTGGATGGGGGGATGCTCCCCAAGTTGGTAAATGGTCACCGGTTGAAGCCCTATCACGTGGGCTCGGAACAGTGCGATGTCTGAGTCGCATTGGGTGCAAAAAATGAAAAAACAAAAAAATGATGAATGAATGATGATTGTTGCAGGTTGCTTGGTGGTAGATAATGCACCAACCGAAGACAGTATGCGCAAATGGGAGAGGCTGTGCTGCCATTCAGAGAATCATGATGGTGTTTCACTTAGGCTCACTGATGAATTCTGTATGACGAATTTGGGAGAGTACGGTGAAGTGGAGGGATTACAGGCCACCCTCTCCACATATGATTACCCCTGACCGCTGTGGCAGGATTCACACATGATGACGATATGTTTTCCACGTGACACGCTAGACCGAGATGATCAGCAGGGTTGTTCACATGGTGGAACGCGAGAGCTGTGTTGGCAACATGGTCACCCCATCCACTGTGGCAGTTGGCCGGCTTAGACACACAGATCAGAGGTACCGGGGCATCATTCCCCCCCATCATGACAGAGGAGGGTCCGGATATAAATAACCAAGGAAGTTGGTAGTTCACCATCCAGAAGTTGTTTCAACCAAGCATGGTTATGCTATTTGATCTCTGTGTGAGTTGAGTTGCGAGGAATTCCAAGGAGGCTATGGAAATGCTCTGCTTCGTTTCCCATGGTAGTACCCCAAGGGCACTGCAAGCCCGAATGATGAGTGTCCCTAAGCATCTTGACTTTGCGGGTGCACTTACATTGTGTATGCCTGGGTTGGTGCCAGGGCGGCTACGGGATGTGTCAAAAGTGAAATGGACCCTTAGCCAATCCCGCATGTTTTAGTATGCAGTAGTCGTTCGAAGGGTTGTGCCATTTTTTATTAGCAAGCAAGTTGGGGCGATAGCTCCCTGACCTCAGTAGAAGATGAACGCTGGCGCAAAATAGATGTGCCAGAGTTGTTCGCCATTCTCATCCCTTGGTACTGTTTGTCCTCTTTTCCTTTTAGTCTACACGATTCCATGCGATTGGAGGATGAGTTCGTGATGTCCATGACAGCAAAACAGGGGTTGCCTACTCTCGTGGAGGTCTTACAGAATTGGTATCCGAGGATCTGTATAGCCGAAAGAAGGAGACAACAACTCATGATCCAGACAACAAGAACAGATGCCGTTGATGTGGCTCGAGGGAGAGCCACAAGATTGTGTTGGGGGCCTGTTGGCAGGCGGTTTGAGGAGGGAAGATCGTTGTACTACTGACGTTGTGACACGTTGGATGAAGGCACGAAAGGAGTATCTTGGGCCAAAGGATACCGTACTTGGTGGGTTTTGGGTCACTTGGACCACATATTTTGTAATATTGAGTCAAGTATACCGCAGTTGGCAGGCTTTTGGTCATATATTTTGTAATATCGAGTCGTTGTACCGCGATATGCGGGTTTTTGGGTCATTAGACCAAATCAGTTATTAGATTGTCCATAGTGTCGGTTAGGAAAGTGGACAAGCATTGTAATCAGCGGAAGCCTATAAATAGAGGAGAATTGTAAGTGTTAGGAAAGAGAAAGTAGTAGATGAAGATAAGTGCTATATGCAGAGGTTGACAGAGATAATGCAGATGTTTATGTACTGCTTTTGGTTTGCCGAGTAATATAAGGATGATGATTTGGTGCAATCTATGTGTAATGTTGTTGGATGTTCATGTTATTGCTTATTCTTAATGCAGTTATCTATTTTCTATTGCTATGATGTGAATGCTGCGATAATATGTTATCTGTCCATATGAACATGCTGCGATTGAAGTAATATGCAATCTCTGTTTCTGGTAATGTTAAATGTTGTGATATGCTAGAACTTCATGATGAATGTTTTGAATTGCTGTTAGTATTATAGTGCCACAACTTGCCTCCTCCCTCGACAGAAACATGGTTCCGTCTGCTCTTCCTAGACGCCTCGGGTGAGACCTCATCCGCTCTGCGGGTGTTGTTGGGTGGGCTCAAACCTGCCCAGGCCGGTGCCCAGGGAGACTGCGGTATGGGTCGACAGTCGGTGGACCCCTGTCGACTGTGAGGTCACGAGTTGGTCAACAAGTAAGGACATGGGTTCCTAACAGAATAGTCGGATATTGTATCTCTTAAACTTTTGTTCTTGAGATTTTAACCCAACATCCAAATAAAATCCAAAATCAAAATCATGAACCTTTTTGGTGGATTGGTTGTTGCTACTAGCTTAACCATTTCATCTTGTTTGTAGATTCTAGTACCTTCTCCTTGTTGGCTTAGCAAAAATAAACACCTTTTTCATGTTCCTTGGTAGCTTAACACTCTTCATAAATCTAAATTAGTATCTCAAAGATAAATTTCAAATTGTAATCCTCCCTAAAAGCATTTTGTTTGAATGAAAAAGAATTATAATTTTTTTGTGCCTATTATTCTCTCAAATGTCCTACTTTGATAGGAATGTTGGTACATATATTATTCTATCAAATGTCCTACTTGGATAGGAATGCTGGTACATATATTTATTTTGTTTCTTAATCCTCATTGGATTGTCAAAATTTGGTTGTTGAATCTTGACATTCAAGACATCCAATTGTTTTACCAGTGGAGAAATTTATGTCTTAGGACAATTTGATCCTTTAATCCATATATTTATGGTCATTGAACTAAGGCCCAATTCCCTAGCATTTAGTTATTATAATCAAAATTTACATGCCATTTGCTCAAGGTATATCATTTCTTATTGTATTTTATATGCTAACGCCCATCCATTTTAATTTGATTTATCATTCTCCAGGATTGAGTCCAGTTTTCTTAATCTCACAAGAAACCCTCATTGTCTCCCATTTTGAGCTTGTCAGAGGTATTAAAATTTTGAAATACGTTTCTTAGGAATGTATGAAATGGGGGGTGGGGGGAATAGACCAATAGACCAAAACACTTTGTTCATGAAAAATTATTTTGAGGAAGCTTTTGGAAGGGTGTAATGGACCTTTATTTTAGAAATGTTTTGATAAGAATTAAGCTTCTTCTGTAAATACATTATTTTAAATTTCATGGTAGTGGTCAATATATTATCTTAGATTTCATGGTAGTGTTCAAGACATTATTTGAATATTATCATGTAATAAAAACATTTAATTGAAAAGTTTCAAATTACAATTCATATAAATAGTCCAATTAGTTTAAATTAAACCTTTTCTGTAAGGACCACTCATTACATTGGACACCTATGACCATTTATGCTAACCCATTATGGAGTGATTATAGGTTGAATGATTGATTTATGTTATGTTCCTAACCCAATTTTATTCCACTTTAGGGATGAGGGAAACATTTCAACCATTGTGGTTGAATTTTTTTTTAATAAAATTCTGAAGTTCCTCCAGTAATTCTAATTTGAAACTTATTCTTCTCCATTTGTCCCTTCTCTCAAGTATAAACTTATTAAATATCCATGGCCTTTCCCTACATGTTTCACTCATATTTTAATCCTAGTAGAACATTTTATTTACCCTTTACGCCATTGTTTGGATAATAGATAAGGGGTGATGCACAATCATGAGCTTCTTTAAAGACACTTTAGTTGCCACATAAACTTGACAAAGCAAGAACATATCACTTAAAGAGGCAATTAGTGGTACTTTCATAATGATTTTTAAGACGATGTAAAAAGACAAAATATAGGAAATAAAAAAGCTTTCATAATATATACATTTTACTTTTAGAAATGTTGTGTAGTTGTTTGTTACATTTGTTTTTGTAAAATTAGTTTTTTAAATTTTCAACCAGTGCAACACTATTTGAACTAAAATTTATAGTATTTTTGAATTTCTTTTACATATGTAGATGCCATCTTGTACTAGTGCAAGAGTTTTTTCAATTTTTTTCATGATATTTTCATTTTTTATGATTTATTGAAGTCATAAAACCATGAAAAAAAGGATGACGTGTGCCCGTGCAACACTTTAGAGGCATAACTTAGTGAAATTTTGAGTTTTTTTATATATGTATATAGAGATTTATTTCTTATAATTTGTTTGAGAAATGGTGAAGGAAGTCAAATTTACAAGAGAAACAACAAAACATTGTATTTTGGAATCCTGAAATCTAGTGGAACAAAAAAATGGATCTAAATTCCTACACCCACCCATAATCATAACTTTTTTGAACTTCTCCATATATTTTTTCACTTAAATGATTTTTCAACTCCATCTCTTGCTTCGTTTATCTCCTTACATACTTTATGATGTTTAGATTCAACTTATGTTTCCTCTTTAAATATGTGTATTGAAATAAATATGTTTAGATTCATAGTTATATTTTTCTTTGCAAATATTTATTTCCCTTCATACATAAATATGTTTAGGTTTAACATTGGATGATGCCTCTATATGACTATATTCTTAGCATTACTGAGTTGAATAGAAAAATTTGAAATCTAATTTTCGTATATATACATGGTTGAAATCCTTTGAATTTGAGATCGATATCCTCTAGTAAGCCCCATTGAGGATAAATATCTACACATCCTAGAAAATGCCATTTTTCCCTTTCTTGGGTGGAGTTCCACTAGACACAATCTTACAAATAACATTCGTTGTCTATTAAAGAATGTATCTGAATTATATACAAAGGGGAAGATATAGCAGTTGCACCCAAATCCAAATACAGGGAACCATAATTTTAGGATCAAATTCATTGTAAACATTGAAGAAACAATTCTTACATGCCCCCAACACCATGTTCCCACCTCCACTACCTTGCTCTAGAAATTAACCTTTAAGAAAATCGCTAGAAACAATGATCACTAAAGGTGTCACTAGCTTTAGCTCAAGTGATGTGTCCCTTATTTCAATGGCCCAAACAAACCTTAAGAAGGCATAGCTTTGTTTCGTATCTTGTAGGTTTGAAAGAAGAATTATAGAGGTCCCTTTTGTCAATGGTATCACTGAAAGCACGACCCAAACACATATTAGAACAACTAGATGGGTTTCTTAAATTCCAAAGTATGGGCCATTTGTGCTTTCCATTCAATACAATAGCCTTATGATTTTTATGAGATATTTATTATCATCAAAATGATGGGCATTACCTCCAAATAAAGATTGTAGAAACCAATTTGGAAAAAAGCACACGGTGAGTTGGTTGGGCAGGGTGGGGTTTATCAAGATGAAAAATCAACAAAATTGGGTGGATCTATCATATAAGAGTTCTAAAGAATTTTATCTTTAGGTTGAAGCAAACAAATGCATCTACATCATGAAGTTTTCAATTGGATATCCTCAGAGTGCATCGATAATGTTAGTAACAAGGTGTGATTCTTCTAGTGGAAGCCCTAGGTATTTCTCAACCATGTGAACACATAGAGACCAATCTTTATAAAAACACCTTTGTATTTTTCTTTAGTTGAGGCATGAATTAAATCATCATGAAAGCAATCTCCCTTCAAAGCTAAAAGATGATAGTGATTGTACATGCCCAACCAATTTCAAAGGCAAAGGAAAAAAATCTAGTGCCCAAACCAATCTACCATGATTCCCTATGCATTTCACAATATTAACCCTGGATTCAATGGATGTCATCTAAACCAACACCAAAGTCACCTAAAGCATAAACAATTGTCTTCAAGGTTTTTCCACAATGGTGCTTTTCCTAAAAAAAAAATGTGTAATTTTTCTAAGCATAAAATAGCCACTGAATGACATGAATATGGGCATAGAATTTTTAAATATATAACTTAAAAACAACTCATAAATCATTATTTATAATATTACACGGTTGTAACATGGAATCTTAATCTTCTCTATTCAAAAATAACAAACTATATTATTCTACTAAAATAACTAATAAATCATAATTTCATTATTAAGAAAAAATTGTAGTTATGATATTTTAAATAAATGAAAGTTCAATAGAAAATGGTTGAGGTGGTGTGTAATAAATGGATAAAAACTAAAACTAATCCAATTGAAGTAAACAATGTATAAATATATCTAACATGCCCTCCATTCTAAAAAAATAAAATAGTGTATAAATATAACTTTAATGCTGAAATTTCACAATGTTGAAAAGAACTATATTACACTAATGTAAAATATAAACCATTAACCAAACTCTTGATCCTAAATAGAGTAGTTCACGGTAAAATGTAAACCAAACTGTAATGCTAAATACAGATGCCGTTAATGTAATATGTTCATCAAAATCTGGCTTCGAATTGCATATACATTAATCCCGATCGTGTGAAGGAACCATTTTAAACCTGAAATTTTGGGCAATGTTCGAGAAGGAAATGCTGCTGCGTCATATCTTTATTTAAGAAAAACACAATAAAAAATAAAAACTTATGATAAAATAAAAGGATGGGAGCCTCTAACAGGTGGTCCCTCAAAAGCTTTTGAAATTAAAACAGCAAAAGTATTGGGGCATTGAGAATCTGTGTTACGTGTTAAAAGGGTTGATTAGAGAAAGGAAAAAAGCAGGGAACTATTTATTCGTTGAAGGGAGGCTATTTATCCGTTGAGGAGGCTATTTATTCGTTGAAGAGGCTATTTCAAATCTTACCCTATTCTCTGTTTTGCATGTATGTGGTTTTGGTTTGATTCGGAGTCTGTGTGCCGTTTGAGAACGATTCTGGATGTGATGTGGTTTGTGTCTCAAGAACGAGTCTCTGATGTCTGGGTCTGTGTCTGTGATGTCTGGGTGTGGATGTGATGTGATGTGGTTCAAGAACGAGTCTGGATGTGATGTGGTTCAAGAACGAGTCTGGAGGAGATGGACTCACTTTCAGGCAACCGAATCATCCGCTGGAGCAAAGACAGCTGAACTAATCAACGATCACTGCTTCTTTTCTTCTCTGCAAATCCGCCGTTTCTTTTTTAAATTCTGTCAGAAAGAGTAATCTCATGCAAAGTTTTGCTTCCATTATGTCAATTTGATGGAGATTTTTTAGGTTCGGATTTGTTCTGTTCAAATGCAACCTGCCATTGGTTGCAAGTCGAGGTTTTCGATTTGATTCAGTCTTCTTCAGTGAATTTGATGACAATATGGCTCTGACTTTTCTTCACTTTATCTTACAATCATTAAACCTTGATGACAATATTCCTCTGGAATTCTCCTTCATTAGTTTAGCCAGAGCACTTGTTAAATTTAAATTTGGAGTTACCATTGTCTTTTATTAAGAATTAGGGATTTCTGTTTTTGAGAATTAGGGATTTTAGTTTTATTATCTTTATTGCATAATGCAATCTTTATGTAGGGATTTTAGTTTTAGTAAATTATCTTTATGCCATAAATCTCTGTGTGGTACCAATCCTGTTCGGTAGGTAAATTAAAGCCAGGATGGCATGGATGGCAGGCTTGATTCATTACCTTATGCTGGTATTGCTTCTTTAATTACTTATTTTAGCTTTACCGACCCAATTTTAATAATTTCTGGGTGCTTAAGCATCACTCCAAAATAGCTAAACAGTCTATGGATTATCGCGTCCGTGGAAAATCTTTATCATTACCATTACTTACTCAAAGTTTCAAAAGAATTTTAGGTTTTAAGAAATCTATTTAAGAGCGCATAATCTTTGAAAACCAAGTTTCAATAGAGTTTTTTGTTTTAAAAAATCTATTTTAAAGTTTAAAATCTTTTGGAACAATTTGAAGGCATATATATCTCAAATCTTACCCTCTTGCTAACATTTCCGTCCTCATCTTACTATTCTCTGTTTTGTATGTGGCTTTGGTTGTATGTCTGAGTCTGGTTGGATGTATGTGGCTTTGGTTGTATGTCTGAGTGTGTGGTTGGATGTATGTGGCTGTGTGTAGTTTGAGTCTGTGTGTGGTTTGAGTTAGACGAGGAGGATGGACTGAATTTGAGGAGTCTGAATCATCACCTGGAGCAAACAACTTCGAAGGAAAGCCACCCGAACTCCTCAACGAAAGCCACCCGAACATTTTGTTATTTTTTCCTTTTTTTAATTCTCTCATCTCAAATCTCATGTAAAAGCCTTCTTTTCAATCCATCAATTTGATGGAAAATATTTAGATGCAAATTGCCATGGGTTGGGTTCGGTTTTGTTAAGATGCAAACTGCCATGGGTTGGAATACAAGCCTTCAATGTGATTGAGGGCTTCCAAACCCTTCTTCAACTAATTTGAGCCATTTGAGACAAATATGTATCGCTCTGGCTTCTTGTGACTTATCTTTCATTAACGGAAATTTAACATGTATGTGTTATCTTTCTTTTAACTCACAGGCCTTTGCTAAATCTCTTTTTAGCAGTTTAATGGCCAGCCTCTGTTTAATCTATTTCATTAGCAGTTTAAGGGCCCCTTTTTATTTTGTATTAGTTAAAATAATCAGGTATTACCTCCTTCGTTAGTTTAGCCATCGCCCACCAGGGAATTTAGTTTTCAATTAATTTAGCGCGCCTTCTTAGTTGTCTTGCCCGCTAGCTTATCTCTTATTCGTTTAAAATACTAATACTTGCTTTCTTCTTTTTCAGCTCATTTGTTAAACTTATATGTGATGTTTGAAAAATCAAAACATAACAACGAAACAGGTATTATATGTGATGTTTGAAAAATCAAAACATAACAACGAAACAGGTATTCGATTCAGTCCTCCTGGTGCCTTATCTTTCATTTTATTAGAGGCAATTTAAGATGTATGTGTTATCTTTCCCATGAGTTTAACCTGCAGGAATCGATTATTAAATACCTAACTCTGTATATTATCTTTCTTTAGTTAACTATTTTTTCATTGGTTTCTCAATTGCTTAAAATCGCTTTAGCAGTTTAACGGCCTGCCTCTCTTTAATCTATCTTTTTAGCAGTTTAATGGCCCCCTTTTATTAGGTAGACCCACTTGTAGTTTCTTATTATTTAAAAAAATCGGGCATTACTTCATTCGTTAGTTTAGCCAGACCCATTCTAATTAGCGAGCCTTCTATTTGTCTGGCCCACTAGCTTCTCTCTCGTTAGTTTAAAATACTAATTCTCGCTTGCTCTTTTAGCTCATTTGTTAAATTTAAATGTGAAGTTTTAAAAATTAAAAACGTAATAATGAAACATTTTTTAAGCATTGTATGTTATTAAGAAATAGGCACCTGTCACACTTAATATGCACAACCCCGCGACATTACCTCGTGGAATGCTGGATTTATTAGCTAATTCTGGTATTGCTTCTTTAAATATTTATTTTAGCTTTAGTAACTATGCCAATTTTCATTATTTCTGGGTAATTAGGTAGCAATCCAAAGTAACTAAATATCGCCTGGATTAATAAATAAATATGTCATGAATTAACGAGTGCGTGGAAAATCTTCATCATTATTACCATTATAGAGTCAAAGTTTCAATAGAATGGTAGGTTTTGAAAATCTATTTTAAAGTTTAAAATGGTTTTGGTATATTTAGAAAAGGGCATAATCTTCGAAAATAGCTTTGCCCTAAAACTAATTATGATTATAAAACAAGTACCATCACAAGTGAATATTACCCAAAAGTGAATCATCTTTTCGATTCATGCAATTCTACAACAGAAATTAGTGAGATGTGATCCAAAGGCTGTTTTGCACTCCAATGAGAAGAATTAAATATCTCGATGAGCAAAACCGATATCTCAATGAGCAAACCTTCTCAATATTGTTATTCCACATGGAGTCCGGGATGGACTAGTGGCGCTCAGCTATGTTTTCATAACATTGAATAAAATAATATGAAAACGCCATGACTATCACTATATTTGAACTCATTCTACCTCATTTAAAAGTTTACATGATAATGAGAAATCTTTATCAGATATATCAAAATTAGTAAATTGTCTTTATGACAGTTATCTGCCATTTATCTCCCGTTAGTTTAACCCATCTCAACTATAAATGCCATTCATCTTTGCGATCATGCATTTTCATTTTTCTATGATATCGACATATTGCATTTACATATTGTATTTTCTCAGTCAAGATTCGCTAATAGAAAACGTTTTTCCCATTTATTATAATGAAAATAAACTTGTTTATGTTGTATCTGAATAAGTTCACTGATTTGTCTCTCTGAATACGTTAAATTGTTCGTATTTAAACTTTACTCTGGATATATAATTGGTGTTTTTATCCGGTAAATATATATACATATAACTAAAATGTCATACTTATTATACATATATATGGATTATTTCTAAAGTTTATTTATTATATTTTTGTTTTAATATAAAAGTTTTTATTAATTTTTATGCTAATGATTAAATATAAAAGTAGACGGTGATGGTAATCGATCGATATATATTTATATATCTAAAATTAACTCTTTTGCACATGTTGAAAAAACAATATTTGTATGTGTTGTATTATGTTTAAAGTTAATAAATAGTAACTAAAATACATTTTTAAGATGCATCATAGAATTTTATAATGAACTCATTATTTATGTGAAATATTTTCATTCTTTTTTCAGCAAAATTATTTAAATATTAGCTTTGTATTTTATATTAAACTTTTGTAATTTTCATTTCAAATCACAAAATGTATGTGCCTTTTGTTTGTTCTTTCTTATACGTTTTGTTTGTTTCATTGTTTATATTAGCTATTTTTTTAAGAATATTTTCTTTCTTTGTTTATTAATTTTTTTTAATTTTTTTTTCAAATCATAAAATGTATGCTATTTTTTATTTTATTTAATTAAATATTTTCATTAAATTTTATATGGTTATATTATAAATTCAATATATATATATATATATATATATATATATATATATATATATTTTGTTACTATAAATATGTTTAATTAAATATTTTCATAAAATTTTATATGGTTATATTATAAATTCATAAAAAATATATATATAGATTTTGTTACTATAAATTTGTTTAAGGAAAATTTTCAATTTTGATAAGTATGTATTATGTGAGGTTTAGGTTTAAGGTTAAATTTTATATATATTGCTATATTATAAGTATTGTTAAAGTTTTTTTTTTAAAATTTGATAAGTATTTATGGTTTTAGATATGGGGTTTAGGTTAAAATATTAATCTTGGAACCAATCTTAGGATTAGGCTTATGGTTTTAGACATAAGTTTCATGCTTAGGAATATAGGATTAAGGTTAGGGTAGGGTAGGGTAGGGTAGTATAGGCTAGGATAAGCCTACCCTAAGGCTATGGTAGGGTAGGCTACATTTATGGTGGGTTAGGTTAAGCTAGTAAAGGGTAGGTTAGAGGAGAATAAGTAAAGATAGGATGGGCTAACGCAGGTTAGTCTAGGTGAAGAAAGATAAGTTAGGCTAAGTTAGGCTAGGTTAGGTTAAGCTAAGTTAGGCTAAGTCGAGTTAGGCAAGGCCATCCTAGTGTAGGGTAGGGTAGGCGAGGTTAAGTTGGGAGAATCTAAGTTAGGTTGGTGTACGCTAAGGTGGGATAGGGTTAGGATAGGCTAGGTTACATAGGCTAGTTTAAGCTAAGTTATGGTACCTAGGTTAGGCTAAGTTAGGGTAAGTTAAGGTAGGATAGGATAATTTAGGTCAAGTTATGATAGCCTAGGATAGGATAAGTGAGCTAGGCATACCATCTTTAGGGTAGGGTATGTTTGGTTAAGTTAGGGGAAATGAGCATAGGTGAAGTTAGGTTATGCTAGGTATGCTAGGTTGGTTTAATCTAGGGTAGGGAGATTAGTCTAGTTCAAGTTATATTATAGGCTATGTTAGGGAATGTTAGGATAAGTTAGGGTAAGCTAAGGTAGTATATGTTAGCCTATGCAAGGTTAATGTAGGTTAGGCTAGGTTAATTTAAGCTAATTTAGGCTAGGTAAGATAAGCTCAATTGGGTTAGTATAGAATGGGCTAGTTAGGCTAACTTATTGTAAGGTGGGCTAGGTTAAGTGTTGCTAGGTTGTGATAGGTTAGGTATGGTTGCATTAGGGTAGGTTAGTGTATTCTAAGGTTAGATTACCATAGGCTAGGATAAGATATGGTGGGTTAGGCTAATGTGAGGGTATATTTTCCAAGCTAGGTTAGGGTATGTTAGGTTAAGTTAGGGTAAGATAATGTAGGATAGGTCAAGCTAGGTTAGGTTACTATAGGTTAGGATAGGTTAGGTTAATCTAACATAGGATAGGTAAGGTAGGCTAAGTTGGGATATGACAAAATGGGCTAGTTAAGTTACACTAGGTTAAGGTAATGCTAGGTAGGCTAAGTATGTTAGGCTAGGTTAAGGTAGTCTAGATACTAGTACAATAGGATAGGTTAAGGTAGGATAGGATAGGGGGGTTAGGTTATGGTTTGGATAGGTTAGAAAATGATAAATTAAGTTATGTTAATTTTGGGTAAGTCAAGGTAAGCCATGGTTAGTGTAGGATAAGAAATGTTAAGTTATGGTAAGTTAGGGTAGGTTAAGCTATGTTAGGCTAGGTTAGGTTAAGTTAGCTTAGGCTAGGTAGGGTAGGTTAGGTTAAGCCAAGTTAGGCTAGATTAAGCTATCTTAAGTTCAGTTAGGTTAGGTCAGGCTAGGTTAGGTTAATCTAGGTTGGGATAGGTTAGGCTAGGCCATAATTGGTTAAGTTAACCTAGGATATGGTAGCTTATGCTAGGAAGGAAAGGATAAGATAGAGTATGTTATGTTAATTTAGGGTAAGTTAGGTTACAATATGATATAATAGGCTAGGTTAGGATAGGGCAGGGTGGGGCGGGTTAGGTTAATCTAGGCTATATGAGGTTAGGCTATAATTATCTAGTTCAAGTTAAGCTAGGTTAATTATATTAGGGTAGGTTAGTGTAGGTTAGATTGGGTTAAACTAAGCTAGGTTATCATAGGTTAATTTTGGGTAGGATATGTTAGGTTGGGTTTGGTTATAGAAGGTTGGCTTAAAGTAGGTTATTCTAGGCTAATGTAGGTTGACATAGGGTAGAATAGGTTTGACTAAGGTAATATAGGGTTAGAGTAGGCTAGGTTAGGTGAAGATAGGATAATGTAGGTTACACTAGGTTATGCTAGGTAGGATAGGCCAAGTTAGGGTACATTAGGAAAAATTAGGCTATGTTAGGTTAATTTAGGGTGAACTAGTTTAGGATATGATAATATATGCTAGGTTATGTTATGTTAGGATAAGGTTGGTTAGGTTAATTTTAAGATAAGGATAGGCCAGACGAGACAAGATTAGGCTAAGAAATGTTAGGATAAGCTAAGTTATTTCAGGGATATGCTTGGTATATTAGGTTAGATTAAGTGAGGGTAGTATAGGGTAGGTTAAGATTGGACAATGTGTCTTAAGTTATGTTACAGTAGGGTAGGATAGGGCATGACAAGTTAGGATAGAGTATCCTAGGTTAGAGTGGGTTAGGTTAATCTTATATTAGGTTAACCTTAGATAGATATGGTTAGGTTAGAATGGGAAAGTTAAGATAGGAAATGCTAGGTTAGATTAGGATAGTCTGCATTAAGATAGGTTAGGTTTGGTTATGGTTGGATAAGATAGGGTAGGTTGGATTAATATAGAGGAGGTTAGGCTAGTTTAGGCTAGCTTATGTTAGGTAGGATAGGCTAAGTTAGGGTATTCTACTATAGGTTAGGCTATGCTAGGATAAGCTAGGTTTGGAAATTTTATGATATGATAATTTAACCTAGGGTTGGTTAGGTTAAGGCTATGATAGGTTAGGAAAGGTCTTGCAAGGATATATTAGGCTAGGCTTAGTTAATATAACTTAAGTTTTGTCAAGATTAGGGTTGTCTAGGTTACAATAGGTAGGTTAAGGTAGGTTAGGATCAGTTAAGGTAGGTTAGGTTAGAATAGGATAGGCTAGGTAGGAAAGGATAAGTAATGTTATGCTAGGCTATAGTGGGGGGGCAAGTGCAAAATACTCAATCAAAAATTTGAGGGGAGTTGGTGATTTACTCCACGCCAAGTTTAAAGGGGGGATTGTTAGGGTTAACCTTGAGTCAGGAATGAGTCAAATGGTTTAGGAATCAACACATTTATTTGGGCACATGGTATTTTTTTACCAATGGTATTTGTTGGCCAATGGTATTTGGTGTTCCATGCTATTTGGTGGCCCATGGTATTGTCCTATGGTATTGCATGTAATGAAGTCTATAAAGGTCTTGGCATACTCCATTGTAATGTGTCCTGGAGGTGAGCACTAGCTAGCTCGCTTAGCTTGGCTTGACCGGTTTAGGTCAAGGGAGATAATGGATCTATTATGGTGGTTTTCCCAATTTAGGTTTCCCATGTAAACATTGTGTATCTATTGTTATGTGGTTTCTTGGATTGTCTTGTATTATTTATGTCTCATATTTATTAATGCTCTTAAATCCTTAATAATTTCATGAATCCATGCCATTCAAGGATTTTTGTACCATTAAGCATCCTAAGTGGTATGAAACCCAAGTATTAATGGACAAGAAGGTGAAGATGCCAAGGAAAAAGGTACTAGTTTCTGAAGATTACGATCCTTCTAAAAATGAGGAAAATGTTGGCTCTTCATATGTTTCTTCTTCTATGAATAAGCACATGGATGCTCATGAGGAATTAGAATCTGAGATCACAAAGGATATTTAGGATGAAGAAGAAGCAAATGTTGCTGATGGTATGGGGGACACAAGTATCTTTGATGTTAACTTAGGGAATGTCTTTGATAGGCCTTGTGGAGAGAAGAGTTTTCTTGATGAAGTAGTGCTTGACCATGATGCTACCCCACCTTTTGGAGATTGCATGCTATCATCTAGTGATCCAATTGGTTTTTATGAGGGTAGTGTCCTTACAATGGTATCAAAGAATCAATGGTGGGATAGCCTAATCCACTATGAGGAATATGAAGAAAGGCTTTCAGGAACGTATGAATTGAAGGACCAGTTATTGGTATCAAAGGAGAATATTTTGATGGTATTAATACGGGTTGAGGATACTTAAAGATACTTAGAATATATTATTAGGAAGTCTTATATTGAGGAAAGGAAACATGGAGTTGCAAATGGGATCAATAGTATTGAACTACAACCAATCAAAAAAGCATTGGAAAGGATAAAATTGGATTACTTGCAGCTATTCATCGATAAGGAACTTGCTCTCAAGTTCACTGAAGAAAAGGAAAGGGAGGTTGAGGACCTTTGTTACCAGTTTATTTTTTGCACGCTCTTCATCACTTACAGTGGAAACTCAATAATATTCGGCAATTGTGACACATGAGCGCATGAGTGGAACTCATGGTTGAGGGAGTATCCTCTTGCAATGATTCCATATGAGGGGCATTCATAGTTGTAGGCACTTAAGGAGAGTCATGACACAAAGGGTTTTTATTATGCTCATTTTTTGCATTGTGAAGATCATGAGTTGTTTCTTTTGAATATCCCATTAAAGGCTCAAGGCTTAGGTATGGATGGTATGGTTGAACACATTCTTGGTGGACCAGCTAGTAAGGAAGTATATGCATCCATGGATTGGGTGGAAAAGTATATGATAAATATGGACACACACCCACGCACACTCGGATACATGCTCAATTTACATTAGTAGAGTGTTGGATATACTAGTGCATATAGGATACTGTTATGGGTCAAATATGCACTTCTCCGTTTGTGATCACATTAAGCTATAAATCACACAAAACGATAACTTGGATTGAAGAGCAAGATTTCCCTAGGTGATGTATGGACTAGACTTACCCCTCTGCAGCTGACAAAACATTATTTTTACCTACATTTTGACATGAACCCTACCCTACAAGCATAAGAGCAGCGTTCACATGCTAAAATATGCAACTCTGTTTCAGTAGACTAGTGTTCACCTACTGAAATATGCTACTTTGCTTCAGTAGACCAGTGTACACCCTAAAAAAACCTTGCAAACGCTGGTTGTAAACATGAAAGTTGCATATTGTGCGCTACTCCACTTAAGAAAACTTGCGTACATCTTAAATGTAATAAAAAATATATTAATTTGACAAATTAGGATTAGTTGAAGTTGGTTTTGCAACTTCCCCAACCTCCCAATCAAACTACCTCTCGATCCAAACTACCTAACTTGTCCCATAAATACAAGGGGGATAGATGAGAAAAAGGGAGGAGAAACTATGCATTAAGGGTTGTTATGCTGGAGGAATTCCAAGTTGGTGTGAAGAGCAGGAGCCCAAGATCCGGTTGCACAAGCACTCTGAATGATCAGGTATAATTGTACTGATTATTTGCTTTTGACAATAAAGGTTGAAATACCCTTCCCGTCCCAATCAAATGTCTAATGGATCGCATATTTGTTTGGATTAAATGCTTGATTGTATTTGATGCCTAAATTGTATTTCAATTTCATCATTGTTATATCAGTCAATATATGCTAAGGAAGGTATCTTTTGTATTGCAGGTTCACCAAACAGAAGATCAAGTGGAGGATCGATCAAAGGAGCAAGCGGAAGCTAGGATCGAACACCGTTAATAAGGTATGCCTTCAAGAACCTTGATCTCTTTCCTTTTGTAGAATCCTATGTGATATGATAAAATGTATTTACCTATCACCCCAGAATGTGGTAGTGTCCCTCTCCTCTCTATAGGGTAGAAATTCTGAACAACAGACACCACTTGGGTGTCATGATAATGAGGCTAGACCAATGACATGGTTCATAATAGTGGGCCCTAAAACTAAGGATATATACCACTGCTTAGACGTGGCCTTTAAATAGTTACAAACATGTGATGGAAAGACTTAGGATATGTCATTTGTAATATACTTAGTATATTATCATGAGGCTATCATATATGTTGTACTAATAGTAATATAGGTAAATATTCTATATTTATTATATTTTAATTCTTGATAGTCATACATTTTCTTGAAGGACATGACTTATCATCCCTTACATGTATTTATATACATTCCCATTATATCTCAAGAAGTATATAGTTATTAATAAATACAAAATATTTATATCCTTTAAGGAAATATATGGATTTATCATTGTTATAATGGACACTCAAATAAAGTAACCTATTAGGTTTTCTTTAACGTCCTACCATAACCTAATGTCAGATTACATCAACTAGCATAGTTGATGCCAAATCTAACTTACTCTACCCTACCCTACCTTACCCTATACTACCTTAGCATAACATAGACTAGAATAAGGTAACCTACTTAACATCCCTGGGATATCCTAGCCTATAATAATTGTGCTAGAATAGGCTACAAAATCATGGGCCAACCTAAACTATCATAAAAAATACTATCCTACTCTAGCGAAGCCTAGCCTAACCTAACCTAACTAAGCCTACACTGTCCTAACCTAAGATTTCTTACCCTACCATAATGTAGCTTAGAATAAGCTAGCATAAACCTACATAGCTTAGTAATCTATACCTTATGCTACATTACATTTCTCTACCCTATCCAAACTATCCCACTCTATCCTACCCTAACTAACATAGCATATCCTAGGCTAGATTAACTTACCTTTAATTTAAATTACCCTTCCCATGGTTAACTTATCCTAACATATCCTTTAGACTAATATATTTTATCGTTTCCAACCTTAACCTCTATCTAGCATAATATACCACACCTTAAGCCAATTACCCTACACTATACCTATCTTAATATACCCTACTTTAATCAAGTTTATTCTAACCTATCCTAATGTACCCCACCCTTCCTTACCAAAAACTTATTAAAATTCAATATGATAAATAGATAATATCAGTATTACATTCCATTTCACAACAATAGCATATACAGAATCACTGAAAGAACAACAAGCACAGCATAAACAAAAGAGACACAAATTTATCGTGGGAAACCCTCATGGGGTAGAAAACCCAGCAAAGCTTCCTCAATATAGATGACCAGAAAACACAAAGATGTAATCCCCAAACATGAGCTCCTTCTCCTCCATAGAAAATCTCTCTCTCACCTATGCGCCAATCTCAAGTGAGTGAATGTGTGTTAAATGAGGAACACACCTCCTCTATTTATACACAACTTCGACTTGACTTTTACACTAACTAGGTCAGCCCCAACTTAACCACTTAACATAATGTGACAGGGCCGACCCCACTAGGGTGGTCTAATAACCCTTTAACCCACATGACTCATACAGGGCCGACCCCCCTTAGGGAATTCTAATAACCCAAGTTACCACATTCTCCATGGAGGAATAAAACATCTCTTGGTATACAATAGGGTCTCCACAAAGGAATGAAGCATCTCCAGAATAATAAAGTACAAATATAATATTCTTAGAAGTTATAATATCTCAACACTCCCCCTTAACGACAAGGATATTATAACAACATCTTCAAGAGCAAGGAGTCATCAACTACATGATACATGATACATCTATAAATCATTGGAAGCTTTCTTCATACATCATTAGTAACTCAAATAGTTACTGGAACATATTCAAGATATTCAAGACTAGAACATCAAAATCTTCAATACCGAGTCTTCATCTTCTACACCAATCGAACAACTACAGTAACATCATCATCTGGATCTCTCGATCAACATCATCAACATCTAGATCCTCTCGATCAACAACATCAACATCTGGATCTCATGATCAATAGTATCAACATCTAGATCCTCTCGATCAACAACATTAACATCTGGATCCTCTCGATCAACAACATCAACATCTGGATCCTCTCGATATCTAGATCAATAGTATCACCTAGATCATCTTGATCAACATCATCATCTCGATCATCTCGATGATCATCATTTGGATCATCTCGATCACTATCATCATCTCGATCATCTCGATGATCATCATTTGGATCATCTCGATCAATAGTATCATCATTTCAATCATCTCTATCATCATCATCCGGATCATCTCAATCAACAGTATCATCATCTCGATCATCTCGATCATCATCATCTGGATCATCTTGATCAATAGTATCATCATCTTGATCATCATCATCTGGATCATCTCGATTAACAGTATCATCGTCACGATCATCTTGATCATCATCATCTAGATCATCTCAATCAATAGTATCATCATCTCGATCATCATCATTTGGATCATATCGATCAAAAGTATCATCATCTGGATCATCTCGACCATCATCATCTGGATCATCTTGATCAACAGTATCATCATAGCAGCATACTTTGCAATGCACATGATCCAATTACAGGATGATCAATCCCTCTCACTTTAAGACACCTCTCATGTCTATGGACGATGCAATCTAGATCTACTTACAGGAGGATCAATCCTGATCCTTTTAAGACACCTCTCATGTCTAAGGATAATGTAGTCCTTGATCCATTTAAGACATCTCTCATGTCTAAGGATGATGCGGTCCTTGATCCATTTAAGACAAATCTCATGTCTAGGGTCGATGCAGTCCATGATCAATTTAAGACAAATCTCATATATAGGGACGATGCAGTCCGTGACTTGTTTAAGACAAATCTCATGTCTAAGGTCGATGCAGTCCATGATCCCTTTAAGACAAATCTCATGTCTAGGGACGATGCAGTCCTGACCATAGTGCCAGTCCTTTTTCATACTGGATGTGACCTAGATTAAATCTAGGATTTATCACCACAGAGCCAATCCTTTTTCATATTGGATGTGACCTAGATCAGATCTAGGATTTACCACCACCGAGCTAGTCCTTTTTCATACTCGATGTGACCTAGATCAGATCTAGGATTTACCACCATAGAGCCAGTCCTTTTTCATACTGGATGTGACCTAGGATTTATCACGTACATTTTGAACCAACTGTTCAGGGATGATGCAGTCCTATCACGTACATTTTGAACCAACTGTCCAAGGACGATGAAGTCCTATCACATACATTTTGAACTAAACGTTTAGGGATGATGCAGTCCTATCACATACGTTTTGAACTAAACGTTCAGGGACGATGCAGTCCTATCATGTACATTTTGAACTAAACATTCAGGGATGATGCGGTCCTATCATGTACATTTTGAACGAAACGTTCAGGGATGATGCAGTCGTATCATGTACATTTTGAACTAAACGTTCAGGGACAATGTAGTCCTATCATGTCCACTAGACAAAGTCTAAGGACAAATTTTCAAAGACATATGTCTACGGATCAATTCAGGGACCGAAGTACGAGGATGATACAATCCCCTCTCGTCCACTAGGGACCACTTCTCAGAGACATATGTCTATGGATTAATTCAGGGACCAAAGTATGGGGATGATACAATCCCCTCTTGTCCACTAGGAACCACTTATCAACCTTATCGATGATATCATCGACCTCATCATCGGGATAGGTAACCTTATCATCGACCTCATCATCAGAACATGTAACCTCAGCATTGATACATGTATCCTCATCATCGATACAAGTATCCACATCATCGACCTTACCGTCAATATAGGAAATCTCATCATGAGCGACCATATTACTCCCCCTTTCGAGGAGGTTCCTTCTGAACTACACCAAGCTTATCTCTGAAATACTCAACTTTACTCGAGACAGAGGTTTTGTCAAGATATCAGTAACTTGTTTGTCAGTGCTCACATACTTGAGCTTGATAGCTCCTTTTTGTACCATATCCATATGTGCATTTGACTTATCATGGAACACTGGCTTCTCTGTCATCTTGATACAACTCTGGTGGTCACACAGGATCACAGTGGGGTCCATCTATAAGTCAAACAGTCCTAATAACAATTTCTGAAGCCATATCACTTCACAACTAGCAGATATCACTTCACAACTAGCAGATCAAGCAACTATATATTTCGCTTTGGCTCTGCTGAGAGCCACACTAGACTGCTTCCTGCTAAACCATGAGATCATGGTAGATCCTAGACAACAACATCCTCCAGATGTGCCCTTCCTATCTGATACACTTCCTACCCAATCAACATCTATGTAGCCATACAATCTGAAGTCGTGATCTCCAAGATAACATAGACCAAATTCTATCGTACCCATTAGGTACCTCATCACATGCTTTTTAGCTATCAGGTGAACACACCTAGGTTCCACTAGATACTGACTCAAGGTGTTCACATCAAAGCATACATCTAGCCAGGTGTTTGCCAGATACATCAATGAACCAATAATCTGTCTATACGAAGTCATATCCAATAACTTTGATGAGTCATTACCTAACAAATTTGAGTTGGAATCCATGGGAGTGGCCATTGCTTTTTCATTCCAAGATATCAAATACTTTCCTTGTTTGAGAAAGATTCCTTCTGGGCCTTGCCACACTTCCAGACCTAGGAAGTAGTGCATCAATCTGAGATCTTTCATCTCAAATTTTGTACCTAGCTTCTTCTTGCTTTCCATGATCTGTTTCTCATTCCCTATCAGAAAGAGATCATCCACATACAGTAATAGTATGACAGGTTCATCATCGATAACCTTAAGATAAAGGTTAGGATCAACTTCACTTTTGGAAAATCCCAAGCTTATCAAGAAGCTATCAATTCTCTCTCTGTGACCGAACATCATTCACACTCTGTATTGAGTGATCTTTGAAATATCTATATGTGCCATCTCTTGTGAGATGGGTCTAATGATATGAGCCTCAAGATCATTCGAATTCTGTGGTGAGTTCCTTCTTGCATCCATCTAAGAGAAGAATGTCATTTGTATATAGACACCATCTTCAATCTTGTAGCAAAGGTTGAAATCTGCATCACCCATGGTGATCATTAAGCTCATCAAATGACTATCGATCCTGGGTACTCGTATAGAGATTTATTCAATTACACCATTAAGAGAATGGTCTTATCTATCCACTTGGAGCAAACATCTCATCATGATCCTCTTCTTATTTCTAAGAGAATCCTCTAGCCACGAGCCTTCTATATTACGTTTGATTTGTAAGTCTTCTTGTTGAACATCCATTAGTTGTTTGGAGTTCATCATCCTTCTTTTGTAGATCATATCACATGTATTTCCTACAAATGAAAGTTAATTAAATGATTAGTAATACTTCATAATCATCAAATCATGTTGACATGATAACCTATAATGCATACATATATGATTCACATAGTTATGCAACTATCTTGATGAATACTTTGGCACAACACTTTTCCATATCCTGTATGCATATAGTGGTTATCTAGATGCCTTCCATCTCTACCAAAACATACTATCAAGAGTGTGCACAGCTCTTAGCATGTCAGCAAAGAGGTTTCATTCTAGACAAACAACAATGGAATGTTTTTCCAACTTACCCATCATATGCATATTAGCAGTATACTGTTCAATGCTATATGAATGCTCACACTATTCATGTATATTCTAGGAATATAAATATGCATACATCTATTACAAGCAATATCATTTAATACTTTAGAGATTCAAATAGAAATTCAAATACTTATCTTTTATGGTTTCCTCCCACTTATCCATATGTCTTTGAACATCTTATCCATCCTGGACCACTATGCATGCTCAAGTGTGCACTAGTGTCATCCCGATGATCTCATACATAATCATACATTCATTAGTATAGTCTCAATACTATCAAAACATTATGATTCTAAATAATCTTAAGTATGTATGGTCATGATCATTTCATACATAGGTATACTTACCTAAGATCCTAACAAAGTAGGATTCTAACTTGATATAGGAAAACATACCTGGATTATCAATCTTGGTTATGTCTTAACATACCCAAACAATATCTTCTTTCTTCTCTTCAATGATTTAGAGACCTTGTGCTAGAACTTGCATATCTCCTAGTTTAAGCATAGTAGAACAAATTCATACATACCTCGTAAGTAGAGATTCTATGTGATCAAATATTATGGATGAGTCTTTGTCTCCATGTCATCATGGTCATAGAACTCGATGTGTTTTTCTTAATGTACCTTTCATGTTAGCAGGAAACATTATAATCATACAACACCACAAGTGCATTAGTACAATCATAAGTGTCATAAACCTAATAAATGAATGTCTTCTACCACTCATATGCATTCAATCATAATTGTACTAACCACAATAACATGAAGACAAACATATTATGAACTTAATCAAGAATTAGATTTTAAAACATACCTGTGTCTTTTCAAGTCATACATGTCGAGTAGTCTTCTCTATAAGGGTAAAACCCTAAACATCCAAGGTAGATCACTTGTAAACATATTATGTATGTTCATGGTGCTCGAATGATAGGATATCAGTGCCATTTAAACCTTCTTCATCATTGCCCTATGAGTCTCCTGACTTTTCTAGGGTTTACTTGAAAACCTGAATCTTCAATCTCCTTCCTCCCACAACAATTTTGATGGAGAATTAATATCTATAATGAATGGAATACAAATCCATTATCAAAGCTTCCAATGTTGTATCAAGTGTCTCCAACATTGTATCAGGTCCTTCCAGACCTAAGAACTCAAAACCCTAAGTGAGATCTTCTTCCTCTGCATCTTAGATTTCCTCTATTTAGCCCTTTCAAATGGGCCATATTGTTTCTTGTGCAACTCTGAAATTGCGGATCTATAAGGTCTAACACTTTGGCTTATGGTAGACTGACCTGCCATCTTTCTAGCTCCACGGGTCTGAGCTTTAATGGATTCTCTGTGAGAGAGTTATGCCAAGTGTTGCAATGTGATCTGCTTATGGGATGAAATAGTATAGCGGACTTGTACCGAGTGCCATGTGTCACGGTTTCCACTTCGACTTCTGGAAATCAGACCTGTGAAACTATAGTCTGTTCCCTACTTGTCACTTTTTACGAAATTTCATTTGGATCTTCCTAGCCCGAGATATGACCTTTTTTCCTAGGTCACCTATTTAGGACTGCATTCTGGAAGAGGTAGAAACCCTAACTTGTACTGATCTTATCTCACAAAGTACAATGAACATGAGGTTGTCCTTTGGACAAAGGGTATAGGGGGTGTTGTCTACGACCTGTAGAAGTTTCATATCCTGAACCTTCTCCAAAATGGATTTATAGCGAAAGTTCCATGATGACTGGTTTTTGCTATACAAAACCCTAACTTTCAAATTGTCACACGTGAAGCAAGTGTCGTAAGTTCCATACATTGCTTTCCTTCATGCTAGCTCTAATTCCATGTTAAAATGCAATATGCTAAATAGATAATATCAATATTACATTCCATTTCACAACAATAGCATATACAGGATCACTAAAAGAACAACAAGCACAACATAAACACAAGAGACACAGATTTATCCTAGGAAACCCTCATGGGGTAGACAACCTAGCAAAGCTTCCTGAATATAGATGACTAGAAAATACAAAGATGTAATCCCCAAACTTGAGCTCCTTCTCCTCCATAACAGATCTCTCTCTCACCTATGCGCCAATCACAAGTGAGTGAATGTGTGTTAAATGAGGAACACACCTCCTCTATTTATACACAACTCTGACTTGACTTTTACACTAACTAGGTCGGCCCCAACTTAACCACTTAACATAATGTGACAGGGCCGACCCCACTAGGGTGGTCTAATAACCCTTTAACCCACATGACTCATATAGAGCCGACCCCCAATAGGGAAGCCTAATAACCTAAGTTACCACATTCTCCATGGAGGAATAAAACATCTTTTGATAGACAATAGGGTCTCCATAAAGGAATGAAACATCTCCGGAATAATAAAGTACAAATATAATATTCTTAGAAGTTACAATATCTCAACAAAACTACCCTAGGCTAACCTAGCATTGCTTGAAATCTCCAAACTAGCCTAGTTGAGCCTAACCTAACCTAACCTAACCTAACCTAACGATCCCTAGCTTAAGTCAAACACCCATAAACTAACCTAGCCTTCCTTGACATAACCTACCTTAGGATATGATAACATATCCTACCTTAAACGAACTTACCCTACCGTAACATATTATATACTAACCTTACATAGTTTAACTTGCTATACTCTTACCTACCCTAACGTAATATAGTCCCTCACATAAACTAGCTAATCATAACCTAACTTAGCTCACTCTAGCCACAACCTAACCTAGCCTGCCATAACACACCCTTACCTATCCCAACATATCTTAGCATACCTTATCCTAGCTTAACCTAACCTATTCTACCCTATTATAACCTAGCATAACCTAACCTAACTCGCCCTAAGATAATATACCATAATCGACCCTAGTCTAACCTAATGTAGCCTTAAATTTAACTAAAATAACCTAACCTAGTGTACCACACCCTACTCGAACCTAGCTTAACACACCTAATCCATACCTAACCCAAACTAGCCTAACCCATCCAACTCGGTCCTACTCTATCCAAACTTAAAATAACCCAAACTTACCTTACATAACCTAGCCTACCCTAACCTAGCCTATCCCACCTTACTTGAGCCTACCCTAACATTACTTGATTAAACCTAACCTTAACTTGCAAATCTTAACCTACCCTAACCTAACCTATCATACTCTAACCTAGTATAACCCATGTTACGTAAGCTTACCCTAAACTAGCTTGGTGTAACCTATCATGTTTTATCATAACCTTACCATTCATAGCCTTACCTAGGTTCACCTAAACTTATCTTATATGGCCTAACATATCCTAACCTAACCTAACCTAACATAGTATACCATAGCCTAAATTAGTATATTGTACAATACAATAATCTTACCTACCCTATGAAAACCAAGCCTAGTCTACTTTAAGCTACCCTAACCTAACCTACCCTAATCAACCTTATTATATCCAAGATTACCGTTAAACCAAACTAACTTATCCTAATGTACCCCATTATACCTCAACCTAGCTTAACATTACATAACCCACCCTAATTCTACCCCAAATAACCTAATATAACCCACCCAACCTAAGCCTACCCTACCCTAACTTGGTCTAATCTAACTTTACCTAACATAACTTAGCACCTAATTTATTGTACCCTAACCTAGCCTATAGCAACTTACCTTAGCCCATCCTAACCTAGCATTGCCTAACATATCCTTACATTACATAACATAGCTTATACTAACTTAACCTACCATACCCTAACCTAGCCTAACCCACCCTACCCCAACCTAGTATAGCCTAACTTTGTCTAGTCAAAAATTTCTTAACCTAATGTTACCTTACATGGCCTAACCTACCTTCAACTAAAATTTCCTTACATATGCTATCCCATCCTAACATAAACTAACATAGTTTAACCTAACATAAACTAGCCAACCCAAACATAACCTAACCCACCCTACTATAACCTAGTGTACCCTATACAACCATACCTTACCCTGCCTTAAACTATCCTATATAATCACAAGCTAACCTAGTTGATGGTGCTTAACCTAACCTACCTTATCTATCCTATCATGGATTACCCTATCCTACATTGTGTTACCTTAAACTATGATACCATAACCTAACATACTCTACCTTAACCTAACTTAGTCTACCATACCTTATATTACCTTGGACTACCTTATATTATCCTAACATAACATTACATTTCCTTACCTCACCTAGCCTATCCTGCCTCCTCACCTAAACTAGCCTAAACTATCTTAACATAACCTAATTTAAGGTACCATAATCCAACCTTACCTATCCTATCATATCATAGATTACCTTAATGTATCCTATTCTATCTTATCATAATGTATCCCGATGTAACCTACCCTATAATAACTGACCCTAAGATAACCTACCCTAACCTTCTATAACCTAAGTTAGTCTAGCCATAATCTATGATAACCTCACCTAATTTAGCTTTCCCTACCCCAACCTAAACTAACCACCCAACTTGTGTCCACCCTAGCCTAGCCTAACTAACAAAACCTAACTAACACTATCATATCTTGGTTTAAGCTAACCTTATGTTACTAGGCTAGCTTATTATCCTAATCACCATAGACAACCCTATCCTAATCCACCATACCTATGCTTACCTTAAACTAATTTAGTCTAGCCCAACATTTCTTAACCTAGCCTTACCTTGCATATCCTAGTCTTTCTTCACCTAAGATTACCTTACATAACCTAGCCTAGTCTACCATAACCTAAGCTAATATAGGGATAAACTAAACTAACCTAACATAGTGTAGACACATACCCTAACCTTGCCTAATCCACCCAACTCATGCCTATCATAACCTATAATAACCCACTATCTTGTGCCTACCTTAACCTAAATTGGGTTAACCGAACCTTACCTTGCATGGCCTAACCTTACATCACTTTATCTTACATTGCATAGCCTAGCATAATCTAGACCTAAACCGAACCAACCTAACCTATTGTAGTGCACCCTATACCCCAACCTAATGTAACCCACCCAACCCATGCATACCCTAACCTAACCTAACTCAATCATCTAAATACTACACTATGTTATCCTAACACACACATCCCAAGCCTAATCTAATGTAACTTGATCTATCCTAACCTTTCCTTACACAACATAATAAACCCTAATTTAAACTCCGTGCCCTAAGCTAGACTAACCCATTGTGCTTAAGGCTAGTCTAACCTATCATTTTGTAATGCAATCTTACCTTAGATCACCTTTCATAACCTAGCCTAAAATACCCTTACCTAAACTTCCTACATTATCCTATCCCAACCCACCCTACTTAAGCCTATTTTAACCTAGCATGGTATACATTAACGTGTTTAAACCTAACCTCACCTTCAATTTCCTAACCTCACATCACCTTATCTTACATTGCATAGCCTAACATAATCTAGAGCTAAACTAAACTAACCTACCCTATTGTGGTGCACCCTGTACCCCAACCTAATGTAACCCAACCAACCCATGCATAACCTAACCTAACCTAACCCACCGATCTAAATCCTACACTACGATATCCTAACACACCCACCCTAAGCCTAACCTACCCTAACTTTTTCTATCCTAACCTTTCCTTGGACAACCTAATAAACCCTAAACTAAACTCCCTACCCTAAGTTAGACTAACCCACTCTACCTAAGCCTAGTCTAGCCTCTCCTAGTGTGACCTAGCATTTTGTAATATAATCTTACCATAAATAGCCTAGCTTTGCTTTGATTAAGCTTTACCTAGAATAACCTAAACTAACCTAACATAACTTACCCTAGCCTAGCCTAAAGTAACCTAGCATAGCCTACTCTAGCTTAAACTAACCCACCTTATCATAACCTATCCTGACCTAGACTATCCTATCATATCCTAGTCTAACATGCCCCATATTAACCTAATATACCCTAACTTATCCTTTCCTACCTAGCATAACCTAACCTAACCTTACCTACACTAAATGAGCCTAACCTAACCTACCCTTACCTAGTGTAACCTAGACTACACTAACCCCAAGGTACCTTTACTTACCTTGACTTATAATAATGTAATATAGCCTTGTTTGTCCTATCCTATCCATTGATAACCTTAACATAAGCAATCTTAGCCTAACTTATCATATCATAAATTAGCCTACCCTAGCTTATCCTTGTAAATGCTAACTTATCCTAGCATATCGTAATTTATCCTAGCTTACCTGGCATACCCTAACTTAGCCTAGTTTACCTAGCATAACCTAACATAACATAACATAACCTACCCTACCCTATGTTAATCCAACCTACCTTACCTTAGACTACCACAACCAAACCTAACCTATCTTAATCCAACCTACCCTAATATAGCCTTACCTAACGTATCTTATCCTTGTCCATTCTAACCTAATCCTATCTATCCTAACATAACCTAACCCACTCCACCCTAAAATATCCTACCCTAACCTACCATGCCCTAGCCTAACCTACCATAACTTAGGATAACATACCTTGACCTAGCTTACCATAGAACCATACCTAACCTACCCTATACTAACTTTTCTTTACCTAACCTAATCTACCTACCTGGCCTAACCTTACTTAACCTAGTATAACCTACTCTTACATAACCAAAACTACCTAGCATACACATCGCCTACCTTACCTTACCCCAACATTGCTTATTATAATCTAGGATTTTCTATCCTATGCTAACCTTAACCTTAACATAACTAGCCTTAACCTAACACAACCTAACTTAGCATATCTTACCATATCCTAAACTAATTTACCCTAAATTAGCATAACATACCCTAACTTATCTTAGTGTACCCTAACTTAGCCTAGCTTACCTAGCATAACCTAATGTAACATGTCGTACCGTATCTTACACTAACCTAGCCTACTCTAACCCATGACTAACTTAACATATCCTATCCTACCCTACATTAGCGTATCTTAACATAGCCTAAACTAGTTTAACACAACCTATTGTAACTTAACCCATCCTATTATATTCTACCCAAACCTACCTATGGTAACCTAACTTAGTCCAACCCAACCTAACCTATCCTAGCCTACATTAATCTAATTGAACAACTTATCTTAGACTAGACCATTATAGACTAACCCTATATATCCTAGCTTAAATTAACTTACCCTATCCCACCCTATCCTAACCTATACTATCATATCATATCCTAACCTACCTTACCCTGACTTCAACTATCAAACCTTAACTTAGCTAAGCTTATAGAGCATAACCTGTCCTAACCCAACTTAACTTAACCAAGGCTAACCTAGCCTAACCTAGCCTAACCTAGATTAACTTAACCTAGGCTAACCTATCGTAACCTAGCCTAAACTAGCCTAACCCAACATAGTCTAACCTAGCTTAACCTGACTTAAACTAACTAGCCTAACCTCACTTAACCTAACCTATACCACCTAGCCTAACTTAGGTTAATGTACCCTAACACACCCCAACTTAACCTATCCTCGCCTATACTTACCATGGCCTACCTTAGCTTACCCTAACTTACCATAAGCTAGTCTATGATTGCCTAACCTATCCTATCCTTAACCTAAACCACCCTATCCAAGCCTACCTCAACATATACTAATGTATAAGTAACTAGAATATCGCAACCTATCCCACTCTAAACCTAGATGACATTAGCCTATTCCAATCTACCCTAATGTAGCCTAGCATACCTAAACTTACCCAACCTACCTTAACTTAACTAGCCTATTATATCCCAACTCAATTTAGCTTACCATACCTAGCCTAACTTAGATTAACCTAACCTATCCTAACCTACATTAACCTAGCTTAGTGTGACCTAGCCTACCTTAAACCTATCCTAACTTATCTTACACTGACTTAGCCTAATATTCCTTAAATTAGCTTAGAATATAACCTAAACTGGACTAACCTACCCTACCCTAGATTAACCCAACCTAACCTACCTAGCATAACCTAACTTCACTTATACTTACCTACACTAACTCAACCTAACCTACCCTCACCTAAACTTGGTCTACCTCAGCATACACAAACTTATCCTAGCATATCCTCTCATAACCAGACCTAACTTAGCCTATCCTACCTTACCTTACCCTAACTTAGCCTATCCTACCTTACCTTACCCCAACTTAGCCTAACCTATGCATCCTAACATAGTTTAAATTATCTGTACACTAACTTATCCTACGTTAGCTTGCCCTAAACTAGCATAGATTAACCCAATGTAACCTAGCCGAACCTAAAATATCCTAGCCCACACTACCCTACCATGACCTAGCCTATGATAGCCTAATCTAGCCTGACATAGCCTATGGTGACCTATCCCATTATAGAGTAACCCTATATATCCTAGCTTAATCTAATCTGCCCTATCTTATCCTATCCTAACCTACCCTATCCTATTGTATCATATCATATCCTCACCTAGACTACCCTACCCCACCCTACCATAAATTAGCATATAAAACTATAACTTACATAGGTTACCTAGCTTAACCATGCCTAATCTAGCTTATCATAACCTATCCTATCCTATCTTTACCTAACCTAGGCTACCAACCCTATCTTAGCTTAACCCACCTCACCTAACCTAAGTTAACCTAAGCTATCAACAGTAACCATAGTCTACATTAGCTTACACTAAATTAGTGTAGCTTAATATAACCTTACCTAATTTATCCTATTATTAACCTAACCCACCCTATCCTACTCTAACCCTATCATAATGTACAATATCCTAGCCTAGCTTGACTTAGCCTAACTTAGCTTAACCTAACCTATCCTAACTTAGATTAACCTAACTAGACTAGCTTCATCTAAATTAACCTACACTAGCCTATCCTAACTTAACCTCCCCTAACCTACCCTTTACTATACTAACCTAGCCACCGTAGATGTATCCTACCCTACCATAACCTTAGGGTATCCTTAGGCTAGCATATACTACCCTACTTTACCCTAACCTAACCTTAAGCCTAAATCCATAAGTTTGAATCTTATGTCTAATTCATTAAAACTAACCTTAAGATTGATTCCCAACCTTAATTCTAAACTTAATACTTTAACCTAAATCTCAATCCTCACATAATAAATACCTATCTAACGTAAAAAAAATATCTCTTTATATAATTATAAAAGAAATTAATTAAATAAAAAAAAAAAAATACATATACATTTTATAATTTAAAATAAAAATTACAAAAATTTAATATAAAATACAATCCTTATAAGTAAGGGAAAACTAACAAAGAAAATATTCAACATAAAAATAACTAACATAAACCAGAAGGGGAAAAAAAAAATGAACAAACCAAGAAAATAATCAACACACAAATAACTAACATAAACAAACAAACTAAACATATAAGAAAGAAGAAAAAAAGGCATATACATTTTGTGAAATTACAAAAGTTTAACATAAAATACAAACAAGTTACATTATTTTCATTAAACAAATTTATTTTCATTATAAAAAAAAGTGACTTAATTTCATTAAACAAATTTATTTTCATTATAAGAAAAAGTGAAAGACTTTTTTGTCTTCGCGAATCTTGACTCAGAAAATACAATATTTAAATGCAATATGCTGATATCATAGAGAGGTGGGTTACTAATGCAATATGCCGATATCATAGCGACCATATAGATGAACGGTATTTATGGCTAAGATTGGTTAAACTAACGGGAGATAAATGTGAGATAATTGAGATAAAGACAATTTACTCATTTACATAACTAACACAAATATTTCTCAATGTGATTTAAAATTTTAAATGAGGTAAGGAAATAATATATCTTTATGGGTAATTTTAGAATGAGGAGTAATATAATCAACGAGAGTTCAGATTTCATGCTGACAAATTGTGAGAGGCAGAGCATAACAGGGGAAAGCAGAGTATGTGGTGGCTGCTACAAAACTGGGATAAATTCAATGGAGCTCTACGGCTCTCTATATTCATCTATATTACTAAAATGATGCCCAATACATTGTTACATACCGATGCCTCTTCACCCGAGGCACATTAACTTCTTTACCTAATACATTAACTCTTTGTACAGCGTAAGTGGATTTAAACACTTGGCGGGAGGAATTATCTCCAACACTCCCCCATAATTCCGACCATAAACAAACTACTAACATATAAAGCATACATGCAATGTCTTTATGGGCTTTCAACAAAAAAAATAAAACATTAATGCCTGCTGGTCTAAGTCTCAGCTAGGCTTACACTCATAGATCCAAAAAATTGATTTACTTGGCTGTAGGATATGAAACATGTTTACTTTTTCTTCTTTCTGCTCCACACTTTGAACTCAACATTCTTCTTCACCTTCTTCTTCATTCTCACCTTCTTTTTCATGTTTTCTTTGAGCTCCTTGGGCTTGATTCTTCCATCAATGTCTGCAAATTCTTCTATGGCTTTATGCCTTGTGTCTTCATCTTCAATCAGGTTCATAATTCCCTCAACATCATGGGCTAATAATTCATATTTCTGTATTTTCAATTGCTGGGGTATGGGAATGTTTGAATCCCATATGCATTTTTTCAACTTGTTTTCATCAACCTCTTCAGTGGCCAACTGCCACACTAACAACTGATAGTAATGCCTGATCTCTTCAAGACTCCATTTCATAAAAATGTCTTCAACTGGTTCAGCTTCATCATCTGCATCTTCAATGCATATTTCTTCATCCATGGTGCTGCTAAGCACTCTTGGCATGTCACAATTCCCATCATCATTGAATTCAAATGCTTCATCTTCCATGCAGCTTCCGATAATCTTGTCAAACTCTGCAATAAAATTACAATCTTCATCGTGCTTGGGATTTGCTAGCCACTCTTCAATAAATTTCAAATCTTCATCAACATGTCTTGTTACTTTGATTGCATGCTCTTGTCCTTTTTCTTCAGCTATTGTAGGATGATTCTTGCTCTGAATACCTGCACACTCACAAACAATAGAAATGTTATGAAAATATTTTTCCCTCATGTGCATGCTCTTCATGATCTCATCTTCTTCTTCACATTCAGTATTTACTGGCTGTCCTGCAACTACTTGAGTTGCTTATTCATCATTTTCTGCTGCTGATATGGCAGCTTCATCTTCAAGAATATCTTTGTCATCTTCATCCACTTGTGGCTCTGCACAGTGGGCTTCGTTGTTCTGAAACATATCTGGCTTTGCTTGGCTAACAGAGTCCTCAACTGCAGAATTCTCTTCTGCTACTTCTTCAACAGGCTATGACACTGTTGGCTACTTGCACATGTCACTCCCCCTTTTACTGAACTCCTCTTACAATATTCTCCATGCTTCCTTGGAAGTCTTTGCTGCTGCAATCTTGTGGAAAATACTTTCATCCACAACTTGTTGGATGAGATGCAAGGCTAATTCATGCTTCTACAATTTTTGGTCTTCCGCTAGGGCCTCGAAAACCTCTAGATCTAGGGGATGCACACATTCATTTTGAACTAAATACCATAAATCCTCTGCTCTAAGAAAATTTCTCATCTTAATAGCCCAAAACTCATAATTTTTACGTGAAAAATGTGGGGGTACTAGGAGAACACTGCTGCTCCAATTATCCTGGTTCTCCTCTTAGACTTCAACTAAGTTAATAAGCTCCTCTGCAATGGGAACTTCTCGATATCTATGTGCAAAATACTTTGCCTCTGCCCTTGCATTTCTTCTTTTGATCTGCTTGAGTCTGATTTGGTAACCCATTTCTTCTCTTCTTTGTTGCAGGCGTTCTGTGCCGGCACTTGTCTTCTTCTTGCAAGTCTCCTACTTGCTTCTCCTTCCCTATCGCTCCCTAAAAAAAATATGAGATTGCTTGCTGGCTGTAAGACACTGTTAATAATGCCCCCTTAATGCAAAAACACTCTGTTTTTTTTAATTTTCTTGGATTTTCTATGCTCGGGGCATTTTCATTTCAATTTATGGTTCTCTGACAGGAAGAGACAGAGCAAGAGAGCTTTGGCTCTTTCTTTTGACTTTCCATGGCAGGTATGCACTTCTAGCACTAGTCGGCACAAGCGACAACAAATTGCTTTTCTTCTTTTAAATGGAAATTGAATCTCTACTATGATCCTCCATTCGTGCATCACATCTGTGGCAGCTGTAGCTTGAATAGATTCATGGTGGCTCTTCACAACTGGACACGACTCCTCTTCTTCACACACTATACAGGAAACTTCATGGAAAACAAACTACAATAGACAGCGCCACTTCTATTTTGGACAAATTGAAAGACAGAGCAGCGCCCCTTTTGGGTAAATAATAGACCCTTTTGGCTATTGACTATGGGATTTAGAGGTTTCCTAGCTGATTGTTACTCGATTCTCATTATAGTCATTTGGGAAAGGTTGCAGCCGTGATAGCAGTTTGGAGAGTGTTTGATGGAAATCAATGGTGAAGGATTACTTGAGAGATGGCCGCTCAATAGGGATTCCTACTCCAGCGGGATCGAATACGAATCCTATTGATCCATGCAAACCCCCGAAAGTGACTCCCAGATATCTGTCGAATACGGCAGAGGATACGAGGCAAGCAAGCAGGCAGGCAGGCAATCTCACTCCCGGTCTGTTTCATCTCAACTACCAGGAAAATGACTGCTACTGCATGGGATTCGAACACTAGGTGGCCTGTGTGTCGACGAAGCAATTATTCAAAGACATTAACGGCTAAGCATGCGTTGTTAGGAGGAGAATCGACCCTCAAACCTCGGTGGTCTAGTCCTGAGAGGAAAAGAAGCGAAGGCCTGAATCTTGTCTCCAAACTCGCAGTTCTTGTCTTTTGCCCTTGGCCTTGCCGGCTGTCGCCTCCTGAGCTCATGCCACAACAAAAATTATAAACCCAGAAATAATAACCAGATGGAGACTCCAGCGAGCTGCTGCTCCGTAGAGGGAATAATTTCATCTGCCCGTCTAGAGACAACTACCTAGTTTGCATACGTAGACCCACACGGTGCAATGTCGAATGCACCGGGAGGACGTAAAGAATAGAGGAAACGGGACTGGTTTTGAAGAGAGTCGAACTAAGGACTTATGTAGCCAGAGAGATTGCAGGAATGAGACCAACGGTCTCTTGCTAAGAGAAATGGCCCCACGAACCTCCTTCTCTGCCTTGATGTCTGCAGGTGTCCTCACAGTTCCTCCTAGGCCTTCACGGTTCTGATGGAAGGTTTCTCTGTTGCTCATGATTCCCCTCTCAAACTCTTGATGCGGCTCTCCCTCTCGGCTCTGCCTTTTTCTGAGGTTAGCTTTCTAAAAAGCTCTTCTAGCGACTATGGGTGGGGTTTACTGGAGACGGCTGCTCCTACTCCTTTCTCTGCAGCAGGTTGGCTTGGATGACCAACACTGTGACCCTTCACATGGCTGGTGAAGGAGGATTCGTCACTATGGCTCTCATACCATGACAAATTGTGAGAGGCAGAGCATAACACAGGAAAACAGAGTATGCGATGGCTGCTACAGAACTGGGATAAATTCAATGGAGCTCTACGGCTCTGTATATTCATCTATATCACTAAAATGATGCCCAATACATTGTTACATACCGATGCCTCTTCACCCGAGGCACATTAACTTCTTTACCTAATACATTAACTCTTTGTACAGCTATAGGTGGATTTAAACACTTCGCCGGAGGAATTATCTCCAACACATGCCATACAATGGACCTCCATGGCCGCTATCATACAAAGATGAGCAATTTTAGAATGAGTCCAAATATGGTGATATTTGTAGAGTTTTGATAATATTTTATTCACTGTTACAAACATCCTTTGGACTATGTACAAGGCTCAACTATATGGCATGTTTACGTGGTCCGTGAGATAATAGGAAGACCAATTTCTGTTGTAAATAGCACTGATCGAAAAGATTATTCACTTTTCGGTAATAATCAGAATTATTTTTACGAGAGAACTGTTTTCAAAGATTATAAGCTTTCAAATAGAATTCGAAAACCTAAAATTCTATTGAAACTATATAATGATAATGATGGAGATCTTCCACGCACTCGATAATCCATGCCCTAAAAACTAAAATCCCTAATTCTGTCTAATTCTAATTTAGAGATAATAAAAACTAAAACCGCTAATTCTTAATAAGATACAAAGGTTAAAAAAAGTTTCATAACTACATTTTGATTTTTAAAATTTCTTATTTAAATTTAACAAATGAGCTAAAAGAACAAGCGAGGATTAGTATTTTAAACTAATGATCCGAGCCAGTGGGCAAGACAAATACGAACGCACGCTAAACTAATGGGGAGCTAAATTCCCTGGTGGGCGCTGGCTAAACTAAGGAAGGAAGTAATACCTGATTTTTTTAACTAATAAGAAAATACAACAGAGGCAGGCCATTAAATTACTACTAAAGAGACATTAAGTTATTGAGAAACCAATGAAAAATTAGGTAACTAAACAAAGATAATATAGAGATTTTAATTAAGCAAACACGATTCAAAGAAAGGCACAAGAAGCCAGAGCCATACATACCTGTCTCAAAGGGCTCAATTTACTTGAAGAAGGGTTTCGAAGGCTTTTTTTCCAACCCAAATGCAAATGCGAAGGCTGGTCTTCCAACAAAACAGAGCCGAACCTAAAATATTTTCCATCAAATTGAGGGAATGAGAGGGAACGCTTTGCATGATCACTATTTCTAATAGATGGCAGAGAAAAAAACTAACAAAATGTACCATTCAACGTTGATCGACGTTGAGTAGTTTGGCTGCCCTTCCTTCGAAGTTGTTTGTTCCAGCGGATGCTTCATCAGATTCCTCAAATTCAGTTCATCCTCCTCTTCTATCATACTCAAACAAAACAAAACAAGACTCAGACTCAAACATAGACTCAGACTCAAACCACATCCAGACTTAGACATCCAGAATCGTTCTCAAACCACACACACAGACCGAGACTCAAACCACACAGAGACTCAGACATACAAAAGAAAGAATGAGGAGGACAAAAATGTTAGAAACAATGTACGATTTGAAATAAATACCACATCTCTAGCCGTTAGTTCCTGCTTTTTTTCTCCTCTCTCTGGAACCCTAGCTAGGTCAGATGAGACAAAATTCCTTCGCTGTTTTGATTTCAAATTTTATTTTCTCAAATTCTCTAGCTGTTTTGATTTCAAATTTTATTTTCTCAATGGTCCACTTTCTGACAGCTTTTGAGGGACATCCTGTTACAAGTTCCCATCCTTTTATTTTATCATATTTTATTACTTTATTTTGTGTTTTTTTCTAAGGATATGAGGCGGCAGCTTTTCCTTCTCGAACATTGTCCAAAATTTCAGGTGTTCAATGCTTCCTTCACATGATCCGTCACATTACGTTAACGGCATCTATATTTAGCATTGGAGTTTGGCTTACATTTTGCCGTGAACTAGTCTAATTAGCCGTTTGTTTTACATTTTACTAGTGTGTAATATAGGGTGTTTTCTTCTTTATAATGGAGTTTTAAAATTGTGATTTTATTTTAAATGGAGGATGGTATGTTAGTTATACCTTTTCATTTTTATTGATGAAACACATTGTTTTATTTTAATTAGATTTATTTTAGTTTTTATCCATACATTTTTCCTTTTGACCATTTTTGTTATACTTTCATTTGTTTAAAATATTATAATTATTGTAAAATATTATAATTATTGTCAATGTTTAATGTTTTCTTAATAATAAAATAAAGATTTATGAGTTCTTTAATATAGTAGTTATCAAAATTTCATGTAACAAGTGTGTAATATTAGAAGTAATGATTTATAGGTTATGTTTAAGTTATTTTTAAAACAAATATATATGCCCATATCCATGATGTTATTTGTGTATTATTTGATAAGTCAAAAAACCGTACAATTTTTTTTTATGAAAAACACTACTACAAAATTAGGAAATGCCTATTATGAGTTCAACTTATTAAAAATGTTGTTTATTTGATAAGTCAAGAAACGATACATTTTATGAAAAACGCTACTACAGAATTAGGAAATGCCTATTATGGGTTCAACTTATTAGAAATGTTGTTTATGGTTTAGGTAAGTCAAGAAACCATGCATTTTTTAATGAAAAACACCACTAGAGAATTAGGAAATGCGTGTTATGGGTTTAACTTATTAAAAAACTTACAAAAATAGGAAATGCTTGTTATGGGTTCAACTTATTAAAAAAGTTGTTTATGGTTTAGGTAAGTCAAGAAATCATACATTTTTTAATGAAAAACACCACTACGGAATTAGGAAATGTGCGTTATGGATTCAACTTATTAAAAAAGTTGTTTAAGGTTTAGGTGACTTTGGCTTTGGTTTAGATGATGTCCATTCATTGAATCTAGAACTAATATTGTGAAATCCATATGGAATCATTGTAGATTGGTTTGGCCATTAGATTTTTTTCCTTTGCCTTTGAAATTGGTTGGGCATGTGCAATCTTTATAATATTTTAGCTTTGAAGGGAGTTTAATTTCATGATAGTTTAATTCATGACTATACAAAAGAAAAATATCAAGTTTGTTTTAGAAAGATTGGTCTCTATGTGTTCACATGGTTGGGAAATATCTTGGCCTCAAGTAGAAGAATTTAACTTGTTACTGGCAATATTGATGCACTATGAGGATATTCAATGCTAAAATTCATGATGTAGATGCATTCATTGTCGTTAACGTGAAGATAAAATGCTTAAAAACTTTAATATTAAAGATCCACCAAATTTTGTTGATTTTCAGCTTGATATCTCACCCCCTCACCCTATGTTTTTTTTCCAAATTGATTTATACAAGCTTTATTTGGAGGTAATGGCCATGATTTTGATGATAATAAATATCTCATAAAAATCATAAAATTGTTATATTGAATGGAAAGAATTGGAATTTATGAAACCTAACTAGTTTTTCCAATATGTGTTTGTGTTGTGCTTTCGGTGATACTATTGGAAAAAGGGACCTCTGTAATTCTTATTTCAAAACTACATGATTTGGAGCAAGGATATGCCTTCTCAAGGTTTGTTTGGGAATTTTAAATGAGGGACACATCACTTTCAAGCTAAAGCTAGTGACACCTTTAGTTGATCATTGTTTCTAGTGATTTTCTTAAAAATTAATTTTTTGGAGCAAGGTAATGGAGGTGGGAACATGGCGTTGGGGGCATGTAAGCATCGCTTCTTCAATGTTATAATGTTTTTACCCTAAAATTATGGTTTTGTATATTTGGATTTCGGTGCATCTTCCATATCTTACCCTTTGTATATATTTCATATACATTCATTAATATACAAAGAATGTTATCGGTAATATTGTGTCTAGTAGAACCCTACCCAAGTAAGGGAACAATGAAATTTGCTAGGATGTGTAGATATTTATCTTAAACAAGTCTTACCGTGGAGGATATTTAACTTAAATTCAAAATATTTCCACTGTCTAGATATACAAAAGTTAGATTTCAAAAATTTTCTATATTCATCTACATAATGTCATGAATATAGTCATATATGGGAATCATGCAATATTAAACCTAAACATATTTATGTCTAAACATATTTATGTCTAAAAGAGATTTATGTCTAAAAGAGAACAAATATTTGTAAAAAAAATATAAGTTAAAAACTAAGTAGATTCCTTTTTTTAATCCACATATTTAAAGAAGAAACTAAAGTTGAATCTAAACATCATAAAGTAGTCAAGAAAATAAACAAAAATAAACAAAGCGAGAGATGAACTTGAAAAGTCATTAAAGTAAAGAAGTCTAAGGATAAGTTCAAAGAATTTATCATTTTCTATTATCCAAACAAAGTTCTAGAGGGTAAATAAAATTTTCTAATAGGATTAAAGCATGTGTGAAACCCGTAGGAAGAGACCATGCATATTTATTAAGTTTTAACTTCAAAGAATGAAAAAACGGAGAAGAATAAAGTTCAAATTATAATTTCTTGAGGATTTTTAGAATTTTTTTCAACATAAATTCAACAAAAATGTTTGACATGTTTCGCTCATACCTAAAATGGAATAAAATTGGGTTAGGAACTTATTGTAGGTTAATCATTCAACTTAGAAGCACTCCAGCATGGGTTGGTGTAAATGGTCATAAGTGGCCACTACAATGAGAGGTTCGGGTAAAAACGTGAAGGTGGGTAACACTTTGGTGAGAATCGGCCACCAAAGAACCATCGAATAAGTTTAATTATTCGGTTGAATAATTTAATTATTCAGCCGAATAATTACACTTATTCAGCTGAATAACTTATTATTTATTCGTCCAAATAACCATTAACGTGCCACCGTTAGACCTAACGGCGGCCTCGATGTGTGTGCGAGGTTTTAGTCGGACGAAGAAAACGCACGACGTTGTACAATTATTCGGCCAAATACTTATTCAGCCCAATAATTATTCGGCCAAATAAGTATTCGGCCAAATAATTATTCTGCATAAAAGCTCGGCCGCGGCCATTGTTTGTCATTTTCGGTCGATTCTGTGGACCCCTTTGGCGCTGTTGGTGATCCTGCCTATGCGTCAACAGTTTGGTCTGTCACCTGTCCACCCGCTGTTTGGTGTCATCGAACCTCGCCACCTGATTCCTCGCCGCTATTTGTCACTTCTCCACCACCCTGCGCATTAGGATTTGCTCGGTGGCTCATCGTTGCTAGAGTGTTAATTCACCATCTTCTGCCTTTGCCATTCGCTCGTCCGCCACCCTTTGTTTTCCCCATCCGCTCGTATGCGAGGTTCTACATATGCCGCTGGGTCGTATATCTGTTTGGGAGTTTGGACGTTCTTTGGTGGAGTTTGCACATGTACATCTGTAGGTTTAGCGTGCATCTGCACTTCTGTTGGTGGAGTTTTGGCGTTGGAGTGTTCTCTTGTGGACGTTCGCACAACAGTAAAGTGCTGTAGCTGGGGACCTATCGACCCGACGGTGTGCAGAGGTAAATCTTTGGCATATTTAATTTGTAATTGTTTATTTTTTTTTTCTGTAAGTTTCTTATTTAATTTGTTATTGTTATTACAGGTTTTCTTTTCTTGGCTGTTTGGCTCGTTTCGTTTCGACTATTTAAAATTCCTCTTGGGGCTCTCTTCGGCCAGATCTAACTTCGCCCAGTTTAGTTTCAGCTGTGTCTAAAGAGGTAAGTCAATTTTTTTTTTTTAATCCAAGAATTAATTATTGGTTGAAAAGTTTTGAGTTTGTCCGTGTAAATGAACTCTGACCAATTGGACAAAGTTCATGAACTCTGCCCAAATGGGCAGAGTCCATGGACTCTGCCCAAATGGGGCAGAGTCCATGAACTCTGCCCAAATGGGAAGAGTTCATGAACTCTGTCCAAAGTTGGGAAAATTTCATGGACTCTGTCCAATTGGGCAGAGTTCATGGACTCTGCCCAAATGGGCAGAGTTCATGAACTCTATCCAAAGTTGGGCAGAGTTCATGGACTCTATCCAATCGGGCAGAGTTCAGGACTCTGTCCAATTGGGCAGAGTTCATGGACTCTTGTCAAATTGTAGTCAAATCGTATGTTGAAAATTATTTGAATTTAAATATAAAAGAGGAATATATTGAGTGTTTAGTTAGCTACTTCTATGAACTTGTTGATTTTGCTTATATGTTTAGAAATGAACATAAAAGTAGGCCTGTAATTGTATTTGAAAATGATATATCTCATTTATATATAGGCTTGTTTTGTTTGCTGAACTCTGTCAACATGGACATGGACTAAGTTCATGAACTCTGTCTACGTTGACAGAGTGCAGAGATCAATATATTAGTTCTATTACAAACTATGTTGATGGATAGCTATAGATACAATGAAACTTTAGACGATTAAACTCAACTTTTGATACAACAAAACGTAAGTTGACTTTAGGTACAATGAAACTATAGACATGAATAGACCTTAATTTAGATGTACTATGAAATAACAAAAACATTTAGAAGATTGGTATAGTAATTTTTATACATTTGAACAATAACAGTCATAGTCATTTTAAAAACTATTAGATGATATTATGCCACAATGGTCTTGAGTTTTATCCTTGTAAAGGTGGCGATTCTTGGTATTATGTTTTTCTTTGGTTGCATCATGGCAAACTTGGAGAACATAATACCAAGAATCGTTACCGTTATTAGGTTGAAATTGAAGACCATTGTGGAACATGGCAAATTTGGGAAACATGTCATTTAACTTGAAACATAATACCATGAATGGTTGATTTTTTTTTATTCTATGGAATAATGAAAATATTTGTAGATATAATTTATGTTTAAAGTATTAAAATATCTTGATTAAATTATTAATTTAAGAAACTGAAGACCATTATCGAACATGGCAAATTTCGAAAACATGTCAAACTCGAAACATAATACCACGAATTGTCAATTTTGTTTTATTTTATGGAATAATGAAAATATTTGAAGATATAATTTATGTTTAAAGTATTCAAATATCAATTAAGTTATTAATTTAAGATTTAGATTAAAAGTTAAAACAGGTTCATGAACTCATTCTTTGACATAAAGAAATGAACCCTTCACTTAGTATTTAACTATATTGGTTCCATTCATTTTAAACATCAAAAACACTTACAACATTGGTACATTAATTCTTCACACATCTAACAATATTAGTTATACTCTTTTTAAGAACTATTAGATGATATTAGGTAAATCTAGATCCTTGTTAAATAACTTAGTCTCTTTAGCAATTAGGTTTTAGAATGTGTAGAATTAACATGTAGGATTTGAATATGTAATTAGTTGATATTACTTGATATGAAAGACTGTTCATATTAAGAGTCATATAGTGTTGTAAGTCCTTCATTATTTTTTTTTTATAAATAAAGTACGATTTTTATAATAAGTGGATATATATATATATATATTTCGTGTGATGTTTGTTTATTGAGATATATAATGGAATCATATGTGATGGATGAAAAATTTGTAAGGTTACTATACTACTACAATTAACTGCATTATATCTTATATTTGATTATGAAAAGATTATTAAATATATCTTTATGTTGCAATAGTAGTGATGGTAGGAATTTTAGTTAATTAATTATGCTAGACTTAGGAGAGGGACTTACACAAAAAAATCACTTATACTACTTTAGACACCCCTACCTTTGGTATGTAGTTCTTTATCAGATATGTCTTTAAGTATATAGAATTAACATGTACAACTTCAATATGTTATGAGTTGATATTTGTGTAAATTTAGAAATCATATCAAATGGAAAGAGTGGAGTCTTCGAAGCGAAAGCGTAGGAGGTCATCACATTCATCGGGAATTGGTGTTCCAATTGGTAGTCAAAGGTTGTCGAATTCACCTCGGGGTTCGAGTTTATTGTATGGGTCACAGTCATCCAATCACCAACGAGGTGATAGGGGTACAAATGATTCCCCTTTATCTTTTGTGGGAGAGCGTCGATCTCAACCTTCTGTCGGTATGAACATTAATGTTTCAGTACATGTATAATCTGTATTTTTGTTTGTTTTGATTTTTTGGACAAGGTTAGCACTTGACTAAGGCTATATTTGAAGCAGAGCGAGGTTCAAAAGATGTGCGTAATTTGACAGAGCGGGAGGAAGATCAAGATAAGATTGTAGATGATAGAATAGGTGTGGGTGCAGAGAAGGGTCCCGAAGATCCTCCTAGAGCTAGGACGACATATGTTCCACTAGTTGAGGGTTGTACACCCATATCAACTTATCCGTCCGATTTACCTGATGAGCTTGCATGGGAAGGTGTTGTGAAACAAACTATCCTTGAAAGTTGTAGATCCCACTACGACAGGTTGAACAATGATCTTTCTACTTTGGATCTCCCTTCAGAGAGCAAACAAAGTCTAGAGATTGTTTTGGGGTCATTGCAAAATTTCATTGATGCATATGAGGAACTCGGACCAACTACGAATGGTTTTGTTCATTTGATGCAGAGGCGAAGGGAACAAGTTATGGGTCCAGACAAGTGGGAGGTTGTGAAGGATGTTGAATATTGTAACTTCTAAGAATATTATATTTGTACATTATTTATTACGGAGATGTTCCATCCCTCCGAGGTGATTCTATTATGTATCCGGAGATGTTTATTCCTTTGAGGAGCTGTGGCAACTAGGGTTATTAGACCCACCATGTGCGGGTCGTCCCAGCCAGTTATAATAGGGTATTTAACTTAATGGTTAAATACGAGCTACATGTACTTGTGTAAAATATATGTTCGAGTAGTGTATAAATAGAGGAGGTTTTTTCCTCATTTGACACACTCACACACTTGAAAAGAGGAGCACTTGTCTGGGAGATTTGCTAAGGAGGATTAGAAGGAGGGAGCACATCTTGTATTTTGGTTTATCATCTTATTGAGGAAAGCTTTGCTGGGTTTTCTACCCCATGAGGGTTTCCCAGGATAAATCTGTGTCTCTTGTGTTTATGCTATGCTTGTTGTTTCTTCAGTGATCCTGTATATGCTATTATTGTGAAATAGAATGTAATGCTGCTATTTTCTGTCTTAGAATATTGAATTTTAACATGGTATTAGAGCTAACCTGAAGGAAGACAAGGCATGGAACTTACGACACTTGCTTTACTTACGACAATTTGAAGGTTAGGGTTTTACATAGCAAAAACCAGTCATCATGGAACTTTCGCTATAAATCCATTTATGCGAAGTTTCAGGGTCTAAAAAGCTTACAGGTCGAAGATAACATCCCCAGGTACCTTGTGTCTAAAGGGAACCCTCAGATTCGTTGTACTTTATGAGTTATGATCAGTACAAGTTAAGGTTTCTGCCTCTTCCAGATCTCAGTCAAAATTAGGTGACCTTGGAAAAAAGGTCATAACTTGGGCTAGGAAGCTCCAAATGAAATTTCGTAAAATGTGACAGGTAGTACACAGACTGTACTATCTCAGAAAACTTTTTCAGAGGCCGAAGGTGAACTAGTGACACGTGGCATGCCATACAAGTTTGCTCTCCTGTTTTATCCCATAAACAAGTCACATTGCGACACTTGGCATAACTCTCTCTCAAAAAATCCAATTGAGGTCATACCTGTCAAGATGGAAAGATGACAGGTTAGGATACTGCAGACAAATTTTTCAGACCCTATGGAGCAAAAATTTCAGAGTTATAGCAGAAGCAATCAGGTGCATATTTCTGTCAAAACAGAATTATTTTTAGCACCTTTATTCATGGCTTCCAGAATTTAGGGTTTCGGAGAAAGTTGGAATTTTTTAAGTCTGTAACCACGGCTGGAAGCTCCTCAGAAAATAAGATTTTAGAGCCTTGGATCGAACCTTTTGATTGGACAGAAGGGTGGGCTTCATCAAAACCTAGTTCGGGTTCCTGTCCAGAAGATCCAGAAGTTTCGAAGGCAATTTTGAGGGGTCAAATTTTAGAGATTTCAAAATTGAAGAATGCTAGGTTGATCAAGTCAGCAAGACACATTCTTCCATCCGTTCAGAAGTATGAAAGTCAAAGATTGAATTTTTAGGGTTTCTCTAGCAAACCCTAATCAAGCTCCAGATCAAGTTTCAGGGGGAGTTGAGGCTAAGGCCTTACATAAGAAGACTACAAAAAGTCTCGACAGGTACATTACAAAAGACAAATCAAGTTCCATGACCATGACAACATGAAGACAAAGAATCACGAGGTATGTATGACTTTGTTATATTATTTTTAACCTACGAGACATGCAGGTTCTAGCTCAGGATCTCTAAATCATTGAAGAGATTGTTTAGGTATGTTGTACATAACTAAGCAGGTATACTAATCCAGGTATGTTTTCCTATGTCATGTTAGAATCTTACCTTGTGTAAGTATACTTGCTATGATTGGTTAGTAATCAAGGGTTTATGCATATTATGTCTCTTTTCTTGGTTGATGATTTAACTAACTAGATCAAACAAGAATATGCATGAGTAAAAGAAGACTTCCTTGAAACCCTGAATACTAATGATCATGACTGTACATATTCAAGATTATTTAGAATTAGAATGTTTTGATAATATTGAGAATATACTAATGAATGTATGTTTGTGTATGAGATCATGAGGATGACACTAGTGTACACTTGAGCATGCACAGTGGTACAAAATGAATAGAAGTTCAGAAGACATACAGAAGATCAAGCAGGAGGCAACCACACAAACATAAAAGATAAGTATTTGAGTTGTTATTAGAAATAGTAAATGATATTGCTTGTATGCATATTTGTATTCCTAGAATATATCATGCTGAGTGTAAACATTCATAAAGCATTGAACAGTATACTACTAATATGCATATGATTGGTAAGTTGGACAAACATTCCATTGTTGCTTGTCTAGAATGAAACCTCTTTGCTGACATGCTGAGAGCTGTGCACACTCTCGATAGTATGTTCTGGTAGAGATGGAAGGCATCTAGATAGCCACTGTATGCATACAAGATATGGGAAAGTGTTGTGCCAAAGTATTGGTCAAAATAGTTGCATAACTATTTAAATGATATCTGTATGCATAATAGGTTATCATGTCAATATGATTTGATGATTATGAAGTATTACTAATCATGTACTTAATTTTGATTTGTAGGAAAGATCATGATGAATGATGAACTCTGAACAAGCGATGGATGTTCAACAAAAGATTTACAAATCAAACACACTATAGAAAGCTTGTGGTTAAGAGATTCTTTTAGAAAGAGGAAGAGAATCATGATGAGATGTTTTGCTCCAAGGGACTAGATAAGACCATTCTCTTAATAATGTAATCAGGTTCTGTATGGGTTCCCAGGATCGGTAGTCAATTGATGAGCTTAATGATCATCATGGGTGATGTGGATCTCAACCTTTGCTACAAGGTTGAATATGGGTTTTATACACATATGACATGGATGCAAGAAGGAACTCACCACAGAGTTCGAATGATTTTGAGGCTCATTTTAGTAGACCCATCTGACGAGAGATGGAACAGATAGATATGTAGAAGATCACTCAATGCTGAGTGTGAATAATGGACAATTGAAAGCTTCATGACAAAGCTTGGGCTTTACCAGAAGTAAAGCTGTTCCTAACCTTTACCTTAAGCTTGTGGATGATGAACCTATCATACCATTATTGTATGACGATGATCTCTTTCTTACAAGGAATGAGAAACAGGTCATGAAAATGGCTACATAAATGAAAATGAAAGATCTCGGATTAATGCACTACTTCTTAGGTCTAGAAGTATGGCAAGATCCAAAAGGAATCTTTTAATTCAAGGTAAGTATGCTGTGAAGTTTCTAAAAAGATTTGATATGTTGGAGTATAAAGCCATGGCCACTCCCATGGACTCCAACTTGAAGTTGTTAGTTAATGACTCATCGTATTTAGTGGACCTAACCCTATATAGACAAATCATTCGGTCATTGATGTATTTAACAAATACTAGGCCATATATATGCTTTGCTGCAAATACCCTAAGTCAGTATCTAGTAGAACCTAGAAAGGTTCACTTAATAACTACAAAGCATGTAGTGAGGTACCTAAAAGGTACATTAGATTTTGGTCTATATTATCTTGGAGGTCATGAACTCCGTTTACATGGTTACTCAGATTCTGATTGGGCAGGAAGTGCCTCAGACAGAAAGAGTACATCAGGTGGATGTTATAGTCTTGAATCTGCCATGATCTCATGGTTCAGCAAGGAACAATCTAGTGTGGCTCTCAGTACTGCTGAAGCAGAATATATATATAATTGTCTGCTCTGCCAACTGTGAAGCAGTGTGGCTTCAGAAGCTATTATATGGAGTGTTTGACTTAGAAATGAATTCCACTATGATTATATGTGACATTCAAAACTGCATCAAGATAGAAAATCTTGTATTCCACGATAAGTCAAAAACACATAGAGATCTGATACTTCTATATACGAGATATGGTGCAGAGAGGAGCTATCAAGCTCGAGTATATAAGCACTGAGGATCAGATTGCTAATATCTTGACTAAACCTCTGTCTTGAGTAAAGTTTGAATACTTTCGAGACAAGCTTGGTATAGTCCAGAAGGACCCTCCTCGAAAGGGGGAGTAGCATAGTATCTGATAACAAGTCTGTCTCATCAATGATGAGGTTACCTATTTACTACACCTAGTTACTTAGAATTATTTACATTTAGGAATCTTATATTTTTTCTTTTGATGATAGATGTATACATGCTTTTGATGATAGATGTTATGCATGTTTTGATGATGAGGATACATGTTTTATTATACATGTTTTGATGATGAGGATACATGTTTTGTTATACATGTTTTGATGATAAGGATACATGATTGACACATGTTTTGATGAAGTTCTTGGTAAACATGTGAGGGGATTGGATCATCCCTGGACTTTAGTCCAAAAGAAGAGCCGTAGACATATGTCTTCGAGAATGGAGTCCTTGGTGGACTTGAGGGGATTGGATCATCCCTGGACTTGAGTCCTAAAGAGAGCCGTAGACATATGTCTTCGAGAATGAAGTCCTTGGTGGACTTGAGGGGATTGGATCATCCCTGGACTTCAGTCCTAGAGAGAGCCATAGACGTATGTCTTCGAGAATAAAGTCCTTGGTGGACTTGAGGGGATTGGATCATCCCTGGACTTCGGTCCGAAAGAAGAGCCGTAGACATATGTCTTCGAGAATGAAGTCCTTGGTGGACTTGAGGGGATTGGATCATCCCTGGACTTCAGTCCTAAAGAGAGCCGTAGACGTATGTCTTCGAGAATAAAGTCCTTGGTGGACTTGAGGGGATTGGATCATCCCTGGACTTCAGTCCGAAAGAAGAGCCGTAGATGTATGTCTTCAAGAATGAAGTTCTTGGTGAACATGTGAGGGGATTGGATCATCCCTGGACTTCAGTCCGAAAGAAGAGCCGTAGACGTATGTCTTCGAGAATGAAGTTCTTGGTGAACGTGTGAGGGGATTGGATCATCCCTGGACTTCAGTCCGAAAGAAGAGCCGTAGACGTATGTCTTCAAGAATGAATTTCTTCGTGAACATGTGAGGGGATTGGATCATCCCTAGACTTCAGTCCGAAAGAAGAGCCGTAGACATATGTCTTCGAGAATGTAGTCCTTGGTGGACTTGAGGGGATTGGATCATCCCTGGACTTCAGTCCTAAAGAGAGCCGTAGACGTATGTCTTTGAGAATGAAGTCCTTGGTGGACTTGAGGGTATTGGATCATCCCTGGACTTCAGTCCTAAAGAGAGTCGTAGACACGATGTCTCCGAGAACAAAATCCTGAATGAACAGGTAAGGGGATTGGATCGTCCTCAGACTTTGGTCCTGTGAATTGAACCTCAGACATGAGGTCTCCGAGAATTGAATAGGACTGGATCGTCCCTGAGCTTCGGTTCAAAAGGTACATGATAGGACTGGATCGTCCCTAGAACTCGGTTCAAAATGTACATGACAAATCCTAGAATTGTTCTAGGTTACATCCAGCATGAAACAGGGCTGACTCTGTAGATGTGATACATCCATCATGAAACAGGGCTGGCTCTGTAGATGTGATACATCCAGCATGAAACAGGGCTGGCTCTGTAGATGTGATACATCCAGCATGAAACAGGGCTGGCTCTGTAGATGTGATACATCCAGCATGAAACAGGGCTGGCTCTGTAGATGTGATACATCCAGCATGAAACAGGGCTGGCTCTGTAGATGTGATACATCAAGCATGAAACAGGGTTAGCTCTGTAGATGTGATACATCCAGCATGAAACAGGGCTGGCTCTGTAGATGTGACACATCCAGTATGAAAAAGGACTGGCTCTGTGGCAGTAAATCCTAGATCTGATCTAGGTCACATCCAGTATGAAAAAGGACTGGCTCTGTGGCGGTAAATCCTAGATCTGATCTAGGTCACATCCAGTATGAAAAAGGACTGTCACTGTGGTTGGGATTGGATCGTCCCTAGACATGAGACTTGTCTTAAAGAGATAAGGATTGATCATCCTGGAACTTGATCTGGATTGCATCATCCATGGACCTATGCCCTAAAGAGAGCAGGATTGATCATCCTATAATATGATCGTGTGATGACGATGCTGCCGATTGTGTGATGACGATGCTAATCATATGATGGCGATGCTGATCGTGTGATGACGATGCTGTCGATCGTGTGATGATGATGTTGATCCTATGAAGACGATGATGCTGATCGTGTGATGACGATGCTGATCGTATGATGATGATGCTGATCGTATGATGACGATGCTGCTGATCCTGTGATGACGATGCTGATGATCGTGTGATGACGATGCTGATGACGATGCTGATGATCGAGTAATATCAACTCTGATGATGTTGATGTTCCAGTAACTAGTTGAGTTACTGATGATGATGAATTGAAGAAAGCTTCCGATGATATATAGATGATGTAGTCAATGACTCCTTGCTCCTGCAGATGTTGTTATAATATCCTTCTCATTAAGGGGGAGTGTTGAATATTGTAACTTCTAAGAATATTATATTTGTACATTATTTATTCCGGAGATGTTCCATCCCTCCGAGGTGATTTTATTATGTATCCGGAGATGTTTATTCCTCCGAGGAGTTGTGGCAACTAGGGTTATTAGACCCACCATGTGGGGGTCGGCCCAGTCAGTTATAATAGGGTATTTAACCTAATGGTTAAATACGAGCCTACATGTACTTGTGTAAAATATATGTCAGAGTAGTGTATAAATAGAGGAGGTGTGTTCCTCATTTGACACACTCACACACTTGAAAAGAGGAGCACTTGTCTAGGAGATTTGCTAAGGAGGATTAGAAGGAGGGAGCACATCTTGTATTTTGGTTTATCATCTTATTGAGGAAAGCTTTGCTGGGTTTTCTACCCCATGAGGGTTTCCCAGGATAAATCTGTGTCTCTTTTGTTTATGCTATGCTTGTTGTTTCTTCAGTGATCCTGTATATGCTATTATTGTGAAATAGAATGTAATGCTGCTATTTTCTGTCATAGCATATTGAATTTTAACAAAGGAGAGAGTGACCAAAGAACAGGCCAATTCAATGTTTAATTTCAAAGAAGGCCTTAAGCGAAAAATGTTGAAAGTGCAATATTTCAAGCATCCTCAAATTGCACATCTAATATATGATCGGTTCCTTGTAGCTTATGGTCGATTGCCATGGAACGATGAAGTTCCTAATTATTTTGCTAGATTTTTCTATGAGGATTTTATTTTAGGTATGAATCCAAACTATACTGATATTCCTTCTGACTTTTATGGAGTTGGAAAGGGTTGAATATATAATAAAAAAGGTGCTCTTAGATACCCTACAACTCTTAGACCTCCATCCAAGATACCTCATCCACCCAGGGTTGTGGCTTTAAGATCGGAGATGGAGCCCACATCCCAACTTGAGACAACTACAAGTGATTATGTAGGTGATGGTTTAGCATCAGCTCTTGTTGGAGTAGAAGTGGGATTGGGTCAAGAGAGGGCTCGTGCTACTATTCATCAAAAGTTTGTTTACAAGACGAATGATGAGGTAGATGGATTGAGCATCGACGATCTTAGGGCTTATGCCAAGTCTTGTCGCGACATAGCTTCAGATCTGTTATCCAATGACACATCGAGTATGGGAGAGGTTTGTTGATTATGCTATGCCAATCTATTTGATCTTTTATTCATTTTGAATTGAATTTTTTGTTACATAGTAATAAGTATATTAAGCAAATGTATTTTGTTTGCAGTTTTCTAGAATGTTGAATGCACATAATTTTCGAGTCTTCACTAGTCAAAATGAAGAGCGTCTTGGAGAGGTATATTTATTATAATATTTATGTTTGAACTTGATATTTTATCTTTTTTTTTTCAATTTTAATAAATATCAATGTATCTTATTGTTAATTTGACTTATCCATACAGGTTTCTTTAGAATCGAACTTTTTAGATGATTTACAATCTCTTGTGAGCTAATGATTTTAATTTTTTTGTTTTGGTTTTAAGTTAATTGCTTAATTTATTTTTTGTTTCTACTATGTTTTATTCATTAACAAAATTTAAATTTTAGGGGAGAGACCATATGGAAATTCGGGGTGAATATGTAGGTTCTTTGATGAATGCGGTTATTGGCACCGAGGTAATTTTGTTTAACTTGAATTGATCTTTGATATAAGTTTAATATTTAATATTTTTTGGATTTATTTTAAAATTGTTTCAATACTTTATTTGATTCATAAATTACTTTTGTACATGTTGCAGCTTGGCTCTCTTAGATCCTTTGGAGCCAAAGGGAAGACTCCGGTGGAAGAAAGTGGTGGACATGCATTCAGAAAATTTGATGTACAAATTTTTTAATAATTGAATTGTTCTTTCATATATAAGTTTAATATTTTAATTTTTTGAATATAGTTTAAAATTGTTTAAATAATTTATGATATTCATAATTTTTTTTTATACATGTTGTAGGTCGAGTTGAGTCCGAGGGAAGGTCCTAGTGGAAAATAGTGGGAAGATAGTGGTCCAGATGGATGGTGGTTCAAATTTTTTTGTTTTTGTTGATATATATATATTGTAGTTGTTTTGGACATCAAGGGTATTTATTTTTTGATTATACATATATGTACATTGAACTCACATGTTCTTGAACTTTTTATTGGATTATATATGAGTACATGTTAATTATTTGTCATTTGGTAAAATGTTTAGAATATGTTTTGCATGAATGTTTAAAATGTTAAGAATGAATGTTTGAAACTTTTGATAGGTGCAATCTAAAGTTAGAAAATGTTGAATGTTGAGAAGGAATGTTATGGTAAGAATGAATGTTGGGAAAGAATGAATGGGAGGTGTCAAGAATGTTTTAAATGTTAAGAATGAATGTTTGGAACATTTGATAGGTGCAATTTAGAGTTAGGAAATGTTGAATTTGTTAAAAATGTTCAATGTTATGTTGAGAATGAATGTTATGGAAAGAATAAATGTTGAGAAATTGTTGAATCATAAGAATGAATGGGAAGTGTCAAGAAGGTTTAAAATGTTAAGAAATGGATGTTACCAAAGTTTAAAATGTCAAGAAATGAATTTGTTATCAAAGTTTTAGGAAGTTTAAGAATGTTGTACCAGATATGAATATTTAAGAATGAATGAATGTTAGGAATGATAGGAAGTTTTGATAGAAATATGAAGTTTTAATAGGTTCAATTTCCTAATGTTAAGAATGAAAATCTATGAATTGTTTGATAAAAGTTTCAATCTTTTGGCCGTTTGATCGATATGATGTTGCATATGTAAATTTTAAATTTTAACTAATGTTTCTCATATGTTCATTGTTCAGGTACTTTGTAGTTTGTGAATTTCTAAATGCTGCTGAAATCATGGAAAATGGGGATAAATGATTTTTTGTTTTTTAATCACAAATGAGGATTCCTAGATTGTGAAGTTTATGCTAAGTTAGAGCAATGAATTTTAGACAACAATTCGATGAATTTTTTTTGATTTGTTGTAAATAATCATTGCTCTAATTTAGCATAAGCTTCACAATCCAGGAATTCTTGTTTGTGATTAAAAATCAAATAATCGTTATCTCTATTTGCCATGATTTCAGTTATGTGAACTTACATGTAAGAGATATATTATCTTTGTGCAACAATCATTTATTTAAAAACCATATAGATTAACAACTTCTTTTAAAAAACTCATCCAGATCATATTTATGGTGAAGTACATTAGAGAAACATGTTCAATGGATTAGAATAATACAAATTTTAGCAGGTTTCTCAGTGATTTCTCATTGGCATCAATCAATCAAAAGTAAAAATTCGGGGCAGAGTGTGGGGATAGCCACATCCGTTATCTCATCCCTTAAGTGGTCTAATAGACATATGGGGACCCGAATAAAGTAATTTATATTACGAAATTACAAATTAAAGACAAACATTCCAAATAATATTCATAAAAATTCAAAATAATATTCATAAAAATTCAATGAAAAAATATATTGTACACAACAGTTGTGACACATGGACAAAAAATATATTGTACACAACAATTGACATGGACAAAAACATAGATCAATTCATTTTTGATATATAGTTAAAAACATCGCAATGGAATGCCATCCTCAATTATCCGTTCATGGTCACATATGGACAGTTTCCATTTTTTGGTTTTTAACTATTTTTTTTATGGAACTTGTACAAACCTTATTCGAGATGCACATACTAAATGACTAGACTGACAACATATAACATCGGGTTCATAATCTTGAAAGTAGACATAATTTTTAGTCATATGCGTCTGCTGAAAAAAATAGCCTTTTAAAATGATGAATCCTCTCTTGTATGTAAATCCGTTGTCATTGTAGTCCTCCAATAACTTCATCTTTCCTTTAGTGCATCGCATCAAATAATATTTCACATTTTTGTTGTTGTCCAAAGGTGCAATCACAGCGAAAATATCTCCTACGCAAATTACAATTGGTGTTAAAGCGTTTTTAAATCAATTAAATTGACTATACTTATGGCGATGGACAAGAATGGACAATTAACTTAAAAGTCAAGTAAGTTCATTACCTTCTCTAACAAGATTTGAAATTCTATCGCCATCAGATGATATTGTTATTTCTTCTTATTCTAATTCTTCTACACTTGCCAGTGGCATTTTTCCTTTTGGATTAATCTCTGTGTGTTTCCAAGATTTTACGTAGTTGTTTGTTATGTTTTCATAAACTTCTGTAGATTCAACATTTTCAGTGCAAATATGACAAAAGCATGATTGCTTTCTACTGTCAAATGCAAACACGTTTTGGAATGATTTTGTTTGAATAGAGTGAAGATCTCTAGTCCCATGTATGGTGCTAGCGTCATATGGTATTGATCTATTTATATATTGGACCCCAACAAGCCATAAAAACCTACACAATAAATGATAAATCACTTGAAGAACAACTTTTAATGTAAGTGTACATGTACTTAAAAATGTTAGTGTATATTTTTTTAAATTTCAAGAAATAATATAAATTAAAAAAATAGTGTACATACCTGCGCACATCTTTTGATTGTTGATTATAATCATGGCTTAGATTTAATTGACACCATTGGATAGCCTCTGCAGCTGAATGAAACCGTGCAGAAGAATAGTTCATTTTCCATCTTCGAAGTGCTCTTTTTACGCATGCTCCTACACCATCATGTTCACCTTTTCATGTCCAGTTTCAAAGAAATTCCAACGATGTTTAATGTTCAACACTTTATGAAGTCGACATAACCAAAAAAATGATTGTGAAGATTTAAATTGACCCGCACATCCATCAGACCATATCCAATGTTCATTGAATTTAACTTCGCGTTTTTTCAGTGAATCATAGAAAATATTTTCTATACAATGTTGAACAAAACGTGTATCGTGTGTACGATCATAGCTGATATAAAAGTGATATTCTTTAATCACATCTCGACTGTCACATTTGATTTCAATGCCATCAACATCCTGTTGAGAATGTCTATATACAACATGGAAAAATATCGAAATTTGGTCAGAGTGATAGTATTCACTCTGTATCTCTTTTTGTGCAGCAAATGTATAGTTTTCAGCAAAATCAACCACGGACAAAATTGTTCCGGGTGGAAAAATTTCACGAGATTGTTTGAATTGAAGATCTTGCCATCGTGATCTATGTGAATGCTCGGTGTATTTATAAATTTTGCTTTCAAATTTTTTGAGAAAATCTGTCATGCATATCTTGTCTTCTAGCAAATCAATTCTTTTGGAATGTGAATCACTAGAACATGTACTATAATTGATGTATTCGTATCTCCTCCAATCAACATTTACATTTGACAAGGATTGATCATTATCGATAGGATATTTATTGTGGAATAGCACCAGATTTCCAGAACGATGACAATGTTTTCCATTGACACATTTCTTTGAATAAAATACTTCATCGTGATTTCTCTCACATAAAATTTGAGATATGAATTCACGTATTGTGGGCGGAGGTGGTGAATTTGTCCAAAACATTTTACCAAATTCAAGAAACGTGTCATAATATAACTGAAATTGCACATGATAATGGAAACAACATGTATCATGTATAGTAATAGGTCTAACATACCATGGTTTTTGTTGCACAAATGTAGTGATTGATATATTAATTCCACGATGATCTTCCTTAAATTTATTGAACAATTGTACTTGTGTCATGTCCATTATATGTTTCGGTTGGCTTTCATATACATTTCGTGATATTCTTTTGCGTATCACATCTCTTGAATTTGGTGAAACACGAGCATGTTCCAACCAATATTCTCATACAATATCTTTAGCACTTGCTCCCAATCTATCTTTGTAAGGTTGTCTACAAATAATTGCCCAGCAAGCAAGTTCATTATTTTCATCTATTTGCATTCTGAATTTGCTATGTTTGTATAATGTCTTTCTTGATGTTCCAACTTCTTTTGCTAGTTCTGTTGTCAAACGCTTTTGTTTAGTACTCGCTGAAAGAATTGCTGTATGAATTTCTTTACGTGCATCACTGATATCTTTCTTCTTGGATTTTCCAATTTTTTTTATTGCATCATATTTTCCATCACATTTTGTTTCAATTCTGACTCTTTTGTCGCCTTGTGAATACCCAATAATGATGTAGCATCTTATAACTTCTTGGACACTAATAAACATCTCAAAATTTGTGTTTGTCCTGCTATTGAGTAATCCTTGAGAACTTCATCATAAAATTTTGTAGCATGATATCGTGCAACATGTATTGGTATTTTTTCTCCATATTTGTCGCAATCAATGTCTTCTAACATTTCATCATCAATGGTGAAATTACCTATACATCAAGTTAAATTTAATTTAACATATATCCAAAAATAAAATTCATTATAAAAAAATGAATTTGGAAAATAAATGATATATACATACCAGGTCCAATTTCTGGATCTTGAGCTTGATCTTCAATATTGACTTCATCGACATTAGCATGTAAATCACTATTTACATCTTCTACAATGGTCTCTTCAACTTCAATTTGTTCTTCTTGTACTCTATTTTCAATTTCCATTTCCTCAACATTATCATGTAAATTTGTATTTATATCTTCAATAATTCTCTCTTCCGTTTCGGCAACCCTTTGTTTTTTGGCAATATATCTGAGTTTTTGTTTTTCTCTATTACCATCATCATCACGTTTACGATCACATTTTTTTATGTTTTCTCTTATTGCCCATGATTGTTTAATCTATAGATGATAAATTAAAGAATCATTACTTTATAGTAAAAATAAATAAATTAAGATTTAAAAATATTTACGGAATTTATAAAAACATGAACTAAAATTTACTTCACCTTATAAAAATCTTGTAAGAGTCTTTTGAAGAAGATCTCTTTGGAATTAAATTTCCTTTGAAAAAAATCTTTGAACAAAAATATTCTTTGAAAAAAACCTTCTTGGAAAGAAATAAGAAACTCCTTGACAATAAATCACCTACCCATTGGAAAATAATAAGAACACCTTGTAAATAAATCTTCTTTGTCAAAACCAATGGAAAAAAAAACCTCTTTCAAAAAATATCTAGGAAGAAAGCCACTAGGAAAAAATACTTAGAAAAAAAACTTATTTGTAAACATATCTTGGAAAAAACCCTTGTAAATAAATAACTTATTTGCAAAAATACTTTGAGTAAACAACTCTTTGAAAAAACCCCTTTCAAAGAAATAAGAAGTGCAAAACTACCTTGGAAAAAAACACTTTGCAAAATACCCTAACAAAACAACTATTTGAAACAACCCCTTTCAAATAAATAAGAAGTGCAAAACTACTTTGGAAAAAAACCCTTTGCAAAATACCCTAGCAAAACAACTATTTGAAAAAACCCCTTTCAAAGAAATAAGAAGTGCAAAATTACCTTGGAAAAAAACCATTTGTAAATTACCTTACCAAAAAAACTCTTTGAAAAAATCCCTTTCAAAGAAATAAGAAGGAAAAATAGATTTTTTTTGCAAAAATACTTTGGAATAAACACTCTTTAAATACAACCCTTGGAAAGAACCTCCTTGGAAAGAAACGTTCTTTGCATAAACCACTTTGCAAACATGTCTAAGAAAAAAAATATTTTGAAAAAACTCCTTGCAAATATGCCTTAGAAAAAAAACTCCTTTACAAAAATGCCTTACAAATAAACTCCTTCAATGTGCCTTTTGGAAAAAAATAAGAAGAAACATACCTTGTAAAAACTTTCTTTTGCAAAAAATGTCTTCTTTGAAAATCCTTTCAAAATTAGTTTGACAATAAATATGCTCGAAGTAATTAAAAGGTTTGATTTAAAATAGTTCCTATTTGTATCAAATGTGATTTCAAAAACTTTTCAATTAATTGTTTTAAATACACGATTATACTCAAATAATGTTTTGAACACTTGCATGAAATCTAAAATAATGTATTGATCGTTATCGTGACATCTAAAACAATGTCTTCACACAAGAGGCCTAATTCTTATTAGAACATGGCTAAAATAAAGGGTCATTACACTCTTCCAAAAGCTTCTTCAAAATAGTTTTTCATGAAAAAAATGTTTTGGTAGATTGGTATATTCCCCCCATTCCATACATTCCTAAACAACATATTACAAAATTTTAAGACCTTTGAAAAGCTCAAAATGGGTGACAATGAGGGTTTTCTTGTGAGATTAAGAACACTTAACTCACTCCTAATGAATGATAAATCAAATGAAAAAGGATAGAAAACACAATAAGAAATAATATAGCTTCATATCATGGAAGGAATTTTGATCATAATAACTAATATGGTAGGGAATAAAGCCTTAATTCAGTCACCATAAATATATGGCTTAGGGGATAAACCTTTCTTTGACATAAATTTCTCCATTTGTCAAAAAATTAGACATCTTGAAATGTCAAGATTCAACAACCAAAATTTGACAAACCACTAAGGATTAAGAAACAAGTTAATATATGTACGAATAGGCCTATCCAAGTAGGACATTTGATAGAATAATAAAAAAAATAAAACTCTAATTCTTGGCCATTTGAAACAAAATGCTCCAAGGAGGATAATTTGAGGTGATTATTTAGAGATTCTACAATTGACATTGTAACTTCAAATTCTATTTTAAAGTCATCTATTGATTAAAAAAATATGTTTAGAGAACATTAAGTCCTAATGCGATAAAAAACCATGAAGATCTCATTTGTAGCCACTATATATTTATTTATTTAGTTTCCTCATGGGCAATCAAGGTTTGTAGACCTTCCTTTCTATATCATCCATTGGGAAAAAAATGTCATTTAGTTTTTGGAGGAATTTTTGGGCTATGGGTTTATGAATAGAAAAACACGTGTACAACTAGGGATATTCTATCATTTACTAAAATGTACATACTTTCTATGTCGTGTCGTTAAAAAGATAGTTTTTCTTTGAAGCATGTTGGTTTTATGAATTTTGAGGCATTCCAAAGACCATTACAAAGAATCATAGGATTTCCACATAAGGGATATTGAATGTTGGTTTATAAAGAAAAATATATATTTTGATGCTTTCTACATCAATAATAGGATAGTTTCTACACCAAAGACAAATATATTTCAAGAAAAAAAAAGCAAGTAGCGAGTAGTGACCTTTCTCATTACTAATAGGAAAAAAGTATAGCATGGAGACTCCACTTTCTTGTCTACTCTATATTCTCTTTACTATAAGATATTTCAAAATAGTATTGAAATGTAAGTCTATATCTAATCCTCTCAACCACTAGAATATAATGGCATGACACAATATTTTGTTCATATTGGGTCATTTCCCTTGGGATTTGTAAGAGGGAATTGGGAGGTGAAATCAAATTTACCATATTTGAGCATTTGAATGTAATTTTAATAGAGTTATTAGTGAAGGTATAAAGACCACTAGACAAATAATATTGGAATATTTTAAAAAGTATTGGGGAATTGATTTAAACACTAACAAAATATGACTATGGAAAAGGGGTTCAAATATGACTGGGGATGTGCTCCTTGTTCACCTCCCAACCCTAATATCTTGTGTAACCTCGTGAAATGTTTCACCACATCTAATATTTTTGTGAAACTCCTTGAAACATAAAATGATGTTTTACTAGTATGGGGAGGCAGCACTTCATAAAATAAAGGGCATGTGGATGCCACCTCCCAAACAAGTTGAAAGTCCAATAATACCTGCCAAAAAGGGGAGCATATGGATTACCCCCATGATTTTTTTTAAACATTTTTTTAAATAGAAAGATTAAATGAAATTAATTTTCCTAGCCTAACATAATGCCTCCACATATAATTTTCCATCTCTATTTGACATTTACACTTACCATTTGAAATTTAACTTTGATATACTAATTTATATTTATTAAGAGTTTCAAGCTACCAAGGAAGAGGAAGAATGTGTTTCTTTTTGCTATGACACCAAGGAGGTACTAGAAGCTACAAGCAATATGCAATGTCTAAGCTAGTAGCTTAATCATTACTAATAGGGAAAACGTATAGCATGGAGACTCCACTTTCTTGCCTACTCTATATTCTCCTTACTAGAAGATAATTCAAAATAGTATTGAAATGCAAGTCTATATCTGTTCCTCTCAACCACTAGAATATAATGGCATGACACAATATTTTGTTCCTATTGGTTCATTTCCCTTGTGATTTGTAAGAGGGAATTGGGAGGTGAAATCAAATTTATCATATTTGAGCATTTGAATGTACTTTTAATAGAGTTATTATTGAAGGTATAAAGACCATTAGACAAATAATATTGCAATATTTTAAAAATTATTGGGGAATTGATTTAAACAAAAACAAAATATGACTATGTAAAAGAGGTTCAAACAGTTTTTAGACAAAATTATTCTTATTGTTTGAAAAATTATAAGAAATTCCTTGAAACATTAGTTTTAAATGGAAAAACTCAATTTAACAATGGGACATGCTCCCGAGTGTTGGGGATGTGCTCCTTGTGCACCTCCCAACCCTAGTATGTTTTGGAAGCTTGTTAAATGTTTCACCACATCCCATATTTTGTGAAACTACATGAAACATAAAATAATGTCTTACTGGTATGGGGAGGGAGAAATTCATAAAATAAAGGACATGTGGATGCCACATCCCAAAAACGTTGATATTGCAATAATACCTCCCAAAAAGGGGAGCATATGGATGCCCCCCATGAATTTTTTAAATAAAAATAAATTTAATTTTCCTAACCTAACCTAATGCCTCACATATAATTTTCCATCTCTATTTGACATTTACACTTACCATTTTAAGTTTATCTTTGATATACTAATTTATCTTTATGAGGAGTTTCGAGCTACAAGAGGAAGATGAAGAATGTGTTTATTTTTTCTAAGACACCAAGGAGGTACGGGAAGCTACAAGCAAGATGCAATGATTAAGCTAGTAGCAACAACCAATCAACCAAACAAATTCATGATTTTTATTTCGGTTTTCATTGGGATGGTTTGGGTTTAAATGTTAACAACAAAATTTTAAGAGATATGATATCCAACTATTCACATTTAAGTGTCTAACAACAAAGGTGAATCCTACAATCCATTATTTAAAAATCATGAAGATCGTCATATCCATTTAGATATGGGGTCCCCTGTGCGAGGGACCTCAACATCCCTCCTCCTCCATGTTTCTTGCTAAATGTTTGGTGGTTTTATCCACACATTCCACAAATGTGTTTCCCCACTCCTATATCCCCATGTCTAGGAAACTTGATGGAGTATTGGAAAATATTTAATAATATGTAAAAATTAGGATCCAAAATAAATAGACATTCAAACAAGCCTAACATGTTGGGATGTTCAATGGAATAAAGGACGATGATGAGCTCTAATTCTTTGGATATGACATTGGTTATTAATGGTTTTAGTCATCAATAACTTATGATTAAAATTCTATAACCCAAATAATAATTATGAAAAATAATAAAAATAACCCAATGCATGAGATATGTACAAGTACAATAAGTACCCCTTAGGATATCAATAATGATATATTTCTCTTGACTTCCAAGTATAAAAATGATGTAAAACCTCAAATATATATAGAGTAGTTTCTTCATTACTCATTCCCTTTATGCCTAAGTGTGGGACCAAAAAGGGACCTTACTAACATCATCTATAATCATAGACCATCAACACAAGGTGTGTGATTCTAACCCACCAAGACCACAAGAGCACCCCTTAACTATTTTCAACACAGAATCACAATTAACCATTATTGACCTAGGGGCAAAATTTTTGAAACTTAGCATAAAGGAAAACCTTGATACAATTATAGTCACTAAGGTTTTGATACATTCAAGAGTATATTTTATCAACTAAATACTACATCCCAACATCCCCCCCTTAATGTAAAATTACAATAGATGTGGTAAGTAGAAATAAATTTCAAAACAAATAGTAAATTAATAATTCCTTAATCTTTAATTTTGTAGGGAATATAAATATGGACAATTCTATCAACATCCTAACCGAGGTTCATAAAATATCTCTCAAAATAATGTTACCAAATTATAGCCTCCAAAACACTTTCACACAAGCCTCTTCACAACTAGCCAAGGAAACACAAGTTTAAATAGAGACTCCTAGTTTAAAATTGTAACTTTTAGAAAACCTTCACAAGACCCTATTTAAAATGGGCGAAGAAAGCATAATTTTGAATGAACATATGCAAAAAGTCTTAGAGTGAGGAGAGAAGTCTAACAATTTTTTCAAATAATATCCTCTAAAAAAATGAATAAGAAGATGGAAAACATCATGTTAAAGTTGAAGAAAACCCAATGCAAATGGTATTAAGGGAAATGTCAAAAATCTTCAACAAAGTCTCCAATGATACAAACTAATAGTCCAACTAATAGAGAGAAATACAATAAATATGTTATCAAAGCAAGTGTCAAAGATGGACAATAATTCTCTGGGATGGAAAATGGAGCAGACCACATTTGTTTTTGACAAAAAGGTCAAAATGATTAACAAATTCATCAAACAATGCATAATAGGATGGGTTTTCCATTTTAAACGTATATTTTTCTTATACATATACAAAAGGGAACGAAAAAGCATGGATTTACAAAGGAAAAATGTGGAGAGGAAATTTATACTATGATCAACAAATCACAATTGGAAATTAGGATTATATGGTTGTACATTCAACAAAACAAGTCAATATGAAATCCTCAAACAAGTGTTCAAATGTTTCCATCACATATAAGCACTTCAATGGCAATTATTCATCGTAATGGGTACCTATCAAAAGTTCCTACATCACACTCATTAATTGTTGATAACATTGAGATGTGAATATCCACTAGGAATCATCAAATAACATTTACTTAGTTGGTGGGATGCTAATACACTTTTCCCACTTAATACAAGTGGTAACTGTAGTTAGCATCTTAGAAACGATTTTTAAATTATTTTTGAATGATTTCCTCTAAATAAGAAAAAAAATGATGAGATTTACTCTTCTGAACTTTTTTTCCACGGAGAAAAAAAATTTAAAACATCATAATTTTATTAACTAAACCTAATTACACTTTGCATATGCATCAAGAGCATTACAAGTAGATATAAGATCTTACAAGCCTAAAACAAATTCAATATCTTCTCCAAACCATCCAAACACAATTCTCAAAATTTTAAAATTAGGAGCCGAAAATCCATTCATCCCGCTATATCTTAATAGGATCCCTAATATGGCATAAATTTAACTACCTATATCTTGAGGGATGAAACCCTTTTTTTCCTTAAATCTGAACTAATATAAGGGGGGGAAAGTATGATATATCAAATAATTCAACTTGTTCATAACAAAACTAACGACAATATCTAACATGTTAAAATATAATTGAAGGGAGGATGGTAGTATTGCTCAATATGTCTATCTCTTTCCTCCAATAGAAACCACTATCCTATAAACATATTAACCCCTAATTTTGATAAAGGATATGTATGATTGTTTCTTTCTCTATAAATGCAACTAAAAGACAAGGAAACAAGTATGTTAAAAAACCTTCATACCTTGCAAGAGAAAATCAAGGTAGTTTTTTTCATCTCTCATTCACTTTATTATTCATGTTAATAAATCATAAAAAAATTGAAGTTGTTTGAATCTATTTAATACTGAGAGGGGCGGTGAATCCATATTAACATAGTTATCAACAGTTTTTACCTTCTTTAACAGATTAGTCTTTAACTTAATCTTGATTTTTAATTATGCATCCAACATAAATGAAATATTCATCAACATATGCACCAACAAAGAACAAAGAACACCCAAGATTTTGACGTGGAAACCCAATTGGGAGAAAACCACTGAATGATTTTTTGTAATGAAAATAATACATTCAAGGAAGCACTAAATTCTTGTGTTTACCAACACCAACTGGAAGGAGGCACTGACTCCCTCATTTTACAGGAACCAACCTGGAGGTGTTAGAGCAATATTGTACCTTATTACCTTAATCATTAATTAAATTATGATTATTTGGTGCTAAAGTGGTTAATAATGCCTCCTAAGTGTGATACTGGTTATTATAAAGTTGCTACAACTTGTATGGGCTAGTGTGAACAGGTTTACAAGGTTTGGGCCAAAGAGGTGGTCAAACTAGCTGTTAAGCATGCTTATACAAGCATTTATTGCCCCTGCATGCCTAAGGCGCCCTTATCCCCTATTTTAAGGAATGTTTTTTTACCAAGGGCACCCATACACTGAACCTTGTCATTTATCCCATTTTTTGTTGTTTTTGGCCTATTCTAGCCTACCTAACTTCCACCCAACCATATCCTTCACATGTGTGAGATCCATCTTGGCTCCCCATGCTTATCTAGTGTTCACATGCACAATTCGAACTTGTTTGGGTTATTTTTGGAAACCATTTGGTCAACCTAGGGGGGGTTGGGGTAAATCTAAGCTAACTAAGTGTGGACACTCCAAGTGGATATTTTTGCTTCCTATTTGTATATAAGGATGAACCAATATATTTTTTAAGGTTTTACAGTTAATAATATCTCAATATTTGATCATTTGTGTTTTCTGGAAAGTTGATCATTTGTTCTATATTTTGATCATTTGTTGATTCTGTAACATGTTTGCACTTGTTTCTTGCTAAATGAGTGAAATCGTTCAGCTATGAGGAATCCATGGTGGCTAGATCCTACTGTGTCATAGATTTTACAGAAGGAACCCCCAACTCCCTGTGTTCTCTAGCACCAACTAGAAGGAGGATCCAACCTCTTGCTCCTTGCCCCATCCTACCGCCCATATATACAAAATAAGATTATTCCTTACTGATCTTCCAACTTGTGCACACTTATGATATTCTGTTATTAGTTTTGTTGTGTGCTATCTTCGTATTTATATGATTCACTGCCATTATTATGCATACATCACTTGAATTCTCATTCCACTCAATTCTTTACTTCTATTGATGACTTGATTCATATGTCGTGTGCTAATTCATCTCCTACAGTCTACGTCACTGATTAGTTGTATTGTTTTTCAACTACACTACACTCAATAATACTATGCTTAAATTGATAGCTCGTTGTTCGAAAATTACGCACCAGTATCAGATGGAATTGCACACTTACTTGGATGTGTCCATTCTATTAAGTGCCATATTATTTTAGAAAATCTGTGACATGTTGTGCATCATAGGATTTGTCCTTTCGGTTTAATGCACTTTCCTTAGATCATCATCATCATGATGTGTATACGAGATTCTTCTACTATTAATTTTCCGTGCACCTAATGGACTTAACTACTTTGCATACTTCAATTCAACCTTCATCCATCAGCCAAACTTCAGCGCATCTTTTGATATACTTTGATTCTATCTCTGTGCTTATCTATTATATCATCTATGACTATCTACATGCTGCCATCAATGCTGTCATTCGATCCTCACACACTTGCACATACTTCTATAATTCTTCCTTTCAATGTTTGTGCATCTGTCACAGATCTACAACATCATTATGCACACCATCAGTAAATCATTCTGCTGCATGTGCATACTCGACTCCTCGCTAGATCATGTTGTTCTGTCCTTGAGCACTTGATGCCCCAAATATAAATCTGTATATTCCACTTGAATCTCTATGATCTAGCCATCAATCTTACTTCAAATATCCAACTTGCATCTCTATTTATACATGTCCTACATGGATTGTATGTCCACAAGTTGGTTGTGGCATTCCTTCTTCCTTTCTTCATAGATTATGCCTATGCCACATGTCATGTTCTTTGTTGTTGATATCTCATCCTTTGTGGGTCTTGCACATCCATGTTCTACGACGTGGTGGAACTTTCACCTCAGCATTGTATTCTTGTGCCCTCAATGTACGATTGCTTTGTATAATTTGTGCAACCATGGTCCTCGACTTGGTGGGACTTCGACCTCATATTGCTGCTTTGTCATGCCATCTTTTATAGAACTTGCACATACCTAGTCCTCGAATTAGTGGGACTTTAAACCTTGCTATACCATCACTTGTGGAACTTGCGCACTTGGTGTATCAATGCTTTGCGGAAGTTGCGCATATGTGATCTTCAACTTGGTGGGAATTTGACCCTTGATGTACCTTCACTTGTGGGTATTGTGCACTTGTTGTGTCATTAGTTGTGTAATTTGAGCATACACTATCATCAATTGATGCACCCTTATTGGAACTTGTGTAGGATTCACTAACTAAAAGCATCTTCTAATTTGTAAGACTTGTACAGTTTCAGGACTACTCAACCATAAACCATTACCTGCTTCTTGTGCACTCTTTATTTGTTACCATACAATGTTTAGGATTTCTTGTGCATTTCAGAATATTTTCTCAACATGATTGCACACTTGTACCTTTGCTTGGTCTACTCCTTGGCTATTTGTTCACATTGTACCTTTTCCCAACCAGTTATTTGGTTGCTAAATTAAGAGTGTATGACTTAATGGTCATGATATCTACACAAGTACCACATGTAGTAGGATACATTACTTATGTACTTCTTTGAACTGGATCTACATGATATATCTTCCTTATGTGATTCTTCATACTGGTCATGCATGATGTATCCTTAGACACACATATTTATAATGGATGCAACTTCTATATATACTTCTTCATACTGGCATCCATATCCTTCATCGTCTTGCGCATATACTTCTTCAAAGTGGCTTCCATAAACTTCTTCATGCTACTATAGGAATATTGTATCCACTTTTACCTTAGTTGACATCAATGTCTTAAACTAAATCAATTGACATCCTCTTTGACATTATTTGACATCAATGACAACCAAAGTTCAACTATATCCCCCTTTGGAATTGATGTAAACACCTTATGAAGCTGTGTCTAATCTTCTTGAACTGTATGCTTCATCTCTACTTGTCACAGTGCTTCCCCTGTGTATATGCTCCCCCTGAGTTATTTGGGATTTTAACTTCTACACATACTTCTATCAGTACATCTTTTGATTTTTGTTACTTCTGCACATATGGATTATCTACTTCACACTCTTTCACATTTGTTGCATCCGCATGGTGTCTCTTCATGCATTGTATTCAACGTCATACTTCACTGCATGTTGTTTCTGCTTCATGCTATTTCACAGCTTGTCATGCATCTTTTCTCCTTGGCTGCTTTAGTTCTTCTTATATTTACGCCTCAGGTTCATGCATCTTTCTTTATGCCTCAGCTTCATGCATCTTCTCCCCCTTTGACATCAATGGAAAAGAGGTTCCATTACTTGCAACACAATTATTGGTTCTTATTTCATTTTTTTTGCATCATCCTTCATTCATTGTTCAGGGATGAATCCCCCTGTATTTATGATTTTTCTTTTCTGGAGATCTACTTCCTGTATTCTTATATGAATAATAGATTTAATCTTCTGTGGACTTGTTTTTATAGATGGAACTTTTTCTCTTAGTTTTTCTTCTTTACCCACATAGTTGCTTCCACCTTTTCATTAGGAACTAATTTAGGAGTTTCTAAGCAATCATCAATTGCTTCTTTAATTTCATTTTGCAACAGAGGGAAATATTCTGTAATGGTGGAAGCTTCTTCTTGTAAAGGTTCAAGTCTTTCAATAACCTTTCGTTGTTCTTCCCATATTGTGTTTACTTCTTGTTTATGCCTCTTACAATATCCCATTTTGCTTGTCATCTCAATTGTTCGAAGACTGTTCAAATAATCACTAATCTTTTGTTCTAAGTATTGTGCAGTCTGAAGCCTCTTATTCACTTCTTTCAGCTACTCATCCTCAACCAGGTTTGTCCATAATTGAACACTTTCTTCATGTAGCTCAACACATCTCGATTCCAGATTTTTAAGGATTTCAATTGCATTGTTTACCTTTTCATGTGCTGTCTTGACTTTTGGAGGTGTTCCTGGTGTATGTATTCAAATTTTGTTCTGTAATATCTTAATGACCTCTCCTATTTTCACAATTTTTCTTTCTTAGGAGATAGCATCATTGTTTTGAACTTATGGAAGTGCATTGTATACTTCTTCTACTTTTTTTTGCAGTCTATAGGAATCCTGTTGTGCTTTCTTCAGTCCCTATTTTAATTAACTTCCTTTTCCAACTGCTTCCTCTACTTCCTTTTCTAACTACACTATTTTCTGTGCAATTAAACCTTTTTTAGTTTTTAGCTGTGAACATTCTTCTTGTAGAGAATTCTTCTCCTTTTGCTTATATTAAACTCCATTGTGGCTACTTCATGTCTCTTGTTGATTTCTTGTGCAACAGAGATGTGTAAGCATACACAAGTACAAAAAGAGAAATTAGTGACTAAAAATGACTAAAATTTGCATATAAATGACTATTTTTTAGTCGTTGACTAATAGTAGATAATTCTCAGTATCTTATAGCTCGACTAAATTGGTTGTATTTAACTTAGTCATTAATTGGTTTCCTTATTTAGTCGTATATTTGGTCATTGATTTAGTCGTTGATTTAGTCATTAATTGCCATAATTAATGACCAAATACACGACTAAATAAAATACTAGATGATAAATCAAGGAAACCTATGAATGACTAAGCTAAATACGACTAAAAGTTAGTCACGCTATAAGATACTAGAAATTAGATACTAATAGTCATGTATATGTGAATTTTAGTCACAAATTTATGATAGGGCATAGAGGAATCAAACCACCAACATCTTGCCTGTAAGGCAGGTGCTCTTCCATTGAGCTAGCACCCTTTAAGAATTGAGGTTTAAATATGTGTTTAACAAAAATGTGTCGTCAAATAATTAAAAGTATTACAAGAGCATTCCATTTGGAAAAATGATCTAAAAATAGGGAAAGGCACCAAACTCACCTTCCTACAATTTATTGGTATGTGATTGAAATGGTGAAATCAATATTATTCATTGCAAGAATATCAACAGTGAATTGGCAAGAGAAATGATACTTTTCATCGAACTTTTTCCTATTTAGGTCTGAATTGGCATATTTGGTCTTTTCCAATGCATGTACTATGTTGCATTGATACGAGGGTTAGTAAAATAGCTCATGTTGTTTCATGAATTTTTCTATTAAAATATTATGCATGAAAGTAGCATCTAGTATTAGTGTTAAGTGCATTGTGGTCATAAACTAAACACTTGAATGATCATGAGTTTGTTTGCAACCAATGAAGCCACTAGATTCCCATCACTACAATTCCCAATAATTAGGTCCGGTTTCCCTTGCAACACTTCAATTATTTCATTTGTTGCATCTTGAATATATATACATAACAAGTCCAATTATGAGAAAACTAGGTATTCAACATAAAATGGACAAAATGGTAACTACATATTGTTGAACTTAAATAAAATGTAATGCATAGAATTTTAAGCTTAAAAATATTTATATGTTGAAGTGAAAGATTTCAATAGTTTGAGAAATTTTTGCATTTCATTGTTTTCCATCTAGGGATTTATGTGCATAATGGACATATAGAAATGGAAAATCCAGGAAAAAAACTCTGATAGGCATGGGAATTGCCTCTACAAACTTTTCAAGATAAGGCCAAACATTAAATCTAGAAACCCAACGTTACATAACCCCTTTCTCTATTTTGAAGGGTATGCACAATATATTTGAATATTTTGTTTAGAAAATACTCAATTTTGTTGTTGCATTTATTCCCTTGGGTCTCAGAGATAAGACGAGTCACCTAAAATACATGAAAATGATCATATCAAGGTACACAATTATGCACTCACAAATAGACCTAGTCGGTTTGGAGTTTACAAAAAAAACTACCTTTACATTCTATTTAAAAATGAACAATTGATTTTCTAAATGCTAAAATTAAAAACTAATACATTAATATAGTACACAATGGCATCTTATCGCAAGGATTCGAGGTGCAATTTCCAGTTTTTGTTGTTCAATTCTGCTAAGGAATTCATCTTCCAGTGCTTTAACTTGATCCAATATGTACACAACCTGTGTTTGGAGAATAATAAGATGAAGTTCTTAAGGGAGGATAAAGACTGTGTTTGGTCTAATGGTGCATTCTTTTATATCTCTACATTTTTTAGTGCTTTAATATCATGAAATCAATTATTGGAAACCAAATAAAGGGATCATTGTATCATTTTCAATAAAGGTTTTTTTCAAAATAAAATGGTTTTCATGTGAACTAACAAACTAACAACAACTATTCTTGTCATGAAAATTATATGAAGAAAATGTTTTATAAAAGAATACATCAACTAAAAATTACATGTCCACCAGTGTTTGGACTCTGGTAATCCCAAAACATCTGCTTGGATGAAATAGGCACAAGGTGATAATATTACCATGTTTAATACATTATGAATTTTTTCTAAAAAATTCTCCAAATCAATTGCATCAGGTTCCTACAAAACCTTGAAGAGTAAATGTATTGTTTCAAGTTCATTATGCGCATTATTTCCCCATCCTTTCTCTAGTCCAATGATCTATAAACTGTCTAGTTATAACAATGGAAATGTTTAGCCAAATAAGAATGTTGATTTTACTTACCATGCAATTGATAATATTTAACTAATATTGGCTAGTTACTTCCAATAAGAACGGTGCAAGAAACAAAGAATCTAATGGTAGACAAGCAAACTTAAGAAGATATTTTGTCTTTATCAAAACCAATATACCACAAATGATAGATGCAAATCCCCTCCCCTAAGAATGCCACGACAATTATTATTCCTACAAGATGACTAGCACACTTCCTCAGGAGTACACTGAATATGGAGGACACCACCACTTGCTTGGGATTGATTAAGAAACCATTGTAATATTAACATTGTTAAATGTTCCTAGCAAAAATCTTGTTTTGTTTCCATTTAGTGGTCAAAAGTAGAGTTAAAAATGCGAAAATAATGAATCAATTTAGGTTTATTTATATGAGTATAGAAAACATATTTTTTTTCCGGCCGACGAAATTTTTTTTCCGTTTCATTATTCGGTCAAATAACCTTTGTTGTAATTCACGGTGTGGTTACGGAAAAAGGTTATTCGGCCGAATAATTATTCAGCCGAATAATTATTCGGCCGAATATTTATTCAGCTGAACAATTATTCGGCCGAATAATCTCTGAAACATGGAAGCTTCACAATTCTGCAGAATTTTCAGGTTTCTCCATTTTCGAAAGGGAAAAACAACCTCTTACACAACCAAACAAATGTCGGACTTGATACCATTAGGTTCATCATTGAATCTACTTTACGTGGGTATAGATTTTGTTGTATATAGATAAGAACTGATATTTTTATGTTTTATTTTCATAACATGTGTCGAGTATGGATTCATCTCTTTAAAAACACGGTGAAAAGTAAAATCCATAACTTTAAAAATACACAACCAAAAAAATTGAAAAAAATGTGAATTGGCGTGTCTACTTCAAAAGGGTGTTCGTAGATTTTTTATTTAGAGCTGATTGAGAGAAAAGTGGCACAACAAAAAAGATGTTGAAAATCGACTAAGTTTCCCCATTAATTGACTTTAAAAAAATATAATAATTAGTATATAGATCCATTGGTTACAAACTTATAGTCAGGCACTAGTACATTGTGTGTAGATTGTCGTAGCATTTTCTGTTTTTGCAAAAAACAAGTCTAACAACGATTTTAGTGGTGCAACAAATCATAACTATTTTGTAGTATTTTCATTTTATAAGAACACACTGTCAAACATTTGCGAAATCAACATATCAAATATCAATAAAAAAAATTGAAAAAATTATGAATAAAAATCTAACATAATTCTCTAAAAGTTTTCTTTTTACTGCAAAGTGAAATTTTAAACAAAAATATCACTTTTGTTCACCCAAAGTTGAAAAACATGAAAAAACCAGAATTATTTTCTCACGAGACCCCCCAAAATAGACACCCATCTTCATTTTTTCACCCGTAGAGAGGAATCAATGAAAAGAAAATCTAACCTAATCCAACATGGTTACTAGTACTCCCTTCTCCTTTGTCCCTATTCCTCTTTGTTCTCGGTTCTTGTCATTACGCTTCCAACTCCGAATAACCTAGGTGTCAATTTTGCTCGGTTTTCTTCTACCATAGTTGTCATCCTCTCGAGCAGCATATTCATCTGCTCGTCAGGGAGACTAGCAGTGGTACTTCCTTCTCCTTTGTCCCTATTCCTCTTTGTTTTCTCTTCTTGTCGTTGTGCTTCCAACTCTGAATAACCTAAGGTTAGTGTTCCTTTGAACCCATTTTTTCAGTCGCACTCTAGAAGTGTTCCCTAAGTGTTATCCCATTCCTCTTTTCGGTGTTAAATATTCCTAGTAGTGTGGATGATCCCTCCACTACCTTGCTCCAAAAATTAACTTTTAAGAAAATCACTAGAAACAATGATCACTAAAGGTGTCACTAGCTTTAGCTCAAGTGATGTGTCCCTAATTTTAATGGCCCAAGCAAACCCTAAGAAGGCATATATTTGTTTCATATCTTGTAGGTTTGAAAGAAGAATTATAGAGGTCCCTTTTGTCAATGGCATCACTGAAAGCACGACCCAAACACATATTAGAACAACTAGATGTGTTTCTTAAATTCCAAAGTATGGGCCATTTGTGCTTTCCATTAAATACAATAGTTTTATGATTTTTATGAGATATTTATATCATCAAAATGATGGTCATTACCTCCGAATAAATATTGTAGAAATCAACTTGGAAAAAAGAAGAGGGTGAGTTGGTTGGGCAGTGTAGTGTTTATCAAGTTGAAAAATCAACAAAATTGGATGGATATGTCATATTAGAGTTCTAAATATTTTATCTTTAGGTTGAAGCAAATGAATGCATCTACATCATGAATTTTACAATTGGCTATCCTCGCAGTGCATCAATAATGTTAGTAACAAGGTGTGATTCCTCTAGTGAAGGCCCTAGGTATTTCTCAACCATGTGAACACATAGAGACCAATCTTTATAAAAACCCCTTTGTATTTTTCTTTAGTTGAGGCATGAATTAAACCATCATGAAAGCAATCTCCCTTCAAAGCTAAAAGATGATAGTGATTGTACATGCCCAACCAATTTCAAAGGAAAAGGAAAAAAATGTAAAATGTAGTGCCCAAACCAATCTACCATGATTCCCTATGGATTTCACAATATTAACTATGGATTCAATGGATGTCATCTAAACGAACACCAAAGTCACCTAAAGCATAAACAATTTTCTCAAGGGTTTTTCCATAGTGGTTCATTTCATAAAAAAATGCGTAAATTTTTTAGGCATATTTTGATATTCTTTATTCAAGAATAACAAACAATATTACTCTACTAAAATAACTAATAAATCATAATTTCATTATTAAGAAAAAATTGACATGAATTATGATATTTTAAATAACTGAAAGTTCGATAGAAAATGGTTGAGGTGCTATGTAATAAATGGATAAAACTAAAACTAATCCAATTGAAGTAAAACAATGTATAAATATATTTAACATGACCTCCATTCTCAAAAAATTAAAACAATGTATAAACATAACTTTAATGCTGAAATTTCGCAATGATGAAAAGAACCGTATATTACACTAATGTAAAATATAAACCATTAACCAAACTCTTGATGCTAAATAGAGTAGTTCATGGTAAAACATAAACCAAACTGTAATGCTAAATATAGATGTTGTTAATGTAATGTGACAGATCAATGGATATGTGCATCAAAATCTAGCTTCGAATTGCATATACATTAATCATATCTTACACTTTAAATTTTGGGAAATGTTTGAGAAGGAAATGCTGCCGCGCCATATCTTTAATTAAGAAAAACACAATAAAAAATAAAAAATTATGATAAAATAAAAGGATGGGATCCTCTAACAGGCGGTCCCTGAAAAGCTCGAATAAAGTGGAACAATGAGAAATTTGGCTCATGTGTCCAATATTATAATTAAACTTGAAATCAAAATAGCAAAAGCATTGGGAGCATTGAGAATCTGTGTTACATGTTAAAGGGGTTGATTAGAGAAAGGAATTTTGTTTGATGTAACCTACAAAAGGTATATTTCAAAACTTACATGGGTTTTAATCCATATTACCTGTAAAGAGGGTTGATTAGAGAAAGGAAAAAATCATGGAACTATTCATTCCTTGAAGGGAGGCTATTTATCCATTGAAGAGATGTGGTATATATTTCAAATCTTACACTCTTCTTAACATTTTTGTCCTCATCATCTACCTATTATCTGTTTTGTACGTCGCTCTCGTTGTATTTATAAGTCTTTGTGTGGTTTTGGTTTGATTCGGAGGATGTGTGCCATTTGAGAACAATTCTGGATGTTATGTGGTTTGTGTCTGAGTCTGTGTCTGGTTTGTGTCTGGTTTGTGTCTGTGTGTGGTTTTGGTTTGATTCGGAGTCTGTATGTGGTTTTGGTTTGATGTGGTTTGTGTGTGAGTCTAGATGTGATGTTGTTTGTGTCTGATTCTGGATGTGATGTGGTTTGTGTCTTAGTCTAGATGTGATGTGGTTCAAGAACGAATCTAGATGTGATGTTTGTGTATGATAGAGGAGGAGATGGACTGACTTTCAGTCCACCGAATCATCCGCTGGAGCAAAGACAGCTGAACTACTCAACGATCGTTGCTTCTAAATAGTACGTTTTATTGTTCTTCGCTCTGCTCTGTTCTTCGCTCTGCTCTCTTCTTCTCTGAAAATTCTGTCAATTTGATAGAATTTTTTGTACGTTCATCTTTGTTAATATGTAATTCAAATGCAACCTTCCATAGGTTAGAAGTCCAGGTTTTCGATTTGATTCAGTGTTTCCAAACCCTTCTTCAATGAATTTGAGCCACAGGTATGTATAGCTCTGACTTTTCTTCCCTTTATCTTACAATCGTTAAACTTTGATTTAATTTAAATTTGGAGTAACATTTTTTACCATTGTATTTTATTAAGAATTAGGGATTTCTGTTTTTAAGAATTAGAGATTTTAGTTTTATTATCTTTATTGCATAATGTGTGATTTACATGATTAAATTATCTTTATGCCAGAGATCTTTGTGTGGTACCAATTCTGTTCGGTAGGTACCAAAACCAAGATGGCATGCTTGATTCATTACATTATGCTAGTATTCCTTCTTTAATTACTTATTTTAGCTTTACCGACATTACAAATTTTAATCATTTCTTGGTGCTTAAGCATCGCTCTACCTGGGTATTTTATATTAATTTTTTGTAATTTTTATTTCAAATCATAAAATCTTAAAATATATGTGTAATTTTTTAATTATTTTTTTTTATACAATTAGAGAGAGAGAGAGAGATTTTCTTTTACTTTAGATAGGTATTTATTATCTAAGGTTTGGGATTTAGGTTAAAGTGTTAAGTTTAGAATAGGATTAATGATTTAGACATAAGATTCAAACTTATGGATTTAGGCTTAAGGTAAGGTTAGGTTAGGGTAAAGTAGGGTAGTATAAGCTAGCCTAAGGATACCCTAAGGTTATGGTAGGGTAGGATACATCTAGGGTGGCTAGGTTAAGGGAGGCTAATTTAGGATATGCTAGATTAGGGTAGGTTAATCTAGATGAACCAAGATAAGCTAGATGAAGTTAGGGTAGCTAGGTTAATATAAGTTAGGATAGGTTAGGTTAAGCTAAGTTAGGCTAAGTCAAGCTTGCCTGGGATAGTGGACATTATGATATTGTTAGATTAGGGTAGGGAGGGTTAGGTTAATAATAGGATAAATTAGGTAAGGATATATTAGGCTATTCTAATTTAGTGCAAGCTAATGTATACTATGATTAGTGTTGATAGCTTTAAGGTTGAGTTAGGTTAGGTAAGGTAGGTTAAGCTAAGATAGGGTAGGTATCCTAGGTTAGTTTAAGCTAGGATAGGATGGATTAGGTTAAGCTACATTAGGAAAGGTTAAGCTAGGTAACCTATGTAAGTTATACTTTGTTATGCTAATTTATGGTAGGGTAGGGTAGGGTAGTGTAGATGCGGATATGCTATGATACAATCCGATAGGGTAGTTTAGGATAGGATAAGATAGGGTGGATTAGTTTAAACTAGGATAGATAGGGTTAATATATAATGGGATAGGTTAGGATAGGCTAAGTCAGGGTAAAATATGCTATCATACACTAGGGCATGGTAAGGCAGTGTGAGCTAGGATATCTTAGGTTAGGCTAGGTTACATTGGGTTAAGCTATTCTAGGTTAGGGTAATCTAAGGTAGGGTAGGTTAGTGTAGGGATAATTTAAACTATGTTAGGCTACATAGGTTAGGCTAAGTTAGGGTAAGGTAAGGTAGGATAGGCTAAGTTACGTTTGGTTGTGATAGGATACGGTAGGATAGGTTTGCGTAAGCTAAGGTAGACCAAGTTTAGGTGAGGGTAGTTTAGGTTGAGTTAGTGTAGGTAAGTATAGGTGAAGTTAGTTTATGCAAGGTAGGTTAGGTTGGGTTAATCTAGGGTAGGGTAGGCTAGTCTAGTTTAGGTTATATTCTAAGCCAAGTTAAGAAATGTTAGGATAAGTTAGGGTAAGCTAAGATATGATAGGTTTAAGGTAGGCTAGGTCACTCTAAGCTAGGTTAATGTAGGTTAGGATAGGTTAGGTTAATATAAGTTAGGTTAGGTATGGTAAGCTAAGTTGAGTTGGGATAGAATAGGCTAGTTAAGTTGAGGTAGGTTGGGTAAGTTTAGGTATGTTAGGATACATTAGGCTGGATTGGAATAGGCTAATGTCATCTAGGTATAGAGTGGGATAGGTTAGATTAGGATAATGTGAGTTAGGTTAAGGTGAGGGTATATTTTCTAGGATAAGTTAGGTTAGGCTAGGGTTAGGGTTAGGATAGGATAGGATTAGGGTAGGATAGGTTAAGATAAGTTATGTTACAATAGGTTAGGATATGTTAGGTTAAGTTAAGTTACCCTAGCTATGGTAGTCTAAGTTGGGCTTGGATAAAATGGCTAAATAAGTTATGTTAGGTTAAGGTAAGGTAATGTAGTCTAGACTAGGTTAGGCTAGGTTAGGCTAGGTTACAATATTCTAACTAGTGATACATTAGTATATGTTGAGGTAGGCTTGGATAGGGTGGGTTGTGTTAAGGTTAGGATATGTTATGCAATCATACACTAGTTTATGGTAAGTTAGGGTAAGCTAAGGTAGGCCATGGTAAGTGTAGGTCAGGATAGGTTAAGTTGGGGTATGTTAGGGTACATTAACCGAAGTTAGGCTAGGTAGTATACATTAGGTTAAGAGAGCTTAGGCTAGTTAGTATAGGGGAGGTTAAGCTAGGCTAGACTATGTTAGGTTAGGATAGGATAGGGTAGGCTACGTTATACTAGGTTACGATAGGTTGGCCTAGGTTAGGTTAACCTAGGTTAGGGTAGCTTAGGCTAGGTTAGGCTAGGTTAGATGTGGTTAAGTCAAGTTGGGTTAGGATAGGTTATGCTCAGTAAGCTTGGTTAAGTTAAGGTTTTCCAGGTTAAGTTAGGGTAAGGTAGGTTAGGATATGATATGATAGCATAGGTAAGGATAGGGTGGGGTAGGGTAAGTTAGTTTCAGCTAGGATATATAGGTTTAGTCTATAATGGTCTAGTCTAAGATAAGTTAGGTCAGATTGGATTAGGGTAGGATAGGATAAGTTAGGCTGGGTTGGACTGACATGGGTTACCATAGGCAGGTTTGGGTAGAATATATTAGATTGGGTTAGGTTACAGTAGGTTGGATTAAATTAGGTTAAGTTATGTAAAGATACGCTAATGTAGGGTACGATAGGTTATTCTAAGTTTGCCATGGGTTAGAGTAGGATAGTTTAGGGTAAGATAGGGTATGGTTGGTTACATTAGGTTGTGCTAGGTAAGCTAGCATAAGTTAGGATACACTTAAGATAAGTTAGGCTATGCTATGCTAATTTAGGGTAAACTAGTTTAGGATATGATAAGATATGCTAAGTTAGGTTGTGCTAGGTTAAGGTTTGTTATGTTAAGGTTAAGTTTAGCATAGGCTAGACAAGCCTAGATTATGATAAGCAATGTTAGGGTAAGCTAAGGTAGATCATGAGTATCTTAGGTCGTTTTGGTTATGTAAGAGTAGGTTATACTAGGTTAAGTAAGGTTAGGCCAGGTAGGTATATTAGCTTAGGTAAAGCAAGTTTAGTATAGGGTAGGTTTGGTATGGTTCTAAGGTAAGCTAGCTCAACGTATGTTAGCCTAAGTTATGGTAGGTTAGGCTAGGCATGGTAGGTTAGGGTAGGATGTCTTAGGGTGGAGTGGGTTAGGTTATGTTAGGATAGATAGGATTAGGTTAGAATGGACAAGAATATGATACATTAGGTAAGGATATATTAGGGTAGGTTGGATTAAGATATGTTAGGTTTGGTTGTGGTAGGATAAGGTAAGGTTGGTTACATTAACATAGGGTAGGGTAGGTTATTTTATGTTATATTAGGTTATGCTAGGTAAGTTAGGCTAAGTTAGGGTATGCTAGGATAAGTTAGCATATGCTAGGATAAGCTAGGGTAGGTTAATTTATGATATGATAAGTTAGGGTAAGATTTCTTATGTTAAGGTTATGATAGGATAGGATAGGTCAAACAAGGCTAGATTAAGTTAGAATAAGTTAAGGTAAGTTAAGGTACCTTGGGGTTAGTGTAGTCTAGTTTACACTAGGTTAGACTAGGTAAGGGTGGGTTAGGTTAGGCTCATTTAAGGTAGGTAAGGTTAAGCTAGGTTATACTAGGTGGGAAAGGATAAGTTAGGGTATATTAGGTTAATATGAGACATGTTAGAATAGGATATGATAGGATATGCTAGGTCAGGATAGGCTATGATAAGGTGGGTTAGTTTAATCTAGGGTAGGTTATGGTAGGTTACTTTAGGCTAGGCTAGGGTAAGTTATGTTAGCTTAGGTTAGGTTATGCTAGGTAAAGCTTAAGAAAAGCAAGGCTAGGCTATGTATGGTAAGATTATGTTACAAAATTCTAGGTGAGACTAGGAGAGGCTAGACTAGGCTTAGGAAAAGTGGGTTAGTCTAGCTTAGGGTTGGGATTTCAGGTTAGAGTTTATTAGGTTGTGCAAGGAAAGTTTATGATGGACCAAGTTAGGATAGAGTAGGATTAGGATGGGTGTGTTAGGATAGCATATTGTAGGCTTTAGATGGGTGGGTTAGGCTAGCTTAGGGTATGTATGGGTTGGTTGGGTTACATTAGGTTGGAGTACAGGGTGCACCACAATAGGCTAGGTTAGTTTAGTTTAGGTCTAGATTATGTTAGGCTATGCAAAGCAAGCTAAGGTGACGTGAGGTTAGGAAATTGAAGGTAATGTTAGGTTTAAATAGGTTAATGTATACCATGCTAAGTTAAGATAGGCTTAAGTAGGGTGGGTTGGGATACGATAGTGTAGGAAGGTTAGGTAAGGTTAGGTTAGACTAGGCTATGAAAGGTGATCTAAGGTAATATTATGCTACAAAATGCTAGGTTAGACTAGCATTAAGCACAATGGTTTAGTCTAGCTTAGGGTAGGGAGTTTAGATTAGGGTTTGTTAGGTTCTATAAGGAAAGGTTAGGATAAATCAAGTTACATGAGGTTAGGCTTGGGATGTGTGTGTTACGCTAACATAGTGTAGGATTTATATGAGTGAGGTAGGTTAGGTTAGGGTACACATGGGTTGGGTGGGTTACATTAGGTTGGGGTATAAGGTGCACTACAACAGGTTAGGTTAGTTCAGTTTAGGTATAGATTTTGCTAGGCTATGTAATGTAAGCTAAGGTGATGTAAGGTTAGGACATGCAATGTAAGGTTAGGTTAACCCAATTGAGGTTATGGTAGGTATAAGATAGTGGGTTAGTCTAGGTTATGATAGGCATGAGTTGGGTGGATTAGGCTAGGTTAGGGTATACATCTACACTATCTTAGGTTAGTTTAATTTAGGGCTAGATTAGATTAGGCTATGGTATACTAGGATAAGTTATGTAAGGTAATCTTAGGTGAAGAAATACTAGGCAATGCAAGGTAAGGTTAGGTTAAGAAATGTCGAGCTAGACTAAATTAGTTTAAGGTAAGCATAGGTATGGTGGATTAGGATATGGCTGTCTATGGTGGTTAGGATACTAAGCTAGCCTAGTAACATAAGGTTAGTTTAAACCAAGATATGATAGTGTAAGTAGGGTTTTGTTAGTTAGGCTAGTCTAGGGTAGACAAAAGTTGGGTGGTTAGTTTAGGTTGGGGTAGGGTGAGCTAAATTAGGTGAGGTTATCATAGTTTATGGCTAGATTAACTTATAAGGTTATGATAGGTTAGATTAAGGTAAGTTATTGTAGGGTAGGTTACGTTGGGATACATTATGATAAAATAGAATAGGATACATTTAGGTAAGCTAAGATATGATAAACTAGGTAAGGTTGGATTATGGTACCTTATATTAGGTTATGTTAGGATAGTTTAGTCTAGTTTAGGTTAGGAGGTAGGATAGGCTAGGATAGGTCAGGAAATGTAAGGTTATGTTAGGATAATATAAGGTAGTCCAAGGTAATATAAGGTATGGTAGACTAAGTTAGGTCAGGGTAGAGTATGCTAGGTTATGGTAGCATAGTTTAAGGTAAAACAGTGTAGGATAGGGTAAGCCATGATAGGATAGATAGGGTAGGATAGGGTAAGCACCCTAGGCTAGCTTAGGTTGTGATTATATAGGATAGGATAAGGCAGGGTAAGGTATGGTTGGATAGGGTACACTAGTTCAGGGTAGGGTGGGTTAGGTTATGTTAGGTTATGTTTGGTTTGGCTACTTTATGTTAGGTTAAACTATGTTAGTTTATGTTAGGCTAGGATAACATATGTAAGGAAATTTTAGTTGAAGGTAGGTTAGGCCATGTAAGGTAACCTTAGGTTAAGAAATTTTAGACTAGACCAAGTTAGGCTATAGTAGGTTGAGGTAGGGTGGGTTAGGCTAGGTTAGGGTATGGTAGGTTAAGTTAGTATAAGTTATGTTATGTAATGTAAGGATATGTTAGAAAATGCTAGGTTAGGATGGGCTAAGTTAAGTTGGTATAGGCTAGGTTAGGGTACAATAAATTATGGTAGAGTAGGCTAGGTTATGCTAGGTAAAGTTAGGTTAGACCAATTTAGGGTAGGGTAGGATTAGTTTGAGTGGGTTATGTTAAGTTAGTTGGTGTAGAATTAGGGTTGGTTATGTAAGGTTAATCTAGGTTGAGGTAGGGTTGGGTACATTAGGACACATTAGTTTGGTTTAAGGATAATTTAGGTTAGAATAAGGTTGATTAGGGTAGGTTAGGTTAGGGTAGCTTAAAGTATGCTAAGTGTTAGCACCTATTTTTCACAACATGGGTATGCGTAGGGATAGCCCTAAAATTTTTGATAAAAACCATGGATTACCCTTGCTTTCCATAGCCAGGTGCTAAAGGTGTAAGAAAATGGAGATGGGGGTGCTGAAGGTGATACGAAAGGGGAAAATGGGGAAGAAACGCATTAAAACACGACCAAATTAACCCAAATAAGCCGAAGTATATAGTTCGAAGGAAATAGAGAGAATGGTAGCCACCACGCCAGTTTCCACCATCGGATGGCACAGGAGTGAGATCAACGGCCCACGTTGATGGTCGCGTAACTAAGGCATGTGGGGGGTAGTCATAGGAGCGGTCACGATGATGGATACAGTCGGCCATATGGCAGTAGGAGAAGACATCGCGAGGATGATAGTTGGTAAGCGGCATCATTTTAATAAACATGAGATACCACCAGAGCGTAAAAGTAGATCTATGTCCACGTGGACAACTCGAGGAGGTAGAGTAGTAGCCTACGGTCTAGATTAGTGGACCCGCAAAGGAAAGTGAAATGTGATGAGGTAAATGGTGTAGATCGGCCTTGGGAAGATCAATGATCCATGGTGATCCCCATGTTGAAAAGTTGCTCATCGGATAGACAGGAAGGTGGTAGTGAGGCACAAACCCATTTTCCAGATGTCACCACCAGAGGCGATCGCGAGGAGATGAGCGGTAAAGCAGAAACCAGTTTAGGGGAATGCGATCCCACTTTGTCAGGGTAGGATGCTTAGCGACGGATGATGGAGAATGGGACACGTGGAATGATCCAATGATGAAGATGAAAAGGGATTCAAATTAGTGGTTAAAGAGAAGGCTGGATCTGACCGTAGGGATCGGCACATAAAAGACCAATTGCTGATATTGGCAAGCAGCTGACAAAGAAGCCTGGAGGATAAGTGAATGGGTTTACATATATAGTCATCGATGGGTAAAGTTGACAATTTTATTTTTTTCTAAGACCTGTCGGGGGTGGAAGCCTCCAGGCGTGGGAGAGATGTAGAAAGTGACAGGTGAGGCCATTCCCATGGCCTCTCAGGCTGTCTGAGTAAGACATGAAGGGTCTCATGGAAAAGCTTAGTCTGTTTGCGGTAAGGAGGTAGGTCAAAGGTAGGTTTTTGGGGAGGTTAAGGTTAAATGAGCCTGGGGCTTAGGGTGTGAAGATGCCTGGTCCGGAGAGTTGGCGTTCTATACCCATGGAGTTTTTTAGTAGCATTTCACCCTTTATCGCGTCTGTCAAGGATATGTTTGTCTCAGAACCAGATGATTTTTTGGGGGATCCATCATCACTACTCAGAGATAGGTTTTTCCCATAGGTGCCGCCATAGCGTTAGTGGGTTAAAACTGTTGACTTCCAAAATTTGGGAAGGGAATAGAATGGCAAGGTTGGAAGCTCTACTGGTGTAGGCAATGGTGCTAGTGGACAGGGCAGGTTACGATCTTGGTCGGCGACGGAGAAGAAAAGGTCAGAGCCGCAGGTGATAAAGGGGTGCATTCCAGAGGAAGGTCGCTTGTACGGACTGAGAGGTGGACCAAGTGGCTTCAAGGGTGAGGTGACTCATGTCTTTCGGCATGTGGGATATACGTGAGGTTAAGTGTTGTGATGTAGACAAGGCTAGAGGGATAAACCTCTTAAAGGCATCTTTCTACCGCCCAAAATGATTATCGATGCTATGGAGCCCACCTCAGCGTCATCATCCACTGCGCCGTCTATCTGGAGATCTTTGCCGAGCATGTTTCAGGTCAGATCAGACCTAGGGCATCATTGTTACTTGATTAAGGAATCTAATCATGTTATCATGGCGACTATGGCCACACGTAGCTGTTGTCACCATCACCACAGTTATGGATATGGTTTTTCATCCACTGTACAAGATCGGTACATAGAGAGGATGGTACACCTAACAGCTTGGGGCATCTTTCAGTTAGGATTGGATCATGGAGAAGGAGCAGGAATCCGCGGTGGTTTTCATTCCAAAGCAGGCGTGGTCTAAGGTGGAGGAATAACATGCTCCTTTGTCTCCTATGGCGTTCAAGCACGAGGAATCCAGCTCCAGTAGTGACGATGAGAAGGCAAAAAAGAAGTGTCCAAAATAATTCGGCATTGAAGAAAAGAGAAAGTTCCTGAAGGAGAAGGGGGTTTCCAACAAGACACGGGGGTCATCCATGATCTTGTGCTCTCCACTACGGAAGTGACACCTTCTCCTCCTGTTGAAGAATCACAAGTTGACAACTCTCTGAAGGTAAAGGACTTCTTTGATTCGCAAGGATGATTGAAAACTCCGAAGTAAGGTGGCACCCTGTTCATAATATTTCTTTTTCCCATCTTATTCGATCTGTTTTGGACTTGACACATATGTAATATTCCAAATTTGGGACGGTCAAGGTGGCAGTGTATTTATGTTTGTTTCCCAAGGACTGATTCTAGGCCAAGAGCCTATAAAAGCTTTGTAATACAATAATTAAGGGTTGGAAAATCATTCAGCTAAGGCCCGAGGGGTGAGCCTGGTTTTGAGAATTTCATAGTAATACAATGTGCAGTGCCCATGGTAGACTTTTTTGCAGAGATTCCTGTGTCGTTCTAACTTGTAGTCAATTGTCTCCTTTTTCTCTATGTGCATGCACTTCTGTTGATTTATATGTAACTTTGGAATGTATTTCACATATATGTATATTGCATTCCTATATAGATGTTATTATTCCTCTATACGGAAGTGTCATCATTTATATTGTAAGTGTTGTAACTTATACTTGATGGGTTATTAGACCACCTTGTTGGGGTCAGCCCTGTATAAGTAATGTGGGTCAAAGGGTTATTAGACCACCTTATTGGGGGTCGGCCCAGTCAGCATTATGTTATGTGGTTAAGTTAAGGCCGACCTAGTAATGGTTATTAGGCAAGTCAAGTCAAGTATAAATAGAGTGCAGGAGGCACTCTATTTGATCATTCTATTCTCTCACACACACTTTGTAGAGTGGCACACTTGTGGAAGAGGAGAAGCTGCTGCTAGGAGATGTCTATCTCTTATGCTTGGGTTGTATCATTGCTCTATCTATCTCTAAGGAAGTTATTGGGGTTTTTCACCTTTATGGTTTTCCCCAGGTAAACTCTGTGTCTCTTGTGTGCTTGCATTATTGTGTCCATGATTGATATGCTGTGGATATGTTGTACATGTTGTTCTTTCAGTTAAGATCCTAGATCAGATTGAAGTAAATTCTGAAATACTAACATGGTATCAGAGCTAGCCTGAAAGAAGGCATGGTATGGCATGTATGACACTTGTTGCACTTGCAATGTTAGGGCTTGATATAGCAAAAACCAGTCATCATAGCACTTTAACTATAAATACATTTTGGACAAGCTTTTGGATATGAAACTTTTACGAGTCGAATATTAGATCCCCATGTACCCTGTCTCCAAAGGACAACTTCTAATTCATTGTACTTTGTGTTTTATGATCTGTGCAATGTAGGATTTCTCCCTCTTCCAGATCTGAGTCATAAACAGTTGACCTAGGAAAAAATGTTATAACCTAGGCTAGGAAGCTCCAAATGAAATTTCATAAACCGTGACAGGTATTGCACAGACTGTACTTTCTCAGGTAACTTTTTTAGAGGTTGAAACTGAACTAGTGACACGTGGCATTCCATACAAGTTCGCTCTCCTATTTTATCCCATAAACAGGTCACATTGCGACACTTGGTATAACTCTCTCTCAGAGAATCCAATTGAGGTCAAACCTATGGGGTTGGAAATATGACAGGTTGGGATACCACGGGTAGAAGTTTCAGACCTTGTGGATTCGTAATTTCAGAGTTACACCAGAAACAATCAGTTGTATATTTCTGTCAAAACAGAATTGGATTTTGAGCATCTTCATTCATGGCTCCAGGAATTGGGGTTTCAGAGAAAGTTGGAATTTTTTGTAATCAGAGACCACAGCTGAATGCTACTCATCAAAATCGAAATTTAGAGACCAAGATCATATTTTTGGTTGGGTAGAAGGCTGGGCTTGATCAGACCCTAGTTCGGGACTTTGATCGGAAAAGTGGAAAATTAGGGCTTCTGCAAAAATGAGAATTTTTGAAATCTGTGACCACGGCTGGAAGCTCCTGAGAAAAATAGAAGCTTAGAGCTTTGGATAGAACCTTTTGATTGGGAAGAAGGCTGGGCTTTATCAACCCTAGTTCGGGGTCATGTCTAGAAGATCCAGAAGTTTCAAAGGCAATTTTGAGAGTTGAAACTTTGTAGTTTTCAAATTATGAGTATACCGGCTTGATCAGCTCATCAAGGCACATCTTTCTATCCTTTCGGAAGTTTAAAATTCAAAGCTTGAATTTTTAGGGTTTCTCTGACAAACCCTAATCTAGCCCTAAATCCAGTTTCTGCAAATCAAGTGGATTGGGTTAATCCTAGCAGAGAATGGATTGGTCACCTGCATAAGTGAAGAAGTTCCTATTTCAGAGGGAGATGGGGCTAAGGCCTTACATAAGAAGATTACAAGCAATCTCGAAAGGTATGACTTATCCAGGTATGTTTCAAGATTTTTTCACGATTAAGTTTATGGTATGTTTGCATATTATTACAGTTAGTACAATCTTGATTAAATTTAGACTTGTCGTATCACCTTAATAAAACTATGAATGCATGATAGAAGATATTCAATGATTAGGGTGTTGAAAATTATGATTTTACTAATGCATTATGGTGTTGTATGAGGTTTATGTTAACATGAAAGGTACACCAAGAAAGACAAATCATGTTCTAGTTCAAGAACATATGATCATGGTGACATGAAAACAAATATTTATACATTGTCATGGATCACATAGAAGATCTATTTATGAGGTATGTATAACTTGGTTCTATAATGGTTAACTTATGAGATATGCAGGTTACTAGCACAAGTCATTGAAGAGAACAAAAAGACATCATGTGGGTATGTTAGACATAACTAGCTAACATACTATTCCAGGTATGTTTTTCCTATATCACGTTAGAATCCTACCTTGTGATAGGATCTCTTATATAAGTATACATGGCATGATTGATAATGATTATTCATAGGTTTGAATAATCATGGGTGTATGCATATTATGTTTCTTACCTTAATTGATAATATGACCAGAAGAGTCATGAAAGTATAGGTTTGAGTAATCACGGGCTTAGGCATATTATGTTTCTTACTTTAATTTATGATATGACTAACTATAAGAGTCCTTGAATACTAATGCTTATTATTTCTGTTTGAAATGATCATGACTATACATGCTTAAGATTAATGTGTTTTGATAGTATTAAGAATATACTAATAAATGTATGATTATGTATGAGATCTCAAGGATATCTCAATAATGATACTTGTAAGCATGCATAGTGATCGAGGATGGATATAAGTTCAAGGACAGGTAATCCAGGAAGCAAAGATCAAGAGGTAGCACACTCCAGTAGTTTCTACAAGGATGCAAATATTCAGAGGGAGTCGACCACTTCTCACAATCCACATCAGAATGGAGTTGCAAAGATTCAGAGGGAGTCCACCCTACAACCAAACAAAGATAAATATTTGAATTGTCATTTCTTGCATATTTGTTTATTTAAATAATATTGTTCAAAGATGTATATGCTTATGTTCCTAGACATAGGGTGTGTATTATGCATATTAGAATAATTGCATTAATGAACAGTATACTACTAATATGCATCTGATGGGTAAGTGGCCTATGGAACTGTACAACATTCCATCGTTGCTTATCTAGAATGAAACCTCTTTGCTTACATGTAGGGAGTTGTGCACACTCTTAACAATGTTTTGGTATATATTGGAAGGCATCTAGAAAGTTACAGGATATGGATAAATGTTGTAGTGAAGCATTGGCTAAGATAATTGCATGATTGTATAACATATTTATTTATGTGTAAGAATTTGTTCTGAAAACTATGAGATGTTTTCTAATCATGCAATTTAACTTGTTTTGTAGGAAAGATCGTATACTATCACCTACAAAACAAGGACTACAACATTTGTTCAACAACAAAGTTATCTATTGAAGATATTGAAGTTCCCAGGATTTGGGAAGAATGCCATGATCGAGGAGTACCAGTCGATCATGAAGAAGGATGTTTGGGATGCAGTCCCAAGACCTGAAGGGAAGTCTGTTGTGACTTCCAAATGGATCTACAAGATCAAGCATGCTGCAGATGGTAGCATAGAGAAATACAAAGAAAGATTTGTAGCTCGTGGCTTCTCCCAGAAAAAGGGGATAGGCTATGAAGAGACTTTTGCTCTTGTATCCAGATACACTTCCATCAGATCAGTACTTGCTCTTGTTGTAGTGATGAAATGGAAGATACACCAGATGGATGTCAAGACAGCTTTCTTGAATGGTGTAGTCGAAGTGGAAGTGTATGTGGAGTAGCCACTTGGTTTTGAGACACATGACGGGAAGTCATATATGTGCAAAACTTGGTATGATAGGATAGACAGATTTCTATCCAGTTTGGGATTTACCAAGAGTAAAGCGGATTCCAACCTTTACTACAAGGTTGAGGAAGGAAATCCAGTGATACTACTTTTGTATGTGGATGACCTGTTTGTTACAGGTAAGTATAGATTGATTGCCAACACGCAGCGGAAGCTTGCTGCCGAATTTGAGATGAAAAACTTGGAGATGATGTGCTACTTTATAGGCATGGAGGTGTGGCAGAGTGTAGATGGAATCTTCCTTGGACAAGGGAAGTATGCAGTAGAGATCCTGAAGAGGTTCAGGATGATGGACTGCAAGGACATGGCCACATTTATGGCATTGAACCTGAAGCTTCTGTTTGATGCTTCATCTGATCTGGTTGATGTCACTCTGTATCGTCAGATGATTGGGTCCTTGATGTACCTGACGAACATGAGACCAGATATTTGCTTTGCGGTGAACACATTGAGCCAGTTCTTGACAGATCCCAGAGATGTTCACCTGGTTGCTGCAAAGCATATTCTGAGGTACTTGAAGAGTATAATTGATTATGGGCTCAAGTATGATGCGAGTCAAAAGTTTAACCTACAGGGTTATGTTGATTCAGATTGGGCTGGCAGTGCTGCAGATAGGAAGAGCACTTCAGGGTGCTGCTTCAGTATGGGATCAGGTGTGATCTCTTGGTTTAGCAGGAAGCAGTCCTGCGTAGCATTGAGTAAGCCGAAGCAGAGTATGTTGCATCTTGTTCGGCTAGTTGTGAGGCAGTATGGATCTGGAAGCTACTATCTAAGTTATTTGATCTCCCGTTGGATGCTATTGGTATCTTTTGTGACAACCAGAGTTGTGTGAAGTTGTTTGAGAACCCATTGTTCCATGACAGGTCGAAGCACATTGAGATCAAATATCACTATATCAGGGATATGGTGCAGAAAGGAGCAGTGAACCTCCTGTATGTTGAGACGAATGAGCAGGTTGCAGATGTGCTGACAAAGCCACTAGCCAGAGTGAAGTTTGAGTACTTCAGAAAGAGGCTTGGTGTTCATATTGATGACACTTCGAGGAAGAAGTGATGGACACATTTGCAAGAGCCATTCCGAGCATGGTGAGAGGAGGATCCTTCCATGGTTGTGGATATAAGCATTGGATGATGAGCATCAGGACGATGCTCTAGTTACTGCTCTGTATGTGTATATATGCATCATGTTGGATGCTTGATATGATCAGTTGGATCATTTTTATGTATATGTATGTACGCATCATGTTGGATGCTGGATATGATCAGTTGGATCATTTATATGTATATGTATGTACGCATCATGTTGGATGCTGGATATCATCAGTTGGATCATGTGTATGTATTTGTAGATGTATAAGGTGGATACATTGTATGATTAGGTAGATCATGTATGTTGATATGTATCAGGTATGATCAGGTGGATCATGTATTTGTATATGTATCAGGTTCATACATTGTATGATCAGGTAGATCATGTATGATGATAGGTATTAGGTAGATACTGTGTATGCATCAGATGGATGCATTGTATGATTAGGATGATCATGGATGACGAGCTTCAGAATGTTGCTCAAGATGACATGCATCAGGACGATGTAGTGACAATGATAAGGATGATCATGTGTACATCAGGATGATGTATGGTGAGTATTAGGTTGATACTGTGTGGCCGTGGAACAGGTTGTGCAGATAAGCATATAATTTGTTCCCTGGGAGGTTTGCAGATAGTCTTTTGAGGTTTTACCTATGGCATGTAATCTAGCCCTAGGATATCTGGAAAATGCTCTTTCGAGGTTTTGCTTTGGGAGGACATATAATTTGGCCCTAGGAGATCTGCAGATAGTCTTTCAAGGTTTTGCCTATGGCATATAATTTGGCCCTGAGATATCTGGAAGATGCTCTTTTGAAGTTTTGTCCTATGGCATATAATTCGGCCATGGGAGATCCGATAGGTTGAGCTGTCTGCTCGTAATCAGTCCAAGGATGCTCTTCTGAGGTTTTTCCATGACCACATGTAATAAGTCCTGGAGATCTGGATAGGATGAAAAAGGCCTCAGATTCTCTTTAGGGTTCTTGCTTGGCAAGACACTCTTTTAAGGTTTTGTGGTGGGTGTCACATGTAATAAGTCATGGAGATCTGGACAGGATGAAAAAGGCCTCAAATGCTCTTTAGGGTTCTTGCTAGTCAAGAGACTCTTTTAAGGTTTTGTGACGCATGTAATAAGTCCTGAAGATTCCACAGTATGGCCAGTGGCGATGAAGACCTGCAGGTGGTGGGCCTACATCCAGTATGAAAAAGGACTAGCTCTGTAGAACTTCCTATGACGAGTAGATTCAGAGATTGATTGAGATAGCAGCAGTAGTGATGATGACGATGATTCGAGGACAATGATTTGCTGAGGATGATTCAGAGAAGAAAAATTGTGCTAGAAGACCTATGTTAAGAAATACCTTCCTAGTTAAGAGGGAGTGTTGATGTATATGTAACTTCGGAATGTATTTCACATATATGTATATTGTATTCCTATAGAGATGTTATTATTCCTCTATACGGAAGTGTCATCATTTATATTATAAGTGTTGTAACTTATACTTGATGGGTTATTAGACCACCTTGTTGGCGTCAGTCCTGTATAAGTCATGTGGTTCAAAGGGTTATTAGACCACCCTATTGGGGGTTGGCCATGTGGGTCAAAGGGTTATTAGACCACCCTATTGGCGGTCGATCCAATCAACATTATGTTATGTGGTTAAGTTAAGGCCGACCTAGTAAAGGTCATTAGGCAAGTCAAGTCAAGCATAAATAGTGTGCGGGGGGCACTCTATTTGATCATTATATTCTCTCACACACACTTTGGAGAGTGGCGCACTTGTGGAGGAGGAGAAGCTGCTGCTAGGAGATGTCTATATCTTAGGCTTGGGTTGTATCATTGTTCTATCTATCTCTAAGGAAGTTATTGGGGTTTTTCACCTTTATGGTTTTCCCCAAGTAAAATCTGTGTCTCTTGTGTGCTTGCATTATTGTGTCCATGATTCATATGCTATAGATATGTTGTACATGTTGTTCTCTCAGTTAAGATCCTAGATCATATTGAAGTAAATTCTGAAAAACTAACAGCTTCCTGTTATGCCTTTGCATTATGTTTTTCATTTCATGTCTTAGATCAGTGTATAATAGTTTGGAATTCTTGGAAACTCGCTCAGGCTATTATCTCAGATGTTCACAAAATATTTCTACTAAAGTTGATATTGAATTCATCTTTGCTGGATGCTCACATCAATGGACTGTTCTTATTTTCTTCATTTACCACCCGAAAATATCTGTACAACGACAAGCAAGTGGATACCTTGCCTCTGTTAAAGTAGTTAATACTATGGAACTGTTATTTGATCTATGTGTAATACCTTGACTCCATCGCCCAATTGTTTTTCCTTGTGATTATCCCTCCAACAATTTCCGCACACTTTGTCTCATCAGAAATATGACCTTCTGTTAATAGTTTAATTGAATATTTTCGAGTGAGAGAGGCTGGTCTGTGAGTTCATTGTTGACGCCTTTGATTATTTCCAGTATTTCATATGTTTGTAGAGAGATCCCTCTCTGACTATGTTGGGTCAGTAGAATTAGTCTAAAGCTGGTTAGTGGTTACCCTTACTTGCCCTCTCCCATAACCTAGAGTGTATGATTTGGGTGTTAACAAATTGGCATCACTGCCGAGGAAGGATTCTTTTACCATCCCAGGTAAAACGACAAAGTTCAGATCTTATTGTTGATCGTGGACAGCAATCAGACACCAAAAGAGTTTCATATCATCCACCTGGAAACTCCACTCATTTATTTAAATTTTAATCTTCAGACTCCATTGGAGAATGAGCCCAGCCACCTCCGACATGGAAGAATTAAGTTCCAGGTATCAAAGTATCAATATCTTCAAAGAAACCCTATTCTTCTGTGTCAACATCCTTTTACCTTTATGTATATATATCAAAAAATTCTTGTCTCACAGGAGAGCTCTAGGTCATGAGAAAGCCTCTTTTGTATATCCCCCGCTAGAATTTGAAAGTGTACATTTTCCATTTACTCCTAGAGTTGATCCCGTCCTTTCATTTGAACCCTGTACAAACTATAACCGGCTTCATGAATTTTTTGAGGGTGAGGCCAATGATACCCTTGCTGCTTCCACTCCTTTTCCTTCCATATCCCAGCTAAGATACATCCCTCTAAAGCTACCCCCTATTCTTCATGATTTTCCTCCAGACTACCATAAACACCTCACTGTTTTTGATGGAGAGTCCAAGGTTCTCACTGTGGAGAAACATATTCAAGGTTTCGATAATTTTCTGGATCTCTTTGAAATAGAACACGATGACATCTGTATGAGATTTTTTGCAAAATACCTCCAAGGAAATGTGAAGAGATGGTTAGGCATTTGCATCCTGAGTCTATTGATACATGGGGAGCATTGTCTGAGGCTTTTCTATGGTTCTCGGGAAAAAGAAGGTCATGGGATCTGGTTCTTTCAAAGTTTTACTCCATGAGAAGGCAAGAGAGTGAAACTATGTCACACTTTAACATGAGGTTTGTGAAATTCTATTATGACATGCCCAAGGAAATTCAACCCCGAGAGAATGCTACAAAATTATACTATGCATCCATTTTTCCTCCTGATTTGTCTTTTCATCTTTTGGAGAGGAAGTCTTCCAATCTGCAGCTTATGCTCAGGGATGCATTGGAGGTTGAAGAGAACCTCGGGATGTTAAGAAATCTATCAAAACAAGGTGATGATGAGAGGATTGAAGAAGAAACGAGGTTCAAAAAGATACATGGGCCAAGGGAGCTTGATTTATGTCCCAGTCCTCCCCATAAGGAGTAGAAATATGATTAGCTCAGTGAAGTTCCAGAAGAGTGTGAGTCTGGTATGTTCTATGTAGACTACAACCAGCCTGCTGAAATTTCTATTTCTGAAGACCCCCGTGGGGTTTTCAGTCCACCTAAATATGATGACTATGAAGGGGACAGTTTGGAAAACTTCATAATCTTTTCCGAGATAATGGATGAAGGGGCCCTCAAGACTCTAAAGGGAAAGCTACACTCCCATCCACTGAGAGAAGAAGAATATGGCCATCAAGAGGTCCCTGAAGACCCCCAACGAGCAGATTTTTCCTCATGGATGGATGAAGAGGAAGAATATGTGATCCTAGAAGAAATTATAGAATCTGGCACATATTCGCAGCAAGTCGGCCAGATAGCTGAGAGGCTAAGGGATGACCAAGGTGGCTTGTATGATTCTTATAAAAAACCCATCTCCTGGACCTAAGATGATCATAGACTCTTTAAAGAAGTATTCAGGTTTGGCCAATATCTCCAGCCCGTCAACCAGATGATCGAGGCGTTTGAAGGAGACCAAGCTGAGAAGGTGGATGTTCATGTAAGTTTTGCAAGATTGGAGTCCGGTCTTCAGGAATAATGGCCCTTCCTAGAACCTTTCAAGAGACAAGACAAACTTTCTCCTGGAGTTATAGAGAAGAATCGGGTTTTCAACCCAGGAATGATGAGCTGCCCAAAAAGAAAGTTGTTTGGAGTTAATATTTTCAGTCGTATCCAGTCATGCGAGGGTTTCAAACCGCATGGGTTTCAGTTTTTGATGGAGGTTGGTCAGAAGTACATGGCCCCAGGTCCAGACACGAGCATCGAGGAAACTAAATGGCATCTGTGCGGTTCTTCTGAAAGAAATACTGCTATGGTGCAAGGGACAGGTGAAGCGTATCATATTTTTTATGATTCGGTAGCAGAATATATGGAAGACTTCCACAGCAGGGGCAAAAGGTTCTAGTTTCACTCGAAGGGTCCTTGTCCGTCGCCATTACCTTGGGCCATGGGCCTTCACTTTTTTTGCAGTCAGTCGAATAAGATGAGAAGATCTGCCTGGAATATCAGCTGCTAGACTAGTTGAACTGACACTTCTGCATTACTTAGATTCATAGCCTCTCGAGTAGAGTAGGTTGTATATAAATAAGCCTCAAGTTTCAGCATCTCCAATTTCAGTAGTGAATTTCAACTTGTAGCAATTTCCAGTTTGTTTTCAGAATGTACAGTTTCATTTTGTTCTTGATTTCAAGAAGTTTCCAGTCTGCAGTAGGACAGAGCATATGGCTGGGGTTCAGGTCGCCACAGGAAGCACCACATAGCTGATTCCCCATACCTAGAGCTCTCCTAGGACTCTCCATAGAAAACAACAAGGTGCTTATGGTAGTCTGGAGGAAAATCATGAAGAACCGGGGGTAGCTTTAGAGGGTTGTATCTTAGTTGGGATCTGGAAGGAAAAGGAGTGGACGTAGCAGGGGTATAATTCGCCTCACCCTCGAAGAATTCATGAAGCCGGTTATAGTTTGTACAGGGTTCAAATGAAAGGACGGGATCAACTCTAGGAGTAAAAGGAGAATGTACACTTTCAAATTCTAGCGGGGGATCAACAAAAGAGGCTCTCTCATGACCTAGAGCTCTCCTGTGAGACAAGAATTTTTTGATATATATACATAAAGGTAAAAGGATGCTGACATAGAATAATAGGGTTTCTTTGAAGATATTGATACTTTGATACCCGAAACTTAATTCTTCCATGTCAGAGGCGGCTGGGCTCGTTCTCCAATGGAGTCTATAGATTAAACTTTAAATAAACGAGTGCAATCACTAGGTGGATTATATGCAACTCTTCTAGTGTCTGATTGTTGTCCACCATCAACAATCAGATTTGAACTTTGTCGTTTTACCCGGGATGGTAAAAGAATCCTTCCCGGGTAGTGACACCAATTTGTTAACACCCAAATCGTACCCTCTAGGTTGTGGGAGAGGGAAAGTCGGGGTAACCACTAACTAGCTTTAGACTAATGCTACTAACCCAGCATAGTCAGAGAGGGCTCTCTCTACAAACATATGAAAGATAGGAAATAATCAAAGGCGTCAACAATGATCTCATAGAACAGCCTCTCTCACTCGAAAATATTCAATTAAACTATTAACAGAAGGTCAGATTTCTGATGAGACAAAGTGTGCAGAAATTGTTGGAGGGATAATCACAAGGAAAAAAAATTGGGCGATTGAGTCAAGGTATTACACATAAATCAAATAACAGTGCCATAGTATTAAATACATTAACAGAGGCAAGGTATCCACTCGCTTGTCTTCGTAAAGATATTTTCTGGTGGTAAAAGAAGAAAATAAGAACAGTCCATTGATATGAGCATCTAGCAAAGATGAATTCAATATCAACTTTAGTAGAAATATTTTGTGAATATCTGAAATAATAGCCTGAGCGAGTTTCCAATAATTCCAAACTATTATACACTGATCTTAGACATGAAATGAAAAACATAATGTAAAGGCATAACATGAAGCACATGCACATAGAGAAAAAAGAGAAAACTGACTACAAGTTAGAACGACACAGGAATCTCTGCAAAACAGCCTACCATAGGCACTGCACATTGTATTACTATGAAATTCTCAGAACCAGGCTCACCCCTCAGGCATGAGACGAATGATTTTCCAACCCTTAATTATTCTATTACAAATCTTTTATAGGCTCTTGGCCTATAATCAATCCTTGGGAAACAAACATAAATACGATGCCACCTTGACAGTCCCGAATTTGGAATATTACATACGTGTCAAGTCCAAAACAGATTGAATAAGATGGGAAAAAGAAATATTATGAACAGGGTGCCACCTTACTTCGGAGTTTTCAATCATCCTTGCGAATCAAAGAAGTCCTCTACCTTCAGAGAGATGTCAACCTATGATTCTTCAACAGGAGGAGGAGGTGTCACTTCCGCAGTGGAGAGAACGAGATCATGGATAACCCCCGTGTCTTGCTGGATGCCCCCTTCTCCTTCGGGAACTTTCTCTTTTCTCCGACGCCGAACTCTTTTGGAAACCTGTTGCTTTTCCACCTTCTCGTCATCACTACCAGAGCTGTATTCCTCATTGTTGAACGCCATAGGAGATAAAGGAGCATGCTATTCCTCCACCTCAAACCATGCCTTCTCTGGCATGAAAACCACCCCAGATTCCTACTCCTTCTCCATGATCCAATCCTAACTGAAAAATGCCCCAAGCTATCAGGTGTACCATCCTCTCTATGTACCAATCTTGTACAGCGGATGAAAAACCATATCCATAACTGCGGTGATGATGACAACAGCTACGTGTGGCCATAATCGCCATGATAACCTGATCAGATTCTGTAATCAAGTAATAATGATGCCCTAGGTCTGATCTAACCTGAAACATGCTTAGAAAATATCTCTAGTTAGATGGTGCAGTGGATGATGACGCTAAGGTGGCCTCCATCGCATCAATAATCATTCGGGGCGGCAGAAATATGCCTTTAAACGGTTTATCCCTCTGGTCTTGTCTATGTCACAACACTTAACCTCATGTCTCCCCCACATGCCAAAAGACATGAGTCACCTCACCCTCGAAGCCACTTGGTCCACCTATCAGTCCGCACAAGCGACCTTCCTCCAGCTTGCACCCCTTTATCACCTGCGGCTCTGGCCTTTTCTTCTCCGTCACTTAACAAGATCGTAACCTGCCCTATCTGCTAGCGCCATTGCCTACACCAGTAGAGCTTCCAACCTTGCCATTCTATTCTCTTTCCCAATTTTGGAAGCCAACAGTTTTAACCCACTAACACTAATGCTATGGCGGTACCTATGAGAAAAACCTATCTCTGAGTAGTGATGACGGATCCCCCGAAAAACCCTCTGGTTCAGAGAAAAACATATCGTTGACAGACGCGATAAAGGGCGAAATGCTACTGAAAAACTCCATGGGTATAGAACGTTGACTCTCTGAACCGGGCATCTTCACACCCTAATCCCAAGGCCCATTTAACCTTAACCTCCCCAGAAACCTACCTTCGACCTACCTCCTTACCGCAAACAGACTAAGCTTTGCCACAAGACCCTTCCTGTCTTACTCTGACAACCTGAGGGTCTGTGGGAATGGCCTCCCCTGTCGCTTTCTACATCTCTCCCATACCTCGAGGATTCTGCCCCGAACAGGTCTTAGAAAAAAATAAAAATGTCAACTTTACCCATGAACGACTATATATGCAAACCCATTCACTTATCCTCAGGGCTTCTTTGTCAGCCAATTGCCACTCTTAGCCATTGGTCTTTTACGTGTCGATCCCTACCATCAGATCCAGCCTTCTCTTTAACCATTGATTTGAACCCCTTTCCATCTTCACCATTGGATCATTCCACATGTCCCATTCTCCATCATCTGTCTCTAAGCATCATACCCTGACTGAGTGGGATCACACTCTCCTAAACCAGTTTCTGCTTTACCGCTCATCTCCTCGCGACTGCCTCTGGTGGTGACATCTCAAAAATGGGTTTGTGCTTCACTACCACCTTCCTGTCTATCCGACGAGCAATGTTTCAACACGGGGATCACCATGGATCGTCAATCTTCCCAAGGCCGATCTACACCATTTACCTCATCACATTTCACTTTCCTCTGCGGGTCCATTAATCTAGACCGTAGGCTACTACTCCACCTCCCCAAGTTGTCCACGTGGCCAGAGATCTTCTTTTACACTCTAGTGGTATCGCATTTTTATTAAAATGATACCGCTTAACACCTATCATCCTTGCGATGTCTCCTCCTACTTCCATATGGCCAACGGTATCCATCATCGCGACCGCTCCTATGACTACCCCTCACGCGCCTTAGTTACGCGACCATCAATGTGGGTCATTGATCTCACTCCTGCGCCATCCAATGATGGAAACTGGAGCAGTGGCTACCTTTCTCTCTATTTCCTTCAACTATAGACTTCGGCTTATTTGGGTTAATTTGGTCGCGTTTTAATGGGTTTCTTCCCCATTTTCCCCTTTCATATCACCTTCAGCAACCCCATCTCCATTTTCTTACACCTTTAGTACCTGGCTATGGAAAGCAAGGGTAATCCCTGGTTTTTATCAAAATTTTTAGGGCTATCCCTTCATTTCACCTCCATACCCATATTCTAAAAAATAGGTGCTAATACCTAGCATAATTTAAGCTACCCTAACCTAACCTACCCTAATCAACCTTCTTCTAACCTAAATTATCCTTAAACCAAACTAACGTGTCCTAATGTACCCCACCCTACCTCAACCTAGCTTAACCTTACATAGCCAACCCTAATTCTACCCCAACTAACTTAACATAACCCACTCAACCTAATCCTACACTACCCTAAATTGGTCTAACCTAACTTTACCATAACCTAGCCTACACTATCCTAATTTATTGTACCCTAACCTAGCCTATACCAACTTAACTTAGCCCATCCTAACCTAACATTTTCTAACATATCCTTACATTACATAACATAACTTATACTAACTTAACCTACCATACCCTAACCCAGCCTAACCCACCCTACCTCAACCTACTATAGCCTAATTTGGTCTAGTCTAAAATTTCTTAACCTAATGTTACCTTACATGGCCTAACCTACCTTCAACTAAAATTTCCATACATATGTTATCCTAGCCTAACATAAACTAACATAGTTTAACCTGACATAAACTAGCCAAACCAAACATAACCTAACATAACCTAACCCACCCTACCCTGACCTAGTGTACCCTATCCAACCATACCCTACCCTGCCTTATCCTATACTATATAATCACAACCTAAGCTAGCCTAGGGTTCTTACCCTACCCTACCCTATCTATCCTATCATGGCTTACGCTATCCTACACTGTTTTACCTTAAACTATGCTACCATAACCTAGCATACTCTACCCTGACCTAACTTAGTCTACCATACCTTATATTACCTTGGACTACCTTATATTATCCTTACATAACCTTACATTTCCTGACCTATACTAGCCTATCCTACCTCCTCACCTAAACTAGCTTAAACTATCCTAAAATAACCTAATATAAGGTACCATAATCCAACCTTACCTAGTTTATCATAACTTAGCTTACCTTAATGTATCCTATTCTATCTTATCATAATGTATCCCAACGTAACCTACCCTACAATAACTGACCCTAATCTAAGCTATCCTAACCTTCTATAACCTAAGTTAATCTAGCCATAAACTATGATAACCTCACCTAATTTAGCTCACCCTACCCCAACCTAAACTAACCACCCAACTTTTGTCTACCCTAGACTATCCTAACTAACAAAACCCTAGTTACACTATCATATCTTGGTTTAAACTAGCCTTACGTTACTAGGCTAGCTTACTATCCTAACCACCCTAGACAACCATATCCTAATCCACCATACCTATGCTTACCTTTAACTAATTTAGTTTAGCCCGACATTTCTTAACCTAACCTTACCTTGCACTACCTAGTCTTTCTTCACCTAAGATTACCGTACATAACTTAGCCTAGTATACCATAACCTAATCTAATCTAGCCCTAAACTAAACTAACCTAACATAGTGTAGACGTATACCCTAACCTAGCCTAATCCACCCAACGCATGCTTATCATAACCTAGACTAACCCACTATCTTGTACCTACCATAACCTCAATTGGGTTAACCTAACCTTACCTTGCAAGGCCTAACCTTACATCACCTTAGCTTACATTGCATAGCCTAGCATAATCTATACCTAAACTGAACTAACCTAACCTGTTGTTGTGCACCTTATACCCCAACCTAATGTAACCCACCCAACCCATGCGTACCCTCACCTAACCTACCTCACTCATCTAAATCCTACACTATGTTATCCTAACACACACATCCCAAGCCTAACCTCATGTAACCCTATTTATCCTAACCTTTCCTTACAGAACCTAACAAACCCTAATCTAAACTCCCTACCCTAAGCTAGACTAAACCATTATGCTTAATGCTAGTCTAACCTAGCATTTTGTAACATAATATTACCTTAGATCACCTTTCATAGCCCAGTCTAACCTAACCTTACCTAACCTTCCTACATTATCATATCCCAACCCACCCTAAAGCCTATCTTAACCTAGTATGGTATAAATTAACTTGTTTAAACCTAACCTTACCTTCAATTTCCTAACCTCACATAACCTTAGCTTGCGTTGCATAGCCTAACATAATCTAGACCTAAACTTAACTAACCTAGCCTATTGTGGTGCACCCTGTACCCCAACCTAATGTAACCCAACCAACCCATACATACCCTAAGCTAACCTAACCCACCCATCTAAAGCCTATAATATGCTATCCTAACACACCCATCCTAATCCTACTCTATCCTAACTTGGTCCATCATAACCTTTCGTTGCACAACCTAATAAACTCTAACCTATAATCCCAGCCCTAAGCTAGACTAACCCACTCTACCTAAGCCTAGTCTCACCTAGAATTTTGTAACATAATATTACCATACATAGCCTAGCCTTGCTTTTCTTAAGCTTTACCTAGCATAACCTAACCTAAGCTAAAATAACTTACCCTAGCCTAGCCTAAAGTAACCTACCATAACCTACCCTAGATTAAACTAACCCACCTTATCATAGCCTATCCTGACCTAGCATATCCTATCATATCCTAGTCTAACATGCCTCATATTAACCTAATATACCCTAACTTATCCTTTACCACCTAGTATAACCTAGCTTAACCTTACCTACCTTAAATGAGCCTAACCTAACCCACCCTTACCTAGTCTAACCTAGTGTAAACTAGATTACACTAACCCCAAGGTACCTTAACTTACCTTAACTTATTCTAGATTAATCTAGCTTGTTAGACCTATCCTATCCTATCCTATCATAACCTTAACATAAGAAATCTTACCCTAACTTATCATATCATAAATTGACCTACCCTAGCTTATCCTAGCATATGCTAACTTATCCTAGCATACCCTAACTTAGCCTAACTTACCTAGCATAACCTAATATAACATAAAATAACCTATCCTACCATATGTTAATGTAACCTACCTTACCTTATCCTACCACAACCAAACCTAACATATCTTAATCCAGCCTACCCTAATATATCCTTACCTAATGTATCATATTCTTGTCCATTCTAATCTAATCCTATCTATCCCAACATAACCTAACCCAATCCACCCTAAGATATCCTACCCTAACCTACCATGCCCTAGCCTTACATACCATAACTTAGGTTGACATACATTGAGCTAGCTTACCCTATAACCATACCTAACCTACCCTATACTAAACTTTATTTACCTAAGCTAATATACCTACCTGACCTAACCTTACTTAACCTAGTATAACCTACTCTTACATAACCAAAACTACCTAGGATACTCATGATCTACCTTAGCTTACCCTAACATTGCTTATCATAATCTAGGCTTGTCTAGCTTATGCTAACCTTAACCTTAACATAACCAGCCTTAACCTAGCACAACCTAACTTAGCATATCTTAACATATCCTGAACTAGTTTACCCTAAATTAGCATAGCATAGCCTAACTTATCTTAGTGTATCCTAACTTATCCTAGATTACCTAGCACAACCTAACGTAACCTATCGTACCCTATCTTACCCTAAAATATCCTACTCTAGCCCATGGCTAACTTAGAATAACCTATCCTACCCTACATTAGCGTATATTAACATAACTTAACCTGATTTAACCCAACCTACTGTAACCTAACCCAATCTAATATATTCTACCCAAACCTACCTATGGTAACCTAGCTCAATCCAACCCATCCTAACTTATCCTATCCTACCCTAATCCAATCTAACCTAACTTATCTTGGACTAGACCATTATAAACTAACCCTATATATCCTAGCTTAAACTAACTTACCCTACCCCACCCTATCCTTATGTATACTATCATATCATATCCTAACCTACCTTACCCTAACTTAACTTGGAAAACCTTAACTTAACCAAGCTTACTAAGCATAACCTATCCTAACCCAACTTGACCTAACCAAGTCTAACCTAGCCTAACCTACACTAACCTAGGTTAACCTAACCCAGGCTAACCTATCGTAACCTAGTCTAACGTAGCCTAGCCTATCCTATCCTAACCTAACATAGCCTAACCTAGCTTAACCTCACCTAGAATAACTAGCCTAACCTCTCTTAACCTAATGTATACTACCTATCCTAACATTGGTTAATGTACCCTAACATACCCCAACTTAACCTATCCTGACCTACACTTACCATGGCCTACCTTAGCTTACCCTAACTCACCATAAACTAGTCTATGATTGCATAACATATCCTAACCTTAACACAACCCACCCTATCCAAGCCTACCTCAACATATACTAATGTATCGCTAGTTAGAATATTGTAACCTAGCCTAACCTAGCCTAGACTACATTACCTTACCTTAACCTATGATAACTTATTTAGCCATTCTATCTAGGCCCAACTTAGCCTACCATACCTAGGGTAACTTAGCTTAACCTAACATATCCTAACCTAATGTAACATAACTTATCTTAACCTAGCCTACCCTAAGCCTATCCTATCCTAACCCTAACCCTAGCCTAACCTAACTTACCCTAGAAAATATACCCTCACCTTAACCTAACTCACATTATCCTAACCTAACCTATCCCACTCTATACCTAGATGACATTAGCCTATTCCAATCTAACCTAATGTATCCTAACATACCTAACCTTACCCAACCTACCTCAACTTAACTAGCCTATTCTATCCCAACTCAACTTAGCTTACCATACCTAGCCTAACTTAGATTAACCTAACCTATCCTAACCTAAATTAACCTAGCTTAGAGTGACCTATCCTACCTTAAACCTATCATATCTTAGCTTACCCTAACTTATCCTAACATTCCTTAGCTTGGATTAGAATATAACCTAAATTAGACTAACCTACCCTACCCTAGATTAACCCAACCTAACCTACCTTGCATAAACTAACTTCACCTATACTTACCTACACTAACTCAACCTAAACTACCCTCACCTAAACTTGGTCTACCTTAGCTTACGCAAACCTATCCTAGCATATCCTATCACAACCAGACGTAACTTAGCCTAGCTTAGCTTACCTTACCCTAACTTAGCCTAACCTATGTAGCCTAACATAGTTTAAATTATCCCTACACTAACCTACCCTACCTTAGATTACCCTAACCTAGAATAGCTTAACCCAATGTAACCTAGCCTAACCTAACATATCCTAGCTCACACTGCCTTCCCATGCCCTAGCTTATGATAACATATTCTAGCCTGACTTAGCCTATCCTGACCTATCCCATTATAGTTTAACCTTATCTATCCTAGCTTAAACTAATCCACCCTCTCTTATCCTATCTTAAACTACCCTATCCTATTGTATCATAGCATATCCACATCTACACTACCCTATCCTACCCTACCATAAATTAACATAACAAAGTATAACTTACATAGGTTATGTAGCTTAACCTTGCCTAATGCAGCTTAACCTAACCTATCCTATCCTAGCTTAACCTAACCTAGGATACCTACCCTATCTTATCTTAACCTACCTTACCTAACCTAACTCAACCTTAAAGCTATCAACACTAATCATAGTATACATTAGATTGCACTGAATTAGCATAGCCTAATATATCCTATTATTAACCTAACCCACCCCATCCTACTCTAACCATATCATAATGTCCACTATCCTAGCTAAGCTTGACTTAGCCTAACTTAGCTTAACCTAACCTATCCTACTTATATTAACCTAGCTACCCTAACTTCATTTAGCTTATCTTGGTTCATCTAGATTAACCGAACCTAACCTAGCATATCCTAACTTAACCTCCCCTAACCTACCCTTTACTATACTAACCTAGCCACCCTAGATGTATCCTACCCTACCATAACCTTAGGGTATCCTTAGGCTAGCTTATACTACCCTAATTTACCCTAACCTAACCTTACCTTAAGCCTAAATCCATAATTTTGAATCTTATGTCTAAATCATTAACCCTAACCCTAAGATTGGTTCCCAACCTTATTTCTAAACTTAACACTTTAACCTAAATCCCAAACCTTAGATAATAAATACCTATCTAAAGTAAAAGAAAATCTCTCTTTCTCTCTCTAATTGTATAAAAAGTAATAATTAAAAAATTACACATATATTTTATGATTTTATGCTTTGAAATAAAAATTACAAAAAATTAATATAAAATACCCAGGTAGAGCGATACTTAAGCACCCATAAATGATTAAAATTTGTAAATTCGATAAAGCTAAAATAAGTAATAAAAAAAGCAATACTAGCATAAGGTAATGAATCAAGCATGCCATCTTGGTTTTGGTACCTACTGAACAGAATTTGTACCACACAAAGATCTCTGGCATAAAGATAATTTACTCATGTATATCACACATTATGCAATAAAGATAATAAAACTAAAATCCCTAATTCTTAAAAACAGAAATCCCTAACTCTTAATAAAATTGAAATGGTAAAAAATGTTACTCCAAATTTAAATTTAATCAAAGTTTAACGATTGTAAGATAAAGGGAAGAAAAGTCAGAGCCATTCATACTTGTGGCTCAAATTCATTGAAGAAGGGTTTGGAAACACTGAATCAAATAAAAAACATGGACTTCTAACCAATGGCAGGTTGCATTTGAATTACATCTTAACAAAGATGAACCTACAAAAAATTCCATGAAATTGATAGAATTTTTAGAGAAGAAAAGAGCAGAGTGAAAAACAATAAAACGTACTATTTAGAACCAATGACCGTTGAGTAGTTCAGTTGTCTTTGCTCCAGCGGATGATTCGGTGGCCTGAAAGTCAGTCCATCTCCTCCTCTATCATACACAAACATCACATCTAGATTCGTTCTTGAACCACATCACAGACTCAGACATCACATCTAGACTCAGACACAAACCACATCACATCCAGAATCAGACACAAACAACATCACATCTAGACTCATAAACAAACCACATCAAACCAAAACCACATACAGACTTTGAATCAAACCAAAACCACACACAAACACAAACTAGACACAGACGCAGACACAAACCACATAACATCCAGAATCATTCTCAAATGGAACACATACTCCGAATCAAACCAAAACCACACAGAGACTCAGAAATACAATGAGAGCGACATACAAAACAGAGAATAGGTAGACGATGAGGACAAAAATGTTAAGAAGAGTGTAAGATTTGAAATATATACCACATCTCTTTAATGCATAAATAGCCTCCCTTCAAGGAATGAATAGTTCCCTGCTTTTTTCCTGTCTCTAATCAACCCTCTTAACAGGTAATATGGATTAAAAACCATGTAAGTTTTGAAATATATCTTTTGTAGGTTACATCAGACAAAATTACTTTCTCTAATCAACCCTTTTAACATGTAACACAGATTCTCAATCCTCCCAACGCTTTTTCTATTTTGATTTCAAGTTTAATTATAATCTTGAACAAATGAGCCAAATTTCTCATTCTTCCACTTTATTCGAACTTTTCAGGGACCTCCTGTTAGAGGCTTCCATCCTTTTATTTTATCATAATTTTTTTATTTTATATTGTGTTTTTCTTAAATAAAGATATGACGTGACAACATTTCCTTCTCAAACATTTCCCAAAATTTCAGGTGTAAGATATGATTAATGTATATGCAATTCAAAGCCATATTTTGATGCACATATTCATTGATCCATCACATTACATTAACAACATCTATATTTAGCATTATAGTTTGGTTTATGTTTTACCATGAACTACTCTATTTAGCATCAAGAGTTTGGTTAATGGTTTATATTTTACATTGGTGTAATATACGGTTCTTTTCAACATGGTGAAATTTCACCATTAAAGTTATGTTTATACACTGTTTTAATTTTTTGAGAATGGAGGGCATGTTAGATATATTTATACTTTGTTTTACTTCAATTGGATTAGTTTTAGTTTTTATCCATTTATTATAGAGCACCTCAACCATTTTCTATTGAAATTTCAGTTATTTAAAATATCATAATTCATGTCAATTTTTTCTTAATAATGAAATTATGATTTATTAGTTAATTTAGTAGAGTAATATTGTTTGTTATTCTTGAATAAAGAATATCAAAATATGCCTAAAAAATTTACACATGTTTTTATGAAAAGAACCATTATGTAAAAACCCTTAACAAAATTGTTTATGCTTTAGGTGACTTTGGTGTTGGTTTAGATGACATCCATTGAATCCCCAGTTAATATTGTGAAATCCATAGGGAATCATGGTAGATTGGTTTGGGCACTACATTTTACATTTTTTCCTTTGCCTTTGAAATTGGTTGGGCCTGTACAATCACTATCATCTTCTAGCTTTGAAGGGAGATTGATTTCATGATGGTTTAATTCATGCCTCAACTAAAGAAAAATACAACGGGGCTTTTATAAAGATTGGTCTCTATGTCTTCACATGGTTGAGAAATACCTAGGGCCTCCACTAGATGAATCACACCTTGTTACTAACATTATTGATGCACTGTGAGGATAGCCAATTGTAAAATTCATAATGTAGATGCATTCATTTGCTTCAACCTAAAGATAAAATTATTTAGAACTCTAATATGACATATCCATCCAATTTTGTTGATTTTTCAACTTGATAAACACCACACTGCCCAACCAACTCACCCTCTGCTTTTTTCCAAGTTGATTTCTACAATATTTATTTGGAGGTAATGGCCATCATTTTGATGATAATAAATATCTCATAAAAATCATAAAACTATTGTATTTAATGGAAAGCACAAATGGCCCATACTTTGGAATTTAAGAAACCCATCTAGTTGTTCTAATATGTGTTTGGGTCATGCTTTCAGTGATCCCATTGACAAAATGGACCTCTATAATTCTTCTTTCAAACCTACAAGATATGAAACAAATCTATTCCTTATTAGGGTTTGCTTGGGCCATTAAAATTAGGGACACATCACTTGAGCTAAAGCTAGTGACACCTTTAGTGATCATTTTTTCTAGTGATTTTCTTAAAAGTTAATTTCTGGAGCAAGGTAGTGGAGGGATCATCCACACTACTAGGAATATTTAAAACCGAAAAGAGGAATGGGAGCACACTTAGGGAACACTTCTGGAGCGTGACTGAAAAAATGGGTTCAAACGAACACTAACCTTAGGTTATTCAGAGTTGGAAGCACAACAACAAGAAGCGAAAACAAAGAGGAATAGGGACAAAGGAGAAGGAAGTGCCACTGCTAGTCTCCTTTACGAGCAGATGAATATGCTTCTCGAGAGGATGACAACTGTGGCAGAAGAAAATCGAGCAAAAGTGACACCTAGGTTATTTGGAGTTGGAAGCGCAACGACAAGAAGTGAGAACAAAGAGGAATATGGCCAAAGGAGAATGTAGTACTAGTAACCATGTTGGATTAGGTTAGATTTTATTTTCATTGATTCCTCCCTACTTTTGACCACTAAATGGAAACAAAACAAGATTTTTGCTAGGAACATTTAACAATTTTAATATTATAATGGTTTCTTAATCAATCCCAAGGAAGTGGCAGTGTACTCCATATTCAGTGTACTCCCGAGGAAGTGTGCTAGTCATCTTATAGGAATAATAATTATCATGGCATTCTTAGGGGGGGGAATTTGCATCTATCATTTGTGGTATATTGGTTTTGATAAAGACAAAATATCTTCTTAATTTTGCATGTGTACCATTAGATTCTTTGTTTCTTGCACCGTTCTTATTGGAAGTAACTAGCCAATATTAGTTAAATGTTATCAATTGAATGCTAAGTAAACACAACATTCTTATTTGGCTAAACATTTCCATTGTTATAACTAGACAGTTTACAGATCATTGGACTAGAGAAAGGATGGGGAAATAATGCGCATAATGCACTTGAAACGATACATTTACTCTTCGAGGTTTTGTAGGAACCTGATGCAATTGCTTTGGAGTATTTTTTAGAAAAAAATTCATAATGTATTAATCATGGTAATATTATCACCTTGTGCCTATTTCATCCAAGCAGATGTTTTGGGATTACCAGAGTCCAAACACTGGTGGACATGTAATTTTTAGCTTATGTATTCTTTTATAAAACATTTTCTTCATATCAATTTCATGACAAGCATAGTTGTTGTTGGTTTGTTAGTTCACATGAAAACCATTTTATTTTGAAAAAAACCTTTATTGAAAATGATTCAATGATCCCTTTATTTGGTTTCCAATAATTGATTTCATGATATTAAAGCACTAAAAAATGTAGAGATATAAAAGAATGCACCATTAGACCAAACATAGTCTTTATCCTCCCTTAATAAATTCATCTTATTATTCTTCCAAACACAGGTTGTGTACATATTGGATCAAGTTAAAGCACTGGAAGAAGAATTCCTTAGCAGAATTGAACAACAAGGACTGGAAATTGCACCTCGAATCCTTGTGATAAGATGCCATTGTGTACTATATTAATGTATTAGTTTTTAATTTTAGCTTTTAGAAAATCAATTGTTCATATGTAAATAGAATGTAAAGGTATATTTTTTTTGTAAACTCCAAACCGACTAGGTCTATTTGTGAGTGCATAATTGTGTACCTTGATTTGATCATTTTCATGTATTTTAGGTGACTCGTCTTATTTATGAGACCCAAGGGACTAGATGCAACAAAAAAAATTGAGTATTTTCTAAACAAAATATTTAGATATATTGTGCATACCCTTCAAAATAGAGAAAGGGGTTACACAACGTTGGGTTTCTAGATTTAATGTTTGGCCTTATCTTGAAAAGTTTGTAGAGGCAATTCCCATGCCTATCAGAGTTTTTTTCCTGGATTTTCCATTTCTGTATGTCCATTATGCACATAAATCCCTAGATGGAAAACAATGAATTGCAAAACTTTCTCAAACTATTGAAATATTCCACTTCAACATATAAATATTTTTAAGCTTAAAATTCTATGCATTACATTTTATTTAAGTTCAACAATATGTAGTTACCATTTTCTCAATGTTATGTTAAATACCTAGTTTTCTCGTATGTGGACTTGTTATGTATATATATTCAGGATGCAACAAATGAAATAATTGAAGTGTTGCAAGGGAAACCGAACCTAATTATTAGGAATTGTAGTGATGGGAATCTAGTGGCTTCATTGGTTGCAAACAAACTCACGATCATTCAAGTGTTTAGTTTCTAACCACAATGCACTTAACACTAATAGTAGATGCTACTTTCTTGCATAATATTTTAATAGAAAAATTCATGAAACAACATTAGCTATTTTACTAACCCTCGTATCAATGCAACATAGTACATGCATTGGAAAACACCAAATATGCCAATTCAAACCTAAATAGGAAAAAGTTCGATGAAAAGTATTATTTCTCTTGCCAATTCACTGTTGATATTCTTGCAATGAATAATGCTGATTTCACCATTTCAATCACATACCAATAAATTGCAGGAAGGTGAGTTTGGTGCCTTTCCCAATTTTTAGATCATTTTTCCAAATGGAATGCTCTTGTAATACTTTTAATTATTTGATGACACATTTTTGTTAAACCCATATTTATACCTCAATTCTTAAAGGGTGCTAGCTCAATGGAAGAGAACCTTCCTTACAGGCAAGATGTTGGTGGTTTGATTCCTCTGTGCCCTATCATAAATTTGTGACTAAAAAAATGACTAGAATTCACATATACATGACTATTAGTATCTAATTTCTAGTATCTTATAGAGTGACTAACTTTTAGTCATATTTAGCTTAGTCATTCATAGGTTTCCTTGATTTATCATCTAGTATTTTATTTAGTCGTGTATTTGGTCATTAATTTTGGCAATTAATGACTAAATCAATGACCAAATATATGACTAAATAAGGAAACCAATTAATGACTAAGTTAAATACAACTAATTTAGTCAAGCTATAAGATACTGAGAATTAGCTACTATTAGTCACCAACTCAAAAATAGTCGTTTATATGCAAATTTTAGTCATTTTTAGTCACTAATTTCTCTTTTTGTACTTGTGTATGCTTACACATCTCTGTTGCACAAGAAATCAAGAAGAGACATGAAGTAGCCACAGTTGAGTTTAATATAAGCCAAAAGGAGAAGAATTATCTACAAGAAGAATGTTCACAACTGAAAACTAAAAAGGTTTAATTGCACAGAAAATAGTGCAGTTAGAAAAGGAAGCAGAGGAAGCAATTGGAAAAGGAATTTCATTAAAATAGGGACTGAAGAAAGCACAACAGGATGCCTGTAGACTGCAAAAAACAGTAGAAGAAGTATACACTGCACTTCCATAAGTTCAAAACAATGATGCTATCTCCCAAGAAAGAAAAATTGTGAAAATAGGAGAGGTCATTAAGATATTACAAAACAAAATTTGAATACACCTAGAACTCCTCCAAAAGTCGAGACAGGACATGAAAAGGTAAACATTGCAATTGAAATCCTTAAAAATCTAGAATCAAGATGTGTTGAGCTGCATGAAGAAAGTGTTCAATTATGGACAAACCTGGTCGAGGTTGAGCAGCTGAAAGAAGTGAATAAGAGGCTTCAGACTACACAATACTTAGAACAAAAGATCAGTGATAGTTTGAACAGTCTTCAAACAATTGAGATGACAAGAAAAATGGGAGATTGTAAGAGGCATAAACAAGAAGTAAACAAGATATGGGAAGAACAACAAAAGGTTATTGAAAGACTTGAACCTTTACAAGAAGAAGCTTCCACCATTATAGAATATTTTCCCCTACTGCAAAATGAAATTAAAGAAGCAATTGATGATTGCTTAGAAACTCCTAAATTAGTTCCTAATGAAAAGGTGGAAGCAACTATGTGGGTAAAGAAGAAAAACTAAGAGAAAAAAGTTGCATCTATAAAAACAAGTCCGCAGAAGATTAAATCTATTATTCATACATGAATATAGGAAGTAGATCTCCAAAAAAGAAAAATCATAATACAGGGGGATTCATCCCTGAACAATAATTGAAGGATGACGCAAAAAAAATGAAAGAAGAACCAATAATTGTGTTGCAAGTAATGGAACCTCTTTTCCATTGATGTCAAAGGGGGAGAAGATGCGTGAAGCTAAGGCATAAAGAAAAGATGCATGAACCTGAGGCGTAAATATAAGAAGAACTAAAGCAGCCAATGAGAAAAGATGCATGAGAATCTGTGAAATAACATAAAGCAGAAACAACATGTAGTGAAGTATGACGTTGAATACAATGCATGAAGAGACACCATGTGGATGCAACAAATGTGAAAGAGTGTGAAGTAGATAATCTATATGTGCAAAAGTAACAAAAACCAAAAGATGTACTGATAGAAGTATGCGTAGAAGTTAAAATCCCAAATAACTCAAGGGGAGCATATACATAGGGGAAGCACTGTGACAAGTAGAGATGAAGCATACAGTTCAAGAAGATTATACACAGCTTCATAAGGTGTTCACATCAATTCCAAAGGGGGATATAGTTGAACTTTGGTTGTCATTGATGTCAACTAATGTCAAAGAGGATGTCAATTGATTTAGTTTGAGACATTGATGTCAAATAATGTCAAAGAGGATGTCAATTGATTTAGTTTGAGACATTGATGTCAACTAAGGTAAAAGTGGATACAATATTCCTACAGTAGCATGAAGAAGTTTATGAAGCCACTTTGAAGAAGTATATGCACAAGACGATGAAGGATATGGATGCCAGTATGAAGATTATATATAGAAGTTGCATCCATTATAAAGATGTATGTCCAAGTATACATCATGCATGACCAGTATGAAGAATCACATAAGGAAGATACATCATGCAAATCCAGTTCAAAGAAGTACATAAGCATCGTATCCTACTACATGTGGTACCTATGTAGATATCATGACCATTAAGTCATACACTCTTAACGTAGCAACCAAATAACTGGTTGGGAAAAGGTACAATGTGCACAAGTAGCCAATGAGTAGACCAAGCAAAGGTACAAGCGTGCAATCATGTTGAGAAAATATTATGAAATGCACAAGAAATCCTAAGCATTGTATGGTAAAAAATCAGGAGTGCACAAGAAGCAAGTAATGGTTTATGGTTGAGTAGTCCTGAAACTGTACAAGTATTACAAATTAGAAGATGCTTTAAGTTAGTGAATCCTGCAAAAGTTCCAATAAGGGTGCATCAATTGATGATAGTGAATGCGCAAATTACACGACTAATGACACAGCAAGTGCACAATACCCACAAGTGAAGGTACCTCAAGGGTCAAATTCCCACCAAATCGAAGATCACATATGCGCAACTTCCACAAAGCATTGATACACCAAGTGCGCAAGTTCCACAAGTGATGGTATAGCAAGGTTTAAAGTCCCGCTAATTCAAGGACTAGGTATGTGCAAGTTCTATAAAAGATGGCATGACAAAGGCGCAATATGAGGTCAAAGTCCCACCAAGTTGAGGACCATGGTTGCACAAATTATACAAAGCAATGGTACATCGAGGGCACAAGACTACAATGCTAAGTGAAAGTTCCACCACGTCGTAAAACATGGATGTGCAAGACCCACAAAGGATGACATATCAACAACAAAGAACATGACATGTGGCATAGGCATAATATATGAAGAAAGGAAGAAGGAATGCCACAACCAACTTGTGTACATACAATCCATGTAGGACATGTATAAATAGAGATACAAGTTGGATATTTGAAGTAAGATTGATGGCGATATCATAGAGATTCAAGTGGAAGATACAGATTTATATTTGGGGCATCAAGGGCTCAAGGACATAACAACATGATCTAGCGAGGAGTTGAGTACGCACATGTAGCAGAATGATTTACTGATGGTGTACATAACGATGTTGTATATTTGTGACAGATGCACAAACATTGAAAGGAAGAATTATAGAAGTATGTGCAAGTGTGTGAGGACCGAATGACAACATGTAGATAGTCACAGATGATATAAGAGATAAGCACAGAGATAGAATCAAAGTATATAAAAAGATGTGCTAAAGTTTGGCTGATGCATGAAGGTTGAATTGAAGTATGTATAGTTAAGTCCATCAAGTTCACGGAAAAATAATAGTAGAAGAATCTAGTATACACATCATGATGATGTTGATCTAAGGAAAGTGCATTAAACCGGAAGGACGAATCATATGATGCACAACATGTCGCATATTTTCTAAGATAATATGGCACTTAACAGAATGGACACATCCAGGTAAGTGTGCAATTCCATCTGATACTGGTGTGTAATTTTAGAACAACAAGTTATCAATTTAAGCATATTATTACTGAGTGTAGTGTAGTTGAAAAACAATACAACTAATCAGTGGCATAGACTGTAGGAGATGAATTAGCACATGACATATGAATCAAGTCATCAATAGAAGTAAAGAATTGAGTGGAATGAGAAGTCAAGTGATGTATGCAGAATAGTGGTAGTGAATCATAAACATATGAAGGTAGCACACAACAAAACTAATAACATAATATCATAAGTGTGCACAGGTTGGAAGATCAGTAAGGAATAATATTATTTTGTATATCTGGGTAGTGGGATGGGGCAAGGAGCAGGAGGTTGGATCCTCCTTCCAGATGGTGCTAGAGAACATAGGGAGTTGGGGGTTCCTTCTGTATAATCTATGACACAACAGGATCTAGCTACCATGGATTACTCACAGCTGAAAGATTTCACTCATTTAGCAAGAAACAAGTGCAAACATGTTAAAGAATGAACAAATGATCAAAATACAGAACAAATGATCAACTTTCCAAAAAACACAAATGATCAAATATTGAGATATTATTAACTGTAAAACCTTACAAAATAGATTGGTTCATCCTTATATACAAATAGGAAGGAAAAATATCCACTTGGAATGTCCACACTTACTTAGCTTAGATTTACCCAACTCCCCCTAGGTTGACCAAATGGTTTCCAAAAATAACCCAAACAGGTTCGAATTGTGCATGTGAACACTAGATAAGCATGGGGAGCCAAGATGGATCTCACACATGTGAAGGAGATGGTTGGGTGGAAGTTAGGTAGGCTAGAATAGGCCAAAAACAACCAAAAATGGGATAAATGACAAGGTTCGGTGTATGGGTTCCCTTGGTAAAAAAGATTCGTTAAAATAGGGGATAAGGGTGCCTTAGGCATGCTAGGGAAATAAATGCTTGTATAAGCATGCTTAACGGCTAGTTTGACCACCTCTTGGGCCCATAATTTGGCCCAAACCTTGTAAACTTGCTCACACTAGCCCATACAAGTTATAGCAACTTTATAATAACCAGTATCACACCTAGGAGGCATTATTAACCAGTTTAGCACCAAATAATCATAATTTAATTAATGATTAAGGTACTAAGGTACAATATTGCTCTAACACCACCAAGTTGGTTCCTGTAAAATGAGGGAGTCAGTGCCTCCTTCCAGTTGGTGTTGGTAAACACAAGAATTCAGTGCTTCCTTTAATGTATTATTTTCATTACAAAAAATCATTCAGTGGTTTTCTCCCAATTGGGTTTCCATGTCAAAATCCTGGGTGTTCTTTGTTCTTTGTCTTGGTGCATATGTTGATGAATATTTCATTTATGTTGGGTGCATAATTAAAAATCAAGATTAAGTTAAAGACTAATCTGTTAAAGAAGGTAAAAACTATTGATAACTACACTAATATGGTTTCACCGCCCCTCTCAGTATTAAATAGATTCAAACAACTTCAATTTTTTTATGATTTATTAACATGAATAATAAAGTGAATGAGAGATGAACAAAAATACCTTGATTTTCTCTTGCAAGGTATGAAGGTTTTGTAACATACTTGTTTCCTTGTCTTTTAGTTGCATTTATAGAGAAAGAAACAATCATACATATGCTTTACCAAAATTAGGGGTTAATATGTTTGTAGGTCAATTGTTTCTATTGGAGGAAAGAGATATACATATTGAGCAATACTACCATCCTCCCTTCATTTATATTTTAACACGTTAGAGATTGTTGTTCCTTTTGTTATGAACAAGTTGAAGTATTTGATATCTCATACTTTTTCCCCTTTATATTAGTATGGATTTAAGGAAAAAGAGGGTTTGATCCCTCAAGATATAGTTAGTTAAATTTATGCCATATTAGGGATCCTATTAAGATATAGTGGGATGAATGGATTTTCGGCTCCTAATTTTAAAATTTTGAGAATTGTATTTGGATGGTTTGAAGAAGATATTGAATTTGTTTTAGGCATGTAAGATCTTATATCTACTTGTAATTCTCTTGATGCATATGAAAAGTCTAATTAGGTTTAGTTAATAAAATTATGATGTTTTAAATTTTTTTCCTCCGTGGAAAAGAATGTTCAGAAGAGTAAATCTCATCAATTTTTTTCTTATTTAGAGGAAAACATTCAAAAAAAATTAAAAATCGTTTCTAAGATGCTAACTACAGTTACCACTTGTATTGAATGGGAAAAGTGTATTAGCATCCCACCAAGTAAGTAAATGTTATTTGATGATGTCTAGTGGATATTCACATCTCAATGTTATCAACAATTAATGAGTGTGATGTAGGGACTTTTGATAGGTACCCATTACGATAAATAATTGTCATTGAAGTGCTTATCTGTGATGGAAACATTTGAGCACTTGTTTGAGGATTTCATATTGACTTGTTTTATTGAATGTACATCCATATAAGCCTAATTTCCAATTGTGATTTGTGAGCACCTATATATTTTTTGTTCTTTTACAGCATAAAGACCTGTACATGAAAGATGGAAGGTTAGACAACTACCTGAGGAAAAAGCTTGAGGTGACTCCCATCGGTAGTGGCCAGGGGCTAAGGTAGGAAACAGAATGGTCTAGAAGGGGTCTGATGTAATAAAAGGCTAATGTCAAGGACTAAGTATTAATAGGGAAAACGAATGACTTAAGATAAATAGAGTAATACCCTAAAACCTATAGTCCTCGAGCAAATTTATGAAAGAGTAAATGTCACACAGATCGCCACCGTTGATCAAGGGAGAGAGCAAGATCTACGGTTTTAAAGGGACCGTCGCATGGCCAAGTCATGAGGAAGAAAGGGAATATGAGTATGCGATGGGTCGGAGCCCGCTGGACAGGTGTCGGCTTGGGAGCACGTCGCAAAGAGGAAAGAGCAGTGAACAATGCCCAGCTAGGTGCATGCGATGGTGGGGGCATATGCAAGGATCTACGACAAAGATTATATTTTTGGGATCCAAGGGTTCGAGTCTATTTACCGAAAAAGGAGCCTGAGTCTCCGACAGATCTATGGTCCGGGTGGAAAGAAGATCCAGATCAACGGCTGGTGGGGGCCAGAAACGCACAGAGTATAACAAGGCGGACCCCACTATCAGATGAAGGACTTAAAAGCTAATTCGAGTATAGGGACTCACCATAGATTCCAGTGAACGTATCCTTTCACTAAGTTAACCGTGTCCGGTTAAGGGTTAAGAAGCGAGACCGTCTTCCATATTTGAGATAAATGATAATAATATATTGATTAATGGTGATAAAGTTACAATAAGCTCACCTTTATAGGGCTTGAGCAAGAATAGCGAAGGGTTACACCCTTTCCCTTATTAACCTAATAATCTATTTAAGATATAAATAACAATATTAATTAAATATTCATAGCATTGCCTTCCTCTTTTCGAAAGCTTTTTCCTCAAAGCTTCAGTATTTTCCTAATGTTGTCCTTCATTCAGATTCAATGTCGGTATTAGAATCGGACGCAATTTCTTGTGTAGAGACTTGCAATTCCTTTCCATTGATGATTTTGCACTGTATTGTCTGATTGTTCCTACATTTATGGCCTCGGATCCAATCATCACCGCATCGACGAAATATGTTTTTCTTCTTTTTTCTATTATCAGAGTAACTGTTAGATGACTTTGATCTATTTTTCCATTTCATAGGCATATGATTGAGGTTTGTGGCATTGATGACCGGGTGACCAAGTATCTGCACAGTACCTACATTGTGTCTCTTTTTCTTGTCGATAATGGTTATCACCTCTTGTTTTTATTCCTTCCAATTTGCGTTCTGTGGCTTTTGCTTTATGATTTGTTACCTCTACATTAGGTATGTCATGTAACTTTAACTCTTTTTGGAGGTACAGTTTAAGACCTCCTAAATAGGTTTTGAGTCTTTGTTTGTCAGACAACCCAAATACTCGTGTCGATAAGGATTCCCACTGATGTGTGAATTCCTCAACGCTTCCAACCTGCTGTAATCTGGTAAGTTTATTGAAAAATTCATCTTCTTTGATACCTTGAAACCTATTAAAAAAATCATTTTTGAACAAGTTCCAGGTGTAGGAAAAATTGTCTCTCTTCCACCATAAGTACCAATTATAGGCGTACCCTTCCATATGCATTGACGCATATTTCACCTTCTCCTTGTAAGATTGATTATTGTAAATGTCGAAGTATTCTTCTGCTTTGTTTAGCCAAGCAATGCATTGGTCTTCACTTCCATTGTATTTCAACAACTCTATTTTTGCTTTAGGTGGGTACACTATGTAAGGGTGATATTGATTCCCTTTTTCTTTATGGTTTGGTGGTGGATCGGAACTACTGGACAATGTAAGTGACATATTTGAACTGCTTCGTTGTTGGAGGTGATTTTTATCTTTTTTATTCTCTACTATCTTACTGATAGCTTTTATTTGGCTGTTTAATCGTGCCTCCATATCTGGCAGTACTTTTGTTTCTATCTCTTGCTTAAGCGTTGCATTGTTAATCTTTATTTCTTTTTGCAATTCTTCTTGATTCTTGGCAAGTGCTTCCTATGTGAAAATATGAAATGAGGCATCTAGCATGTCTGGACTGCTGACTTGGTCTGTCTTGGGTGTTAGTCTTTGTAACACCTCCATTAATGTATTATGGTTCTACGTCATGGTGCTCAAGTTCTAGGTTATGGTGTTTATGTTTTGGGTCATAACACTCATTTTGTCATCCAAGTCTTTTTGTTTTTCGTTCAGAGTGTCAAATTTTTCACTCAACCTTCTTTCTAGTACTAGAACAACTTCATCTTTGATTTCTTTTTTAAGCACGGTATTGTTATTTTTCATCTCTTCCTTTAAATCTTCTTGAAGCACTTTCTCAAGTTTGTCCATTCTGGAGTTTAGACCTTTGACGATTTTTAAATCTCTAATTTTGTCTTTTTCTAATTTTTCTAATCGGTCTCGTAACTCGGCCATGATTCTTGACCTGGTGTGGGGAGGTGAATATTTGGAATCAATCTTGGAGTAAGGATAAGAGTTAGGGTTAGGGATAAATAACACAATAAATATTATTAAATTATAATAATAATTTATTATATATATTAAAAATAATAATACAATAATTATTATTTAAATTATAATAATAATTTATTATGTATATAAAAAATATAATAATAAAAAATTTATTATTATTATTATTTTTTTTATATTAACTTTTTTTTGTTTGATTGGTGCAGGTTGTTGGAAATGGAGATTGCATTGGAGATGGAGCGGATGGGTGACGGTTGGGGGGGAGTGAGGGGTGGGGGAAGGGATAGAGTATGGGCAAAGGAGGGAGGTCAGGAACAAGAGCAGGGATGGCAAGGGACAAAAAAGGGCCGAGAGGTGGACAACGTGGATGTGGAGAGTAGTGAAGGAGGGCACGAGAGTTGCAGCAGGGGAGCTAGTTGATGTGGGCGTGGGCATGAAGATGGAGGGGAAAGTATGCAGGGAGACGGGGAGGAAGGAGGAGCTGGGCGTGGGCGTGGTGGAGGGATGGATGGGCAGAGGATAGCTGAGAGGGAGTATTCAATGGAGAGGGGGGGTGTGGAAATGAGGAAGGATGAGTAGGGCGTGGGAGTGGGCGTGGAATGAGGATGGATAGCTGGATGCAGGTGCGGGGGAGAAATGGCGCAGGCTGGTGGGTAGAGTGGAGTGAATGCGCGGTGGTGGGAGCGCGGGTATGGAGGGATGGAGAAGGTGATGATGAAGTAGCAGAATGGTGGAGAGCTGAACATTGAACAAAGAGCTGAACGATGAACGCAGACTATGTAGAGAGATGAATGCCGACTTGTTGGAGGGAAGAGGGGATGAGCCGAATCCGAGCTCAGGCCAAAGGAGCAAATCCGCTCTGATACCAAATGCAATGAACGTATCCATTCACTAAGTTAACAATGCACTGAACGTATCCGTTCACTAAGTTAAGGCAATGCTATGAATATTTAATTAATATTGTTATTTATATATTAAATAGATTATTAGGTTAATACACGAAAGGGTGTAACCCTTCGCTATTCTTGCTCAAGCCCTATAAAGGTGAGCTTATTGTAACTTTATCACCATCAATCAATATATTATTATAATTTATCTCAAATATGGAAGACGGTCTCGCTTCTTAACCCTTAACCGAACACAGTTAACTTAGTGAACGGATACGTTCACTGCATAGATACACATCTGAGAAGAAATGGATGGTCGTCATACATCGTCGCACCAAGAAGTAGCATGAGGGATAGCGGCAGGCTAGATGCGATGGTCTGGGTCCGTGAGATAGGTGTCGGCTCCACAACTTGTCACATAAAGTGAAGATGATATAGGAGAATATTTTTGGGTGCATGCGATGCTACCCCTTATATGCATTCAAATGAGATCAACGGCCCAGATGAAGACTATCAGAGATGAACAGACGGTGGAAATGGATAGGTTGTCAAATCAGCAGGTAAAGGGGCAGTCAGATCTGATGATGGAAAGTAAACACATGAGAGTTCAGACGAATGAGATCAAAGGACGGCAGGCCAAAGAGGGCGGAAGTTATGGAAATATGGTTATATATATAAGAAGTTCCCGCGAAGGTTGATATTTGTTTCAGAATCTTGTCGAAGTCAAGGAGCCTCTCGATGGGTGGCAGACGATTAAGGTGACAAAACCTTTGACAGGGTGCATGCAGGGCTTCCGAAGGTGACAGGTAGGGTCTATAACTGCCATTCTCTGAAAAATCTAAGTCTTTTATAGTCATAAGATGATGGAAGAAGAAGCTTCTACTAGTTCTAGGGTTAAGATAGCCCTGAAAGATAGAGACACATATGTATTTGCAATGCATTCGGCTCCCTGTTCTAGAAATTAAGAAGAGACTGGAAACCTTGCATGAATAGGGACTGGATATCCATGGAGTCTTTAGGTCGTCGTTCATTTTCTTTTTCCTTGACCAGGTGTTTTCTTTTCCTGAGTTTGTAGCATGGTGTTCTTCTAATTACTCAGAACCTCAAAGAGTAATTATGGATGCCCGTAGGTCCAAAGTTGTTTGTAATATAGATGCACCAGCTGTTAGGAATTCCTTTTTCATTCCAGAGTCTCAGTACCAAGAGTCGGAGGCTTTTTCTAAAGAGTCGGTGGTTCCCTTGTACCGCCAAATAGGCCCCGAAAGCCGTCAAGACTTCTTAGCCACATGCCTAAAACCTGACTCCAAAATCTCCAAGGAACCCTACCCCCTAAATGTCATCCTTTTTTATGACAACTCCCAATTGGTTCTCTCTTTGTTAGCTCAATTTCTAGGGTTGGATACTGATTTGTGGGTGACTGAAGTTCAATTAGGTTTACTCTTTAGGAATAGCATCAGTTTGGTCAGGTCCGAAAGAGGGCTTATCCCACCCCTGAGGACGAACCGGAAGTCGGTGACTGGTTTTTGTTAAAAGAGGCTATAGTTATTAGGTTGTACAGTTTTGTGCAGGAGCCTTATGTTCTACTCGCTTTTCGGACAATGCAGAGCTTTGCTCTTGAATTTATCAGATAGAAATTGGTCCTAGAAGAGTTGCAATTCTTGAAACATAAGAAGAGCACAGATATGAAATGTCCTTGGAAGGTAGGGCCTTTAATTGTGAAGAATAAAGAAGCTTTGTCAGAGGTATAAGAGTTATTAAATTCGCTAGGGTTCAGAAAGGATGTAGCCATCAAATATGACCCCTTGCATATAATTTCCAAGAGAAGGAAGGAATGTAACCTGAGTGCTTTTGAGCATGCAGAACTAGAAGGGGTGCTGAAAGGGCGAAATTTGCTGTGTTGGGAACCTGAGGCGGCAGAAGCAATGCAGACACAGGGAGGAGATCTTATGATTACTGATTTAATAATGGATTTAGATCAAGTGCCGGAAACCATGGAGGTAGGCCGAAAAAGAGACTTAGAAGAAGTCATGGATATGGATACTGAAGAAGGTAATATAGACAAACAACCTAAATTAGAAATACAAGATGAGTTAGTTGTTGCGGCTATTCAAGCCGAGTCAATTGCTTCCCAAACCAAAGAGGAGCTGGTTGTTATAGTAGCTCAAGAAGGATTGACTGTCCAAATGATTAGTGGAGGAGCAGATGGTGAGGGATCTTCGGCTCCTAAGAGCCAGGTTACAGAATACAAGTTTCAATATGTTCAAGAGGGATATGTCGGTAATAAGTTTCGGTCCAAGGCTGACCTTTGTGAACAGTACGATCAAAACAAGAGGGCCTCCGCCCAAAGGCTGTTTCATTCAATTCCTATCGCCAGAGGTTTGTCTAAGACTTTCTTAATGACTAGCAGAAGTATAAATGATAACATCTTAAACTTAGCAATATTGACGGAGGATGGAGTGACCGAGAAAAGGATCAATTGGAAAAAGATACCAGAACCAGACAAAATCCAGTTTCACAAATAGGTTGCTGACCTTGTGTATGATGATTTTGTGAAAGCAGCCTTGAAAAGTGATAACTTGCTGGTTACTGTGAAAAAACTGGAAAACCAATTGAAACAGGAGAAAAGTGAAAATCGAGCTCTTCAAAATCAGGTCAAAAAGGTACAATCTGACCTAGTTGTAAGTGATGGTGGAGGTAAAAGCATGAGCAAGCTATTGGCGGAGAAAGACAAGTTGATTCTTAAACTGCAAAAGAAGGAAAAGGTTCCAAATATCCGGCTAATCAAACCTCCCGAAGAGACAGACTTTGAAACACAAAAAGAAGACCTGTCTAAGGAAATAAGAGAATGCAAAGCAGAATTGCTAAAGTTTCAGAGAAGGAAGATAGCTGGAAAAAAGAGAGAATAAGATTAGAAAAGCAGCTTGATGATTTGAAAACTAACTTGTCCAATTTGGACATGCGGCATACAAATTCGAACCAAACTGCGGAAATCAATGGTACCGAAAATCTGGTGTAGGCTATGTCTCACATTAGCCTGAAAGATGTGGAGATCAAGGATTTGAAAGAAAAACCTCACAGGTTGGAAGAAGAGAGTAATAAAAAGTAAGAAGATTTGAAGGTCCTCCAAAAGAAGCACAAGGAATTGATTGAGATGAATAAAAATCTCACTCATCAAGTTACTAGGTAGGTGGCTTTGCAAGGATGTAAACACTTGGTATGGGACAGGATCATTAAGGAAGCTGAGAACTTTAGACCCTACCTTTAGTTTATAAGGATAAAAGAGAAAACCATTAGTGACGTTCTAGAAAGTTGTGAAGTTGCAAAGGGGACCCTAATCCAAAGGCCTAAAGAAATGGCACCAAGTGCCATCAATTTCCTGAATGATATATTCGAAGAAGAAAGGATTAAGCTGAATATTGGGAACCGGATCGCAACACTTGCAGTGGCACGAAGGGTCTTGGGGAAATATGCACAGATCGAGAGTGTGGAAGCTAAAGTCAAAGAAATGAAGGGACAAGTGGTAGAGTTCAAAGGACTGTTTGATAAGCTCGTCAAAATGGGGTTACCTTCATTCTGGAAAGATGACCAGGAGCTAATCTCCCCTAAGCCTTATAAAAACCTACTGTGGACGATAAGATTGTATCATGCAAAGTTCAAACATCTAAACCAACTGCTTATAGGTAAGGATCTGATGGAGTTGCTCGAAGAGAACTTTGAAATCTTGAATAGGTTGATCGCCATTGGCGAAAGGCTTCCCCCATTTTCCTACGCAGAGCATATCGAGATACGAGTGATGGTAAAGGAAATGCTGGACTATGAACTCCCACCTGTAGACCAATGGGATAATGTAGAAAAGTATAGCAGATCGCTATACTTTCTCCATCTTCCACAGTGATACTTGTCTTTTTATAGTTGTTGATGTTGGCTTGGAATCAGAGACTTCTTACAAAATTTCCTATTTTTGATAATTTGTAATATTCTTTGAGGCGACTATATAAATAGCCAGCTGGAACTATTATTTTACTATCTTTACTTTTTGCTTGAAGTAAATGTTACTTAGTAAGAATACCAATGGATTGTAAGAAAACAGTTAGGCCAGTTTCTACCTTTTTTTGTTTTGTTGTGATAGTGGCAAAACAACCTGAATGAGGTGTCACTCCAATATGACTGTTTTTGGTTTAGATGAGTCGAGCAAGAGGACTCCCGACATCTATATATGAGATGTAATAGAATGATAAAGGGTTGAAAAATATTGTTGAAAACGTTTATGGGAAATTTGGTGTATTGTTCTGTAAGACATTTTGGGCTACATTTTGAATAAATATTTGCAGAGCTGAGCCAATGTTTTTAGGGATTCTTGTGTAACTGGTTTTGTAGTTTGTTCCTTCTTTCTCCATGTGAATTGTGTATATCTCATTGTTAATTCCAGTATGTAACATTCTTTCATACTTGGTGTAGTGTGATAGCTAAGTAGAATTCATAGAAATTATGCTCTACTTATCTTTTTCCAAGTATTCCACCATTACTTCTCTGCTAAAATTGATATAGGATTCATCTTTGTGTGCCTTATGTCAATGGATTATTTCTTTCTCTTCTGTTTCACCAATTAAAATCACTTTGACTACAAATTGTTTGCTATCTCTCCCCTGTGTTAATGCATTTGCGAAGCATTTGTAAATGAATTTTCAGAGTTTGTTTGAATGTGACTCCATTGCCCAAATAAAGATTCATATGTTTCAGCCAAACTACATTTAAACCATTTTGTTTCCAACAGAAATCTGATCTTCTATATTGTTGTAATTGAATATATTGAATGATGAATGCTGGTGCATGTTTTCGTTGTTGACAACTTTGATTATTCCAGTCTTTCATAGATCTGTAGAGAGAACCCTTTCAGAATAAGCTGGGTCAATAGCTTAAGTCTAAACATTGGTTAGTGGTTACCCTAGTTTTCCCTCTCCCACAACCTAGGGGGTCATTTTGGGTGTTAGCAAATTGGTACCATTTCCGGGGACGTGATTATTTTATTATTCCTGGAAGAACGACAAAGAATTTTGAATATTCGATGAAAAGAGAGATCCCTGCGGGCGAACAGAGATTTCCAAATTTCTAGAGGGCTGTGTAATTTTGCCCTGGAGACTCCACTCATAAAGATACACATTCAAGAAAGACTCCACTAGGGAAGATCGACGTGCCAAGTTCATTTTTGAAGAGATCTCGAGATAGCCATCCTGGCCTCAAGAAGGAGCCATACGAGAGGTAATCCTATTTCAAAAATTTTGTTAAGTGTGGAAAATCCAGAAATAATACTTAGAAATAAGACCAGAAAGGACAAGGCTAACACTTCCAACCTTAAAAGAATTGGGTCTAAAGAAGAGTTACCTGTTTTACAAGAATTGGATATAGAGATAGATATCAGGAAACCTTTGGCAAGATCAAGATCTTAATCTTATCTAAGTCTAGGTGAAGAAGGTCTGAATGCCCCTGAATCCTATTTGTTAGATCCTGTCTGGCTTTAGTTACAAAATATTATCAAAGCAGAAAGAGCTATAGCTGGTTCTCAGATCCCTCAACCCAATACCATAATTCCTGCACATAATTCTGCCCTGAATATTCATCCCCAAGTTGATACGAACCGTTACACCAAAACCTCGAGATGTTAGTGAAGGCCGCCCACTAGGATCTTAACATCCCACCATGCTCCCCAGTCCAGACTCTGGGATGGATGTGCGCCCGTACGGTGGTGTCACCTTTGCACCATACGAGCCTTGGGTGAACACTGCAATGCTAATGTTTCCACCCGCTCTGTGACTTGAACCTGGGTAGAGGCTCTGATACCAAATGATACGAACCATTACACCAAAACCTTGAGATGTTAATGAAGGATGCCCACTAGGATCTTAACATCCCTTAGATGTGAAGAACCTACAATAATTAATTAATGCAAATACACGAGATATCAGAAATAATAGAACTCAGAATCACTTTTATATTGATCACGGGCCACTTTGAGGGGGCAACATCCTTTGAGCAAGCTCAATACAATTAACTTCACGGTGCCTTCAATGACCTCAACACACACTTATATACTAAGTCTATGCCCAATACTATGATTCAAAACCATGGGACATATAATACTACGGGACGACTTACAAAGCATATGTGTCCAATACTATGGGTCAATACCATGGGCTAATATAAACTATGGATCAACAAATACTACGGGATGACTTACAAAGCATATCCGTCCAACAACAATATACTAACAAAGTAAAGAGAAGGGTTGACAAGGGTTCCTAACATCCCCTCTCCCTTAGAAAAAGCTTTGTCCTCAAATCTTTTGTTGGGGAAATTGATGCAGAATCTTGAATGAGTGGTTCCCTGGTAGCATCCTCAGGTTGCATTTTGGGCCACTGACGCCTTTGGAGTTTCAGGGAGGATTGATTAGAAGGTTGTAGATGAAGAAGAACCATATCAACTGCATGAAAAGTGCGCTCATAATGGTGCTGATCAGCTTGTTGTTGCAGTCGAATTCTGGCCATGTGAAGATTGTCCTGCAGAATGAGAAGAATCTGATTGCGGTTTCGAAGAACCGAGTTAATTACCTGAACTGGGGAGATGCTAAGGGTGTATGGAAGAAGAACTAGCGGTGTCTGTATATAGACTGCTTCATATGGTGTCCTTGTAGATGTGGTATTGTACCACCAGAGCGCTTCTAAGAAATCCATAGAAATAGTTGGCCAAATCTGTGTAGGGATGGGCAAGGGTTTGAGCAGTCCCGAAAGGAGTGTCATTTCACCCTTATGGACATGAAAAGTATCACAGTCATCCACCATCTGTTGAATTTTCATTTTCAATCCCTGTCAAAAGAAGTTACATTGTTCCTAGTCATACATTTTGAAGAACCCAGAGTGCCCTGCTGATGAAGAAGCATGGAGTTCATAGAAGAGATAGCCCTGTTGAACATATTGCAACCAGTTTGGAACAAGCAAAGAAATATCTGTAAGAGAAATTGGGTCATCAATTGTGCGAGAAGGAGCATTTGCCACCATATTGTCCTTACCCTTATTGTAAGTGATCACATAGGGATAACCCATGAGTTGGATAACCCATTTTAGGTGTGTTGGGCAGGAGACCCATTGTTCCAGGAAATTTTCCAGACCCTAGAGATCAGTCTTGATGCAGAAATAATTCCTTAATAGGTATGGCTACCACTTCTGTACTGCATGAAAAATAGCCATCATTTCCTGCTGCGAGGTAGATGCGGATAAATTCTTATCGGAAAAGGTCTCTTGAAGGCAGCAAGCTCATTGGTTCAGCAAAGACACATGCATATCTATCCAAGGAAGTAGTGGAGACTGTTGATGGGTGCATCTGAATGGAATGGAGCTGAGCGATGACACCATGTGAATTCTTCTTAAGGATTTTTTCCAGGTGATGTGAACTGATGATGCACAGAGACCCTGGTTGTAAGCCCATAAATTTGCGTTGTGCCCCATTGACTGAAAACTGCATCCAAAGTTCAACAAAATCCCATAAGATGGGGCCAAGTGTGCGTAACCATTGAATGCCCAAAATGACATCACATCCACCTAAGGACAAGGAAAGCATGTCAGAGCGCAGGTTATAATATTCCATAGAGATACGCACATTGTGACACTTCCCCTTGCAAGGTAAGGTGCCCCCATTGGCAACCATGATTTCAAAGTGGGAGCAAGGATGGACAAAACAATCAGCCTGTTTGGCAATCCGAGGGTCAATGAAGTTATGAGTGCTACCAGAATCAATGAGTATTGTAAGAGGGAGCTTCTTGAAGTATCCCCTGACCCACATTGTTTGTGGGGTGGTGACGATGGTTACAGCATGGAGAGAGATGTCGGGTGGGTCGTCCTGAGATGGGGTGTCAACAGGCGGGTGTCAAATGTCAACCTGATCATCTACTGTATCTAGAGCTTCTTCACCAAGTTCAGAGGCAGGTGGAGAATCCACATCCAAGAGATAGAGTTTTTGTTGAACACATCTATGTCCCTGAGTGAATTTCTCATCACAATTATAACAAAGCCCTTTTTCTCGGCGTGCCTGCATCTCTATTTCAGACAAATGCTTGATAGGAGTTGGTCGAGGAGTAGACGTGATGGGAGGTCATTGGGAACCCATATTTCTGAAGGGAACAAAGGTGGGTTTGGAGCGTTGTTGAGATGCGATATTGTCATTGGCCAGCTTAGCCAACCCTAGGACTTCCATCATTATGTTGGGACAGAACATTTTGACCTCTGAGCAGATTTCATCCTTGAGACCACTGATAAAACAACTCCTATAGAATTCATCAGACAATCCTTCTGTGTGATTGGCCATTTTCTCAAATTCTGTCTGATACTCTCTCACTGTGCCATTTTGGTGAAGTTTAGTGAGTTCTCCTGTGAAATCATCAAAAGCACTAGGACCAAATTGTGGCAAAAGGAGTTGGCAAAAATCTGTCCAGTTTGGCTTGGGATGAGCTTTGATGTACCAATCGTACCATTGAAGGGATTCTTATTCCAAATGAAAGGATGCAAGTGGAACTTTCTGGACATCAAAAGTATTATGCAGATTGAACTATTGTTTTGCTCAATATATCCATCAAGTCGGATCAGTACCATTGAAGTGAGGAAAATCAAGCTTCAGCCCACAAAAATTGCTAGAAGAAGAGAACCCGGTGGCTGCAAAAGATTCTGGCTGTCGGGTATTGTTCATGGCTGGATGCTGAAGATGGAGGCTGATAAATTTTTCATCTAGATCTTGGAGTTTGGTTTGGATGGCTGCAAGTGCTTCCTCCATGGTTTTTGATCCTACACTGGTGACAACCATAACCAGGAGTTTTTTTTTTTGGGGGGGGGGGTAGGGAATGGATAGAAAAAAAAAACAAAAGCTTATTTAGTAAAGGGAAATTTGGATTTGGGAAAAACTCGGATGGGTAATTGGGGTTTGACTAGGTTTTGGACACTTTCTGATGGACAGTTAAGCAAAAAAAGGGGATTTCAGAAGAGGGGTGAAAGAATGAGAAATTTTTTGAAAGAGAGACAAAGAAGCAGAAGTAGGGAATGGACACAGTGGCAAAATTTGAGGGCGATTGGGTGAAAATTGGAGGAGTTATGGAAAACCTTAAAAATAGACAAATGTGGGATTTCTGGTCATGGGAAGTGGATTTGGGATAGGGTCTTCAGAATGAAATATGAAGAATGGGATTGCAGAGATGTCAGTGAAGTTTCAGGGAAAACAGAGTTGAAACAAGGGAGATATGGCCGAAAAACAGAAATTATTTTTAATTATTTTTTTATTTTTTATTTTTTATTTTCAGAAATGGATCGGCAACAGATGGATCTGCAACGGTGGCGCGAAAGGGATCCACAACAGATGGATCTACAATGGCACAGAAGGTATTGAAAAATGGTTGGATCTGAAATGACGACTGGATCTGGAACGACTTTCAGAATAGATCTGAAATGACTAGATCTGGAGCGGAAGTGATCGGCAATAGTTCCACTAAAAATAGATATGGACCCCACGTATGTACGGCTTCCTATCGGTTCAGGGGATTTACTCGGCCACCAATGTTGTCTGATGGCTTGTGTATTTGGGCAGTACCCCTCACTCCATGGTTTAGGTAAAACTAATAACTGCTTTGCCACAAACGACAGCTCTTGGTTTACCTCACGGGTGGGAACTAGTCAATCCGGTAGGGGTCGTTGCCTTTTTCACTGGCAGGTCCTCTCAATGGGCCAGCTACTTTGGTATTCCTGTGGTAATCCTCACAATGATTTTTAGGGCTTATGCCCACATACTTCCCACAGTTAAGCGGATAGGGATTATTCCCATATCTGAACTTGCAACAGATGCGAAAAAAAAAAATTTGGCAGAAATTCCACCCAACGAGCCCAAGAAAGTGCTCTGATACCAGATGTGAAGAACCTGCAATAATTAATTAATGCAAATACACGAGATATCAAAAATAATAGAACTCAGAATCACTTTTATATTGATCATGGGCCACTTCAAGGGGGCAACCTCCTTTGAGCAAGCTCAATACAATTAACTTCCCGGTGCCTTCAATGACCTCAACACACACTTATATACTAAGTCTATGCCCAATACTATGAGTCAAAACCATGGGACATATAATACTACGGGATGAATTACAAAGCATATGCGTCCAATACTATGGGTCAATACCATGGGCTAATATAAACTATGGATCAAAAAATACTACGAGAAGACTTACAAAGCATATGAATCCAACAAGAAAATACTAACAAAGTAAAGAGAAGGGTTGACAAGGGTTCCTAACACAAGCTCAGAATCCACCTAGACCCATGGCTGCTAGATTCGCACCAATGGCTCTGCCAGCCGCTTTGCATGACCTCCCTCAGAACTACACCTAGAGAATTGTCTCTTATGATGGAGAACGGGGTTTTTCTACCAAGCAGCATGTAGACAGATTTGAAGATTTCGCTGATTTGGAGGAAGTAGACCATGATGATGCTAAGATGAGGTTATTTGCTCAAAGTCTGTTTGGAGAACCAAAGAAATGGTTCAGATAGTTGCCGAATGCTTCTATAAATGATTTTTCAGCCTTTAATACCCTGTTCTTAGAGAGATGGGAAAAAATAGGGAGCCCCGCCCTAGTTTTGTCCCACTATAACCACCTAAAGAAAAGAGGTTTTGAATCAGTTCATGAGTTTTCTGCCAGGTTTATGAAAGCCTATAATTCTATTCCAGATGACCTAAGACCCTCAGTAGGCACTGCAAAGCTCCACTATGCAGATGCTTTTGATGGAGACTTCTCATGCATGTTAAGAGAGAGGAAATCTGCTACCCTGCCTGCTATGCTTAAAGATGCAGTAGAGGTGGAAGCCAACATGATGGCTTCGGGGAAAATGAAGGGGAAAAGAGAAGTAGATAAAAAGAAGCAATAAAACCAAACCCCTGCCTCCTCCTCCTCTAGTCATGCCAAGTTTGATACTATGATGAAAACCATGGAAAAACTGATGGATAGGTTAGCCATGGAAAATAAACCTCCTGCTAGGGAACAACTCGAAAATCAGATAAGAAATGCTAACTTTAGAAGGCCCCCACTCCAAGAAATCCAAGAATCCGGGAAGACCACCAGATGAGGCCTCCTATCCCTGAGAACTTGGTGGATGAGGAAGGATCTGAAGAGCCTGTTGGAGACCAAATCCATCTCTTTGATACTCTGGACCATGAAATACATTTAACCCAAAGGGAGCATGACTTTTTCAACATGGGGAATGCTGGCAAGGTTGCTGAATTTGATTCTAAGCAGTACCAAATGGGCTACATGAATGTTGTGGATGATATTCAAAGGAAGATGAAGTTAAGGAGCAGGGAGATACTGATTAGTCAAGGGAAGACTGCCCATGTTCATTCTTCCAAGACTCAACAGAATATGGAGAAATTAAAAGAAAAACAGCCAGAGGTTGCTACAAAGAAAACCTCAGAAGATAAGGGACGACATTCTAAAGAGGGTAGGCAACCAGAAATCACTGAAGTAGGGAAGCCAGCTTCGACATTTAGCTTGAAGGATGAATTATCTAAGGTAAAGATCTCTATCCCCTTAAATGAGCTATTAAGAAACAATGAATATAGGGAAGAGATAAATAACCTGGTAAAGGGGCAGGCAGAAAGTACAAAGGACATGTTGGAAGTGACAGATGATGCCCCCACTATAATATTTGGTTCCAAGCTAAAAGAGCCACATGATGAAGAAGTCCCTCCCTTTTATTTGAGTTTGAATATCCATGATAAGTTATTACACAATGCCTTGATAGATTCTGGAGTTTCACACAACTTGATGCCAAAGTCAGTGGTGGACCAGTTGGGGTTAGAAGTCACCAGACCCTACAAAGACCTATATTCTTTCGATTCCATAAAGGTACCATGTTTAGGTCTAATTAAAGATGTGGTAGTAACCCTTGCCCAGATCCCATCGAAGAGCATCATGATAGACATAGCAGTGGTTGATTTTCCTGCTAAGATTGGGATGATGTTATCAAGATCCTGGGTGAAAAAGTTGAAAGGGACCATGCAGATGGAATTATCCTACGCCACTATACCACTTTTTGGAAGCAATAGGAAGCTATACAGAGAGAAAATAATGGCTTATGTGGTCAGTAGTGGCGACAAACCTGAAAACCACCCTATATTTTCTATAGATACAGACATAGGTTCCTCTATCCTTTTCAATGATGGTCCACATATTGATCCTGTACCCCCATTTTTCCATGAAGTTGAGGAAGATAAGGAGTTTGCAGCAAGGCATGAGGCTTTAGAGAGGAAGAAAAATGAAGAAGGACTGTGGAAGATGTACTTTGATGGATCACTGAGCAAGAATGGTGCTGGTGCTGGAGTCTGAATTATACCTCCCGATCAAGAGTCCAGAGCTTTGTCATACAAGCTAACTTTTGAGTGTACTAATAATGTGGCGGAGTATGAATCTTTACTCTTGGGACTGAGAGCTTTGAACGACTTTGGGGAAAAAAGGATACACATTTTTGGAGATTCGGAATTGGTGGTCAATCAAGTAAATGACAGCTATCAGGAAAAACACCCCAAGATGAGGGCCTATAAGAATGAAGTTTGGGAACTTTTTCACCAAACACAAGATCTGGGTGATCCCGAGATTTGAAAATCAGGTGGTGGACTCTTTGGCCACCACTGCCGGTGGTTTTAAAACTCCTATTATATCTCAAGAAAAATACAAGGTAGAAGTGGTGAATAAGCCATCTATCCCAGACAATGCTAAATACTGGCAAGTATTTGAAGATGATTTACAAATCAAAAGATTTTTTGAATTGTCTGATGAGTTTGCTAATGTTCAGATTGATGTTGAAAATGAGAACATAGAAGGATTGATAGACCAAGAGAAATCAGAGGGAGAAGACAGAGAAAGCAAACAATGGAAAAACATGTTGGGTGGGAAAGATATCATTCAATTGAAAACTAATTATATCCCCAAAGGATTGATACCCTTTGAGAGGTTGTTTGACCAGAATGATGTGGCAAAAAACCCGAAGTTTGAACCACCCAAAGAGGCAGTAGAAGACCAAAACTTAGGCACTAAAGAAGAGCCTCGGATGGTAAACTTGTCTAAGAATTTTCCTACTGAAAAGAAGGAGTGGTATGTAGAGTTGATGACGAAATATGCCATTTCATTTGCATTGAGTTATGAAGAACTGAAGGAATATGATACCTCAATAATACAACATTCTATTCCAATCAGACAAGGAGAGAAACCCTTCAAGCAAAAGTTGAGGAGGATAAACCCTAAGCTGGTGCCTGTGATAGAAAAAGAGATTAGAAGATTATTTAATGCAAAAATCATTATCACCTTGAGATTCTCTCAATGGATAGCAAACTTGGTTCATGTAAGGAAGAAGAATGGCGAAATTAGAATCTGTATAGATTTCAGGAACCTGAGTAGAGCTTCACTAAAGGATAATTACCCCTACCTAAAATGGAGCATATCTTACAAAAGGTAGTAGGGGCAGAAAGGATCTCTACTATGGATGGTTTCTCCGGGTACAATCAAATCAAGGTCTGTCCTGAAGATCAAGAGAAGACTGCTTTCACCACTCCTTGGGGTACTTTCATGTATGCTAAGATGCCTTTTGGGCTGATGAACGTAGGAGCTACTTTTCAGTGGGAAATGGACATAGCATTCGCTGAAGAAAAGGATAAGTTCGTTGTTGTATACATGGATGACATTACTTTGTACTCAAAATATGATGAAGAGCACCTGAAGCATTTGGAACAAGTTTTTAAGAAATGTATAAAATACGGTATCTCTATTAATCCTAAGAAATCACACTTTGCATTAGAAGAAGCTAAAATTTTGGGTCATATCATTTCCAAGGGAGGTATCAAGATCGATCCTGAAAGGGTTAGTGCTATCCAGAAAGTTTGAGAGCCAAGGAACAAAAAGGACGTGCAATCTATCATTGGGCAAGTGGGCTTTCTGAAAAGATTCATTCCCAGTTTTGCCGAAATCATGATGAGTATTACAAATATGTTGAGGAAGGAAAATCAGGTTAAGTGGACTGCAGAAGCAAGAGATTCATTTAAAGGAATTACGAATGCTATCACCGAAGCCCCGATATTAGCTAGTCTAGATTTTTCTAAAGATTTTTTGATTTTTTCCTATGCTTCTAAGAACACCATGGCAGGGGTGCTGTTACAGAGAAATTCCAAGAACACAGAACAACCAATTGATTTCTTCAACAGAGTACTAAGAGATGCAGAATTAAAATATGATATCATGGAAAAACAGGCCTACGCCCTATTTAAGTCACTGAAATATTTCAGGGTTCATATACTACATTCACACATCATTGCGCATGTACCAAATAGTGCTATGAAAGGTATCCTCACCCAAGAAGACCCTGAAGGAAGAAGAGTTAAATGGATTGCTATATTGATGGAGTATGATCTGGAGATAAAGCCCACCAAACTGATAAAGGTGAAAGGGTTAGCAAAATTAATGACCAAGGCCAACTATGATTCTCTGCAATTGAACTTCTTACAAGGGTATTCAAACCACCTATATGTAGGAGTGCAAGTGAGACCAGAATTCTCTACATCCTCTTGGTATGTATTAAAAAATTTGCAAGCTCCCCCGGGATTGAGCAAAGGTAGGGCTAGAGCTGTGAAACTAAAAGCTGTGAAATACTATATTATGAATCAATTCCTATATTGGAAGGACCCTGGAAGTGTGTTGGTGAATTGCTTACTTGAGGAAGAAGCTAAACACACAAAGGAGGAGTTTCACAAGGGTGACTTTGGCGGCCACCATTCATGGAAGGTGACAATTAACAAAATCCCGAGGGCTGGTTTCTACTGGCCTACCATGTTTTCAGATGTATACAAAGAAATGGTTTCTTGTCACCAATGCTAGATTTTTGAAGGAAAAAGAAAGGTCGTTTCACTACCCCTTCACCCTATCATAGTAGAAGTACCCTTCCAGCAGTGCGGTTTAGACTTCATTGGAGAAATAAACAATCACTCCTCATGGCATCACAGATGGATATTAACATCTACTAACTATTTCACTAAGTGGATAGAAGCCATACCAACTAGGAGAGCAACTGAAGGCGTTATCATGAATTTCCTGGAAGGCAATATTTTTTCAAGATTCGGGTGTCCCAAAAGAATAGTGACAAATAATGCACCAACATTTTGTTCTAAGAAAATGATAATTTTTTTCCATAAATACCATATCAGTCTGAATCATTCAACGGCATACTACCCTCAGGGAAATGGACTGGCAAAATCATCCAACAAAAGTCTAGTAAGAATCATAAAGAATTTGTTGGAGGATAATAAGAGAGCTTGGCACATGAAGCTAAAATATGCCCTATGGGCCTGTTGATGTATATGTAACTTCGGAATGTATTTCATCTGTATATTTTATATATATTTATTGTACCCTTATAAGAGATGTGTCATTCCTCTATAAGGAAGTGTCGTCATGTGGATTGACAAGTGTCGCAAGTGTGTGTACTTGCCGATGGGTTATTAGACCACCATTTGGGGTCGGCCCGGAATTATATATAATATAATGTGGATGTATCTAAGTAGACAAGTCGGCCCCAGTAGGTCACTGGGCAAAAAGGTAAGTATAAATAGAGATAGGAGATCTCTATTTTACTCACTCGGAAAAGTAACTTACTCTCTCTCTGGAAAGTGGTGCACTTGTGAGGAGGAGGAGGATCATCTGCTAGGAGACTATCTCAGTGTTATTTGGTTGTATTTTGGTTGAGCCATTGCTCTCTCTATCTCTGAGGAAGTTGTGGGGTTTTTCACCTTAGGGTTTTCCCCACGGAAACTCTGTGTCTCTTGTCTCTATGCTTTTGATTCTTGTGATGCTTGTGATGCTTGTCATATTATGATTGTCATGCATTGATATACTGTAGATGTTATTCTCTCAGCAAAGATCCTAGAGTATAATGAATTAATACTCAAAATTTAACATGGTATCAGAGCTAACCTGAGAAGAAGACATTTTGCAGTGACGAAAGCTTGTGTTCCTTGTTTATTGGGTTTCTCTCCACAGATTTTTGAAATTCAGTATAATAGATTGGATCTACTCATCAAGGCGCATCTATCTGTCCAATCAGAATTCAGTTCCGAGCATTTTCAGATTTGGCCCTAAAAATTAGGGTTTCCACAAAAATAGGAATTTCTGGAAACTGAAGGCACAGCTGGAAGCTCCTTGCAAAAATCGAAGGTTAGAGCTTTGGATCGAGATTTTTGGCTGGGTAGATCTCCGGGAAACTCAAACCCTAATTCAGGGCTCTCCCTAGTGAACCCGGGAGGACAAAAAGGCAATTTTGAAGGGCAAGACTTTGCTGATCTTAAATTCTGAATGTACTAGGATGATCAGCTCTCCAAGGTGCATATTTCTATCCTTTTGGAATTTTGAAATTCACATTTTGAATTTTTAGGGTTTCTCTGACAAACCCTAATCCGGGACCAGATCTAGTTTTCAGCACTTCAAGTGGTAAGTCCTAAATCTTTTCTATTTCCATTTGAAGTACTCTTAAAGATGTCTCTCCACACTAAGATTGAGGATAAGCTTGAAGGGGTTGATAACTTCCGAGCCTGGAAGTATAGGATTGGGTTAATCCTGGAAGAGAATGAGTTGGACTCATATGTGAAAGAAGACATCCCTATCCCAGAGGATGAAGAAGCCAAGGCATTACACAAGAAGAACTTGGTCAAGGAAAAGAGAATCATTGCTGATTCTATCAAAGACCATCTCATACCCCATGTGTCTTCTCTTAAGACACCCAAGGAGATGTTTGAATCTTTGACCAAGCTATTTGAAGGAAAGAACATAAATCGGAAGATGACCCTGCGGAACCAATTGAAAGCAGTGAAGTTTCAGAATGGAGAAACCATTCAATCTTACTTTTCAAGGGTCTCCCAGATCAAGGAACAATTAGAAGCAGTAGATGAAATGGTGGAGAATGGTGAAGTGGTGATGACCACTCTAAATGGCCTACCGAGGTCATGGGATTCCTTTATTCAAGGAATTTGTGTAAGGAAGAAGTTGATCTCCTTCAGTAGACTTCGGGAAGAATGCTCTCAAGAAGAAGCTAGACTTATAGCTCGTGAAGAAAAGATGGGAGGTGAAGATCAAGCTCTTGCAGCCCACACCAGGAAAGGAAAGTTCAAGAAAGAGCCATCTCACTCCAAGAGATCTTCACATCAATTCAAAGAAAGAAGAGTATGCTTCACCTGTAATGAGAAAGGACATATTGCCATAAATTGTCCCAAGAACAAGAAGGACAACAACATCTCAAATAAGAAGAAGAAGGGTGGCAAAAGAAGGTTTCATGCTCATGCTGCCGAAGATGATGAACCTCCAAAGAAGAAGGCTAGGGCAGAAAGTGATAGTAATGATGACTCATCAAGTGAAGAAGAGTATGTTCTGATCTCTGCTCTCACAGGTACCATCTCCCATGGTTGTAATGATTGGTTGATTGATAGTGGGGCTTCCAAACACATGACTGGGTTCAAAGAATCTTTTGTGAACCTATCTGAACATGAATCACCCCATAAGGTGAAACTTGGGGATGATTATCAATACCCAATCAAAGGAAGTGGTGAAGCCTCCTACAACCTAGATTCTGGAAAATCTCTGAAGATGAAGGAAGTACTTTATGTACCTGGGCTCAAGAAGAACTTACTCTCCATTTCTGCATTAGATGCAAAAGGTATGAGGGTTGCATTTGTGGATGGCCAAGTCCTAATGTGGCCAAAGGGAAAGACCATAGATGATGCAATAGTGATTGGAGAGCAAGAGGGAGGCTTGTATAAATTGAAGGGACAACCTGAACATGCCATGGTACATGAATCCATGGAGCCAAGTGAACTTTAGCATAGAAGACTTGCTCATATGCACTATAGGGCACTTCCAATTGCAAGCAAGGCAGTAGAGGGTCTTCCTGAAATCAAGACCAAACATGAAGGTGTTTGCAAAGGATGTACAAAAGGTAAGAACATTAAGTAGGCTTTCCCAAGCAGTGAAAGCAAGGCAAAAGACATCCTGGAAATCATCCACTCAGATGTATATGGCCCTATGTCATCCAGCTCCCTGAGTGGGTATGTTTACTATGTATCATTTATCGATGACTTCTCTAGGAAGACTTGGGTATACTTCTTGAAGGGAAAAGATGAGGTGCTTGATAAATTCAAGGAATTCAAAACCTTGATGGAGAATCAAACTGACAAGAAAATCAAGACATTCATATCTGACAATGGTGGAGAATTCACCTCAAATGACTTCAAGAAGCTTTGCAGTGATTCAGGGATTAAGAGGGAGTTGACTGCTCCTTATAATCCTCAACATAATGGAGTTGCAGAAAGGAAGAACAAAATAGTCATGGAAGCAGCAAGGGCAATGCTGCATGACCAGGATCTACCTATGCATCTATGGGCAGAAGCAGTTAGAACAGTTGTATATGTGCAGAACAGAACACCCCACAAGATATTGGACAACAAGACACCAAAAGAGGTCTTTTCTGGTAAGAAACCTGAATTCAGTCATCTCAGAATATTTGGTTGTCCAGTGTACACTCATGTCCCAAAGGAAAAGAGGACTAAACTAGATCCTTCAGGAAAGAAGGGTATTTTTGTGGGATACAGTGAAAGCTCGAAGGCTTACAGAATATACTTTCCAGGGTTCAAGAATATTGATGTCAGCAAAGATGAATATAAGGACAGGTAATCCAGGAAGCAAAGATCAAAAGGGAGCACACTCCAGCAGCTCCTGCAAGGATGTAGATCTTCAGAGGGAGTTGACCATCTTCCTACATTCCACAACAGAAAGGTGTAGAAGAAGCTACTTCAGCAGCTCCTACCAGGAAGCAAAGACTCAGAGGGAGTCCACCCAAACAAACAAACAAAGATAAGTATTTCAATTATCATTTCTTGCCTATTTTGTTTGTTTAATAATATTATGCTTATGTTCCTAGACTTAGGAGATGTATTGTGCATATTTGAATGATTGCATTAATGAACAGTATACTACTAATATGCATGTGATGGGTAAGTGGCTTATGGCACTGTACAACATTCCAGTGCTACTTATCTAGAATTAAACCTCTTTGCTGACATGTTGGGAGTAGTGCAAACTCTTAACAATGTTCTGGTAGAGACTGGAAGGCATCTAGAAATTTGTGGAACATGGATAAATGTTGTATTGAAGAATTGGCTAAGATAACTGCATGACTGCATGACATATTTCTTTATGTGTAAAGAATTTGTTCTGAAAATTATGAGATGTTTCTAATCATGCAATTTAACTTGTTTTGTAGGAAAGACCGTATATCTTCACCTACAAAAGGACTACAACATTTGTTCCAGCAAGAAAGATATCTATTGAAGATATTGAAGTTCCCAGGATCTGGGATGAAGAAATGGAATGCCATGATCCGTAGATCATGAAGAAGATGTTTGGGATGCAGTCCCAAGACCTGACAGGGAGTCATATGTATGCAGATTGAAGAAAGCCTTGTATGGCTTGAAGCAAGCTCCCAGAACCTGGTATGGTAGGATGGACAGTTTCCTATCTAGCTTGGAATTTACCAAGAGTAAAGCAGATTCCAATCTTTACTACAAGGTTGAGGAAGGGAATCCAGTGATTCTACTCCTGTATGTGGATGACCTATTTGTGACAGGAGATGACAGACTGATTGTAGATACTAAGAGGAAGCTTGCAGCTGAATTCGATATGAAAGATTTGGGAATGATGCACTATTTCCTAGGTATGGAGGTGTGGCAGAATGCAGGTGGGATCTTCCTTGGTCGAGGGAAGTACAAAGTAGATATACTAAAGAGATTTGGGATGATGGATTGCAAGGCCATGGCCACACCTATGGCATCGAATCTGAAGCTTCTATGTGATGCTTCATCTGATCTAGTTGATATCTCCATGTATCGTCAGATGATTGGGTCCTTGATGTACCTGACGAACACGAGACCAGATATTTGCTTTGCTGTGAACACATTGAGCCAGTTCCTGACGGATCCGAGGAGTGTTCACCTGATTGCTGTAAAGCATGTTCTGAGGTACCTAAAGGGTACAGTGGATTATGGGCTCAAGTATGAAGCAAATCAAAAGTTTAACCTGCAGGGTTATGTTGATTCAGATTGGGATGGCAGTGCTGCAGATAGGAAGAGCACATCTGGGTGTTGCTTCAATATGGGATCAGGTGTGATCTCTTGGTTTAGCAGGAAGCAGTCCTATGTAGCACTGAGTGTAGCAAAGGCTGAGTATGTTGCATCCTGTTCAGCTAGTTGTGAGGTAGTATGGCTACGGAAGCTACTGTCTGAGTTATTTCATCTCCTGCTGGATGCTACTGGTATCTTCTGTGATAACCAGAGTTGTGTGAAGCTATCCGAGAACCCAGTGTTTCATGAAAGGTCAAAACACATAGAGATCAAATATCACTATATCAGGGATATGGTGCAGAGAGGAGCTGTGAAGCTCCTGTATGTTGCGACGGACGAGCAGATTGCAGATGTGCTGACGAAGCCACTAGCCAGGGTGAAGTTCGAGTACTTCAGAGAGAGGATTGGCGTGCTTCAGATCGAGGACACTTCGAGGAAGAAGTGATGAACACATTTGTTGAAGCCATTCCAAGCATGTTGGAAGGGAGATCCTTCACATGGCTGTGGATGTAAGCACTGAATGATGAACATCAGGAGGATGTTCTGGTTTCTGCTTGGATATGATCAGTTGGATCATTATATGTATTTTGTATGAACGCATCATGTATCTTCGTATGATCAGGTAGATCATGTATGCTGATGGATACATTGTGTGGATCATGTATCTTTGTATGATCAGGTAGATCATGTATGCTGATGGATACATTGTGTGGATCATGTATCTTTGTATGATCAGGTGGATCTTGTATGTTGATGGATACATTGTGTGGATCATGTATCTATGTATGTATCAGGTGGATACTTGGATCATCGTGGATGACGAGCTTCTCCAGATGACATGCAGCAGGATGTTGCAGTGATGATGATCAGGATGATCATGTGTACATCAGGATGATGTTTGATGAGTATCAGATGATACTTTGTGGCCATGGATCAGGTTGTGCAGGAAAGCATGTAATTTGTGCCCTAGGAGATTTGCAAATGGTCTTTCGAGGTTTTGCCTATGGCATGTAATTCGGTGCCCTGGGACATCTGGCAAATGCTCTTGCAAGGTTTTGCTTGGGAGGACATGTAATTTGTGCCCTGGGAGATTTCAGGTCAGAGTTGTGTACCCGTAACATCCTGAGATGCTCTTGCGAGGTTTTGTCCTATGGCATGTAATTTGCTCCTGGGAGATCTGGACAGGATGAAAAAGGCCTCAGATGCTTCAGCCAGGTTTTGCCATGACCACATGTAATTTGCTCCTGGGAGATCTGGACAGGATGAAAAAGGCCTCAGATGCTTCAGCCAGGTTTTGTGGGGAGATCACATGTAATGTGCTCCTGGGAGATCCGACAGGTAGAGCCGTGTGCTCGTAACAGCCTGGGATGCTTCAGCCAGGTTTTGTGATGGGTCACATGTAATGTGCTCCTGGGAGATCCTACAGGTAGAGCTGTGTGCTCGTAATAGCCTGGGATGCTGTAGCCAGGTTTTGTGACACACGTAATGAGTCCTGAGGATTCCACAGTATGGCCAATGATGATGAAGACCTGCAGATGGCGGGCCTACATCCAGTATGAAAAAGGACTGGCTCTGTAGAACTTCCTATGATGAGTAGAGTCAGAGATTGGTTGAGATAGCAGCAGCAGTGACGATGATGATGACGATGCATCGATGACGATGATCTAGAGAAGAAGACTTGTCTAGCAGATCTGTGTCGAGAAATACCTTCCTAGTTAAGAGGGAGTGTTGATGTATATGTAACTTCGGAATGTATTTCATCTATATATTTTATATATATTTATTGTACCCTTATAAGAGATGTGTCATTCCTCTATAAGGAAGTGTCGTCATGTGGATTGACAAGTGTCGCAAGTGTGTGTACTTGCCGATGGATTATTAGACCACCATTTGGGGTCGGCCCGGAATTATATATAATATAATGTGGATGTATCCAAGTAGACAAGTCGGCCCCAGTAGGTCACTGGGCAAAAAGGTAAGTATAAATAGAGATAAGAGATCTCTATTTTACTCACTCGGAAAAGTAACTTACTCTGTCTCTGGAAAGTGGCGCACTTGTGAGGAGGAGGAGGATCATCTGCTAGGAGACTATCTCAGTGTTATTTGGTTGTATTTTGGTTGAGCCATTTCTCTCTCTATCTCTGAGGAAGTTGTGGGGTTTTTCACCTTAGGGTTTTCCCCACGGAAACTCTGTGTCTCTTGTCTCTATGCTTTTGATTCTTGTGATGCTTGTGATGCTTGTCATATTATGATTGTCATGCATTGATATACTGTAGATGTTATTCTCTCAGCAAAGATCCTAGAGTATAATGAATTAATACTCAAAATTTAACAGGGCCGATAGAATAAGTACAAAGAGGGCCATTGGGATGTCCCCTTTCCAGCTGGTATATGGAGCCGAGGTGGTTTTTCAGGTTTCTATGAGATTGCCAGTTATGAGGTTGCTGCAGGGGATAGAAGAAGGACCAAACCACATGTAGAGAATGGTAAACCAGATAGTCAAACTGAATGAGTTAAGAAGTAGAGCCTACAACAAAGTACAGGGGCACCAAGAAAAGATAAAGAATGCCTTTGACAGAAAAGAAAAAGAAGATCAATTTAAGGTAAATGATCTGGTCCTAAAGTGGGACGTTCCGAGGGAAGATAAACATGGGAAATTTGACCATATATGGATGGGTTCCTATATTATTGTAGCAAAACGAGGAGAAAATTCTTTTATCCTAAAGCACCAAGATGGGTTCACTTGGCCAGGGGTTCCAGTCAATGGAAGGTTTTTGAAGCACTACCTATCCTAAGAGAAAGCAAGTAACCCATGTACCATAGCCTGTATATATGTATATATATATTTTCAATTTTTCACATTTGTTTTAGGGTTTTTAATGGCAAAAACCAGAAGGACTTGAAGCCCGAAGTGAAGGCCCTAAGGTTTGGAAGGGGAAGCCATGTTTCATGTCTGAATTTTTGGTGGAGCTAAGAAAACAGACGCAGTCTCACTTTCTAGAGAAATTTTTCAATCTAGGGTTTATAGAACCTGCCCAATAGATCAGGCACTTAGTCTACAGAGTTCTTTGCTACCTCACTGGGAGGATAGAATCCCCGATTGGAGCCAGTTTTTAGCACCTATATATTTTTTGCTCTTTTACAGCATAAAGGCCTGTACATGAAAGATGGAAGGTGAGACAACTACCTGAGAAAAAATCTTGAAGTGACTCCCATCGGTAGTGGCCAGGTGCTAAGGCAAGAGACAGAATGATCTAGAAGGGGTTCGATGTAATAAAGGGCTAATGTCAAGGACTAAGTATTAATAGGGGAAAATAATGACTTAAGATAAATGGAGTAATATCCTAAAACCTATAGTCCTTGGGCAAATTTATGAAAGAGTAAATGTCACACAGATCACCACTGTTGATCAAGGGTGGGAGCAAGATCTATGGTTTTAAAGGGACCGTCTGTTACACCTAAAATATACCCATCATCATGATTCAGTGTATACATCCATGAAGTCACCTAGACCAAGTATTCATTTGGGAGGATTTGTACTCAGTTTGTAGAACCTTTTGAATAGGTTGCACACTAGCAACATGCGACGTCGCAGGTTGCTCCATAGCAAGGCGCGACGAGGTTTGTTAATGGGAAAAAATAGCCATTTCGAGATCTTTCTCGAAGCTTTCCCATTTGGGGGCTTATCCCTGATCTCTTGGAGAGCTGGTACTCAACCCCTGACTCATTGGGAAGATCCCCTATCTCTCTCCTACCATCTCTTATCCTATCCTATCCATAACCTCATCCACTTAGTCCTATATATATGAGGCTCACTTCCATACAAAAGGGAGGAAGACTATGGTATCTACATGCTAGTGAAATCTCTCTTAGGACACCTTCACTCACCTCTTGGAGAATTCATGCTTCCTTGGAAGGGCTTGGCAATTGGCTTGTGTGGAGAAGGGTTGCTACGTTAAGTCATTGGTTGTAGTTCTATATCTCTATCATGTCCTCCTCTATTTGCAGTAATACAAATGATTTCCACCAATATCGTTCTTATGTGTAATGATGTTGTGTTGTTTACCTACTTAACTGTTTACATAGATCTCTTATTGTATAGATTCTCTTTACTCGTTTCTCTTTTATGTGTCTTGACAGGTCTTGCAGCTTGGATCTGATGACCATGGGAGATGGAGCAACATTTGGGAGAAAGGAGAGCGAATCAAATAGGTAAGACATCTAGCACTTGATCCTTAAGTAGATCTAGGAAACGTGTTTGTATTCTGTTCTATTTGTTCTAGAATCGCATTGAGCTAGGGAGATCCTGCTTGCCTCCGGTCGAGTGGATTGTTTGGTAACAAATTTGGTGACCATATCTTTCCCTAGCATGGAAACAACTTTAAAAAAAAAACGAAATGTACTAGAGCTTTTCAAGAAGATGAATAATTCATAATTCAAGAAAAACACAATCAATCATATTTCCATTCATCTTTTCCAAAACATTCCAATGCACAATGATCTTTCTTCAATAACTTTTTAAGAAATAACGGGAGAGAAGCACTTTTAATCTTTCAATGGATGTATCAAAGCAATAAACTTGAAGACAACTTTGCTTTCATATATAAATGACTGAAAAGAGAGTGCTCCTTGCGGCACTCATACACTCAGAAAAAACAAGCACTCAACCAAGCAAAAGACACACTTGACTCAAAATCAAGCAGCAGCAAGCAAAGCTCAAAGCAAAAATAGATGAAGTCTGGAAGGTGATCCATTGCAATGATCAGATCAAGTATGGAAGGAAGGGAATGAAAGAGTGAATGGATGAAGATAGTGGTGGATACTTTTATCTCCCCCACCTTCATCCATTCACTCTTGCATTCCCTTCCTTCCATCCCTGATCTAATCATTGCATTGGATCACCTTCCAGACCTCATCTATTTTTACTTTGAGCTTTGCTTGCTTAGTTTGCTTGCTGTTGCTTGATTTTGAGTCAAGTGTGTCTTTTGCTTGGGTGAATGCTTGTCTTTTCTTTAGTTTTCTGAGTGTATGAGTGCCGCAAGTAGCATTTTCTTTTCAATCATTTAGATCTGAAAGCAAATTTGTCTTCAAGTTTACTGCTTTGATACATCCATTGAAATATTAAAAGTGCTTCTCTCCCGTTATTTATCAAAAAGTTATTGAAGAAAGATCATTATGCATTGGAATGTTTTAGAAAAGATGAATGGAAATATGATTGATTGTGTTTTTCTTGAATTATGAATTATTCATCTTCTTGAAAAGCTCTAGTACATTTTGCTTTTTTTCAAAAGTTGTTTCCATGCTAGGGAAAGATAGGTGCATTTTTTATTTTTGTTGCCTTTAGATCATTGAAAAAAGAGAGTGAAAAACTTGCATTTCCAGTTTCAGAATTCTCTCATTTCATTACTTAGTGTTGTTTTGATTTGAAAAAGAAAAGAAAAGAAAAAATACTTTGATTTGGATAGTAGTGTTGTGTACATTTGCGTGTTTCGTTGAAAAAGAAAAGAGTACTTTCGTTGTCGAATTTGCTTGCATTGGGAATTGTGTTGCATTGAGTTTGTTTCGAAAATACCATTGGAAAACGATTTCTCCTTACCATAGGTAGAATTCATCGAAAGAAAAGAATATTTCGTGCATGTAGCTTGGGCTTGCATTCTATTCCCAATTATGTACTCACCTCATGCATTCACCTGACCGTCCAAGATAAAATTAACGGTAAAACTAGGTAAAATTTTTAGTAACTTGTGTGTAAGTTGGAGACGTGTTCCAGCGTCGTTAAGTGTGGCAGTTGTCGTTACTTGCCAGCACTATAGTCCGGGGGTATTGTAGTATTCCAAGTACATCGGTATATTGAGCTCCTTCACGTACCCACCAAGTACCATAATCTATACTTGGTGTATATTGAAGGGTGTATCACGTACTCGACACATATATCAAAAGGTCTCGTGCCAATGGCTGTGCATTAGACAGCACCACTATGGATTTGAGCTCCCACGTACCTTGCGTATATCGGAAAACACCATTAGGATTCCTGAAACCAACTGAGTGAACCATTTTGCTGTCTTGGCAAAGCAATACACCGAGAACAACACTAAGGGAGATTAGCACGCACGTCCTGTCCAGGCAGTCGGGTATGCAGGCAAGGGTATGGTCCCAATCCTCCTTGTCGCGTCATATTGTTCGACCCTGTAGTATATTGCGGTTTGTGATGCCTTGATAATCCTGTGAGGTTCCAAACTTTTGAATCCACTCTGTCACATAAGTTTGCTTGTTGCCTTAGTTTGAGTAGGTTTTTCTAGACTGCTTTTCTTTTAGTATACCTTTAGGAGAGAGAGACGTTGTTTTAGCCATCCTGGTTGATCATCCTGATACTCTGGCATATTTTTCCTAGAGAAGGTCCTGTAGGATATTGAACTTATCACTCGAATATCCCCTTAATCCAGAGGTTATTTTGAGGGTAAGAATGGATCAACGTAACACGGTCATAGTCATTGAAGTGGAAAACCCCACTTTGAATGTTGGAGGATTTTTGTTTCCATAAACTCCTCCAGATTCACCTGCGTTTCATCCCACGCATGATGAAGGAGAACATACCCCCACTTCACATGGATTTTCTCCTATATTACCAGGAGAACCTGGATCGTTGGAATGGATACACCAACACCAGGACGACCCTACTGTAGCTGTTGGTTAATCAACAACTTATTGGACATCTTCTACAGACCACCCAGTGGCTCATTTTTCCATCTCACCCCCACCTAACTGGACCACTTCAGAGATCACTAGGCCTTACTACAGGCCAGACCCTGCCAAAATTTTTAGCCCCATCCATGAATGTTTGGAACAGTTATGTATTAAAGGTGATGAGCTTCGAAGACAAAGTCTCGAGCGACACTCTAAAGAGTTCCATAATCGTCATTTCCAAATAAGACTTGACAATGGAAACATCCCAGTTCATTTGATTTCTTTCGGATCACCTGAAGCATCCCACCACGTGACCACTAATGAGACTGGTCAACCCTCGCAGGAGTCCAATCTTGCACCTCAAGTGAACCAACTAGTGGAAGTACAACGATCCAACACACCTGTCACTACCACGGTTACTTTATCGGTTCATCCCCCACATCAAAATTCGAGGGGAGGGTATTCCATTCCTATGGGTTACGTTATTGGTAATGTTATTACCACGGTAGCTAGTCAACAACCCACGTTGGCTAAACCTTTGAATAATGGTTAGCCTATTGTGGCTGGGGGGAAACCCCTGTTTCCTAACTAGAACGTAGGCGGTGGAATCCCCAACGAACCTTCCGTTGCACCTTCCCAACCCGCTAGACTGTCCACCACAGGATTATCTCATGTTGGGGGGCCGTCAAATGTAACTCAACCCTCATGGAGTCAAGCATATCTAGGTTCTGTTAACCCTGTGCCGAGCCAACCTAATCCCAAAAACGCGTCATATGGGATACCTTATCCCGGTAACTCATACACTCTATGGGGGAAACAACCTGCTTTGCAATACGGACCCCAACCGACTATCCCTCAAGTTCCACAACCCCCGATCGGTCCTCCCCCACCTCTTATTAAGGTGGAAGGCCCCCACCTAACATTGGTGGAGGCCCACCTCATTTTACCTACAACACCCCTCACCCCTCCGGCGGTGGCAGGAATGGTCCACCCCCTCCTCTAGGAGAAGGCGGCGGTGGACCACCCTATCATGGTGGAGGAGGAAATTTCCCTTCGGGTGGCGAAGGTTGTCGACCACCCCCTCCAGGAGGAGGCCGTGGAGGACCTAATTACTATGGTGATGGCGGTGGTGGTGGAAACCCTCATCCTTCCGGTAGTAGAGGCGGTGGGGGCCCCCATTAATCTAGCAGAGGAAGTGGTCCACCACCCCCTCCAGGCGGAGGTGATGGTGGGACACCTTATTACGATTATGGACCCCCAACGCCTCCCGGTGGTGACGGTAGATCTCCACCCCCTCCCAGAGGTGGAGGTGGACCCCCACCCTATTGGAATGGACCACCTTATGGTGGCGGACCTCCTTACTGTCCGGGTGGCACACCCCCTATGGTCAGTTTTATCCTGGTACACCTTACAATAAGTTTAGTCCTTACACGCCATATCCGTATTATCAATATGTGTATCCTAATCCACAGCTACCCTTTTTGGCTACTTTGGACCTACCTGACCTCTCTCGTTAAACCAACGATCCTATTTACCATGGATCTAACTGGCCACCAATTTCGGTGAAACTTCCATCTAATATCCCCAAGTTTGACGGCAAGCCGGGTGAAGACCCCAAGAACCACAGGATGACATACCATTTATGGTGTTCATCTAATTCCCTAATGGATGATTCAAATCGTCTTAGATTGTTCCAAAGGACTCTCACCGATTCGGCTGCCAAGTGGTACATTGAGTTGCCACCGCACTCTTTTCCTAACTTTGGCTCTCATGCTATGAACTTTTTGACGCATTTACAGCTACCTATATGGTATGAGACTGGTACTGAGCTTTTAACCTCGCTCCGTTCGAATACCGCCACTCACATTTTGGATCATATCCATGAGTGGCGAAGGAGACGACATCTCATTAAAGCTCCCATTCCAGATCATCTCCTAGCAGACTGGTTTACTAAATCGCTTCTTCCCACCATAGCAAAATATGTTTCCATGCAAGGTGTTGTCACCGAAGAACAAGCCATTGTGAGTGCTCATCTATTAGACCTGGTCTACACCCAGTCTGGCACTTTGTTCAATATTTTTCCTGGCACACCCCGGGACATTAATGATCCCATGAAACCACATAAGGGACCCCAAGCTTATGGAATCATTGGTTTCCTTACCACTCAGCCTACTGTTAGCACTATTGGATCATCCAACCCAACTCTGGCTGGACACAGCACCGCAAAATCCATTACTCCTATTGTAACTAAAGAGGTGAATTCTGTTCAATCAGCTTCATCTCAGAAGTTTAATGGCAAAAAGAAGAACAAGGGAAAACCCAAGAAGTCTTCTTCCCAGCAAGAAACGAAGAGCACTCCTAAAGATACTAAGCATAAAAGGAAACTGAAGTATCCTTGCTTACTATGTGGAGAAGACCATTTCTCCAAAGAGTGCCCCCATAGAGACAAAGTGAAAAATTTTCTTAGGGGTAAACCGACTCCTGCAGTCCTCAACGATCCGTTTCCTACTCAAAATCAGCAAATGATTGCTCAAACCCCCCCAGCCTAGGGGGAGCCATCCAATACCATGCATGTTCTCATGTTGCGTAACGAGGCGATCAATTTGACTGCTCACTCATGATATTATGAACAGGTCCCTTCGAAGGAACCCGCCGGAAGTGTAATGTCTCCATTTAAATAAGTGCATAGTAAGACAATCCCATCAATCCTACTAGTTTCATAGGTTGGATGGCACATGTGGGATGGTAATAAGGAAGCTAATAAATGATATTTAGAAATTAGAAGGGTTCAATCATTTAATAAATATGGTCAATAAATAAATTCAAGAGAAATTCTAAGTGGCAAGTGGATTTGGAGACATATGGAGGTGGTGGGACCCACACTAGCTTGATTTTTCAATAACACATGGCAGCTCTCTCTTGCCAATTCGAATTCATGGGAAGGTGAACACTCCTGGGTGAGTTGGTAAGTCATAACACATGGCATTGATCATATTAGGTTGAAATGGGATGGAATAGTAACCTCCATGGGAGAGGAAGAGTCAAATTGGAGACTAGTGGACACTTGGGCTAGATTCCCTAGTTTTATGACAACAATAATGAAGCATCTATGACATTTATGACAAAATTCAGACCTGACTTCTTACACCTGACCATTTTGACATGTCATCCCAAAACATAGGCTCAAGGAAGGCACTCATAGAGTTGGGGGAAGCTAAAGAGACTCAAATTCGAATTTGGGAGAAGATGGAATGTTGGAACTAGGAGACAAGTGGCAAATGAGGAATATTTTCTAAATGGAAAATTATTGAATCTATTGAGAGGATTTATAACCCTTGAAGGCTAATGTTGGTTATAAAATGTAGAAATCAAGTATGAAAATGGCTTTTTATGATTTGAGAAAAATTGCATTTGTGAAGAGAGAACTAGTGGATGAATAGTTTCTTGCCTTAGCCAATTTCAAGGGTGAAAGATTCCCATCCAAGTTGGTGTTTGGAGAGGCCACTCAGGTATTTCATGGTGCTTTAATGGATTTTTATTTGTAGGTAGTAGCTAAAGGAATTTTCATGGTTTGGTTTAGTGCAACACTTGCTCTCCACCATTTCCAGTTTTGAAGGCATATTCGGGCTCGCTAAGGGATTGCGCTTTGGGTGAGATATTGCAATCATTGGGAGAGATTCATATGATATTTTCTGATTGTAATATCTTCCTATCCTCTGTTATTCATATTCAGAGACTCTCAGGTCGAAATACCCATTGATTGTATGCAAAATTATTGATTAATGAGCAAACAATGTCCATTTCCCCAATGATTTGATGTATGACACTATAATGTTGATTATTTTGAATGGATGGATGATTCTATGATATATTTGTGATTCATATACTACCATGGATATATTATACAAGTTTCATGTATTGTAATTGAGCATTTGAAGCATTTTTACTCAGTTTGTTTGTATTGAGAGGTGAAATAGTGTCATTTCCCCAAGGGTAGAATTGGGGGTTTTTGTTGTTGAATGTGAGAGTTAGAACAGTATTAAAAATCATTTAATGGTGCATATGAGACCTTAATCACATACTTAACACATTATATACCTCTTTTCATAAATTCGTGGGATTTTGGAGGCATTTGGAAGGCCTTTTGCAGTGTCACCCCGGGGGTATTTGATGCACAAATTACTAGTCAAAATTACATATATTGATCAGAATACAAATCATGTTTGAAGCAGAATTTTGAGGGCCATAAAACATCCCTGAACCTAATATTCAAGTCTAAATATCATTCATACACTCCTACAGAAGATTTGGGAGCATTTCGGTTGATTTGGAGGTAAAAACAGTAAAACTAGTCAAAGGTCGAAATTGGGGAAAAAGTGGAAAAATTGGCATTTTAATAAAATTTTGAAAAAGGGTCAATACAAATGGTATCATATCATGTTCTTGGCACTTGATGGTCTTAACAAGAATTGAAAAGAATAATCCACCACCCTTTGAACCAGTAGTTGAAGAGGTTTTTGTTGAAGAAGAGGTAGTAGAAGAAGAGGAGTCTTTTGCTGAAACCATGGGTAGAGAGGAGGATGACAAATTAAGACATAAGGAGGAACCTATTGCAACCTTAGATCCATGCTTCTCTAAAATTTCATCAAACATGGATTGGATAGGTGACAAATTGTTGCAAGGATTCGAATTGTTGATTAGCCAGCTTCAAACCAAAGGGATGATAGGAGATAATAGTGGTTCACACTCAGGGGAAAAGATAAAAGGGAATGAGCATATTTTCTCAAGTACAGGACCTCATAATAGACCCGATGAATTTCAAAGAACACAAAGGCATATTGCACCTAAATTTATCACACCCAAAGAAGAGCCCCATCTTGAATTGGATTACAAGAAACTAGTAAATGATTGGAATGATTTAAATGAAGAGTGTAAAAGAGGTGTACCACTTAGTGACTACATTGATGCTATGCAAAAGATTAAAAGGAAGGGAGACAATATGAGTCCATTCCAAAACAAAGAATTAAATAGTTCTATTGGAAAAATGTCACTTCCTACTTTTGATGGTTCTTCTCAAAATTCTGCTAACACTTGGGTGCAAAACTTGGATGTATATTTTTAGCTGAATCCTATGTTGGAAGAGGATGCATTAAAAATGGCCATTTTGCATTTGGAAGGAGATGCCAATGAATGCTGGTTTCATGGGCTGAAAACCTTGGGTCATAATTGGTTTAAAACATATGGATAATTTGTTGACAAGGTACTAGAAATATTTGAACAAAAAGATCCAGAATTGCCTTTCAAAGAACTAGCTCAATTGAAACAAACTGGGTCCCCTACTGAATATATGTTGGCCTTTCAAAACTTATCAGTCAAGGTGGCTGATGTATCTATGGGAAGATTAGTATTGTTTTTCATTGAAGGTTTGGATGAACCCTTAATAGGTTTGGTCAAAGCCCACAAGCCAACTACATTAAAAGATGCAATGAGCTTGAATAGGGATCTCCAAAATGTACTTCCTAGAACGAGATTTCCTCCTAAGCCTAGCTATAAATTTGAAAAGAAACCTTGGAAAAGGGATGGATATGATAAGAAACCTTGGCAAAGAGAGTCATTTGAGAAGAATAAAAAAGAGGGACTAAACAGGGATGAACTTAGAAAAAAGAAACTGTGCTTCACATGCTTCTAACCATGGACACGAGGGCACAAATGTACCAAAGGAAAGGCTCAATACATAGAAGTATTTTCTGATAATGAGGGGTATGATGGGGGCATTGCTGAATATGGACATATTTCAGGTCAAGAAGAGGCATATGAGATAGCAGTAGAAGAGGAAATACAAGAATAAAATCATCCTTCACCGGACAAAGCAAGAATGGCAGTGCTTTCAGCAGTACCTCGCTATCATACTATCCAATGCAAAGGTGTGGTAAAACGAAAAAGAACTTCAGTTTTGGTAGATGGAGGAGCCACTCATAACTTCATTGATGCAGATATGGTAGAGAAAAGAAAGATACCTATTGAACCATTTGATGGCTTCACAGTTGTCATTCCCCGTCACAACACAATGCAATGCAAAACTTGGGTTCCAAAGCTACAAGTCACCGTAGGTAACTATACTTTTGCTGATAATTTTTATGTGGTTGATGTTGCTGATACTAATGTGGTTTTTGGAGTGCAATGGATGTATTCAATAGGAGAGCATACAGTAAATTATCAAATTCCCGAAATGAAATTTCAAGATTCAAAAGGAGTACAAAGAGTTGTGAGAGGGAAACACACTTATCCAAATCAGGTAGTGACTTGCAATAGTATGAGATCTATATTGAGGCATGGGGATATAGAATGGGCTGTTGAATGTCATATTACATATCCCAAGACAACTATAAATATTGTCAAATACCTAAAGGAGATAGATATACGTTTTCAAAATATGAAAAGGTTTTTAGAGACCTTCCACATGGTAGGCCACAGGATAGGGGAGTTGAGCATAGTATTATTTTGGAGGAAGGTAATTCACCCATTCAGATACCACCTTATAGACATCCTAAAAAGTTTAGAGTTGAGATTGAAAAAGCTATCCAAGAACTCCTAGAGTTGGGATTCATTAGACCAATCTCTAGCCCTTATGCTGCTTCAGTAGTGCTAGTGAAGAAAAAAGATGGAACATTGAGAATGTGCATAGATTTTAGAGCCTTGAACAAAAAGAATATCAATAATAGGTATCCTATTCCTAAGATTGATGAGCTCATGGATGAGCTACATGGGGCCAAAGACTTCTCAAAAATTGACCTTAGATCAGGGTATGACCAAATTCGAATGAAAGATGAAGATGTGCAAAAGACCGCTTTTCGATGTCATTTTCGCCACTTTGAATTTCTTGTCATGCCTTTTGGGTTAACTAATGCTCCAGCCACCTTTCAAGAATGTATGAATAGGATATTTTGCAAGCAACTAAGAAGGTTTTTTTTGGTTTTCTTTGATGATATTCTCATTTACAGTAAAGCATGGGAAGAGCATTTGTAGCAGTTAGAGATTGTGTTGAAAATCTTGCAAGAAGAGTCCTTATTTGCTAAGTTATCAAAATGTGAATTTGGGATGAAAGAACTACTGTATCTTGGGCACATTATTGGGCAAGAAGGAGTGAAGGTACACATGGAAAAAATCAGGGCTATATTGGAATGGCCATCACCAAAAAATATTACCGAATTGAGAGGCTTTATTGGCATATGCAGCTACTACAGAAAATTTGTGAAAGGGTTCTCCAAGTTGACTTCTCCACTCACTTATTTGACTAAGAAGGATGCTTTCAAGTGGGATGAAGAGGCTGAAAAGGCCTTCCAAAAAATGAAAGAGGTAATGAGTAGTTGTCCCATACTTGCACTTCCTGATTTTACTAAACCTTTTGTTGTGGAATGTGATGCTTCAGGTGGAGGAATAGGGGCTATCCTAAAGCAAGGCCACCACCCCATAGCCTTTGAGAGCAGAAATTTGCAGCCTCATGAAAAACTTTACTCCATATATGATAAAGAAATGCTGGCCATTATGCATGCATTGGCCAAATTCAGACAATACTTGGTGGGCAGCAAGTTTGTGGTGAAAACTGACCACAATAGTCTAAGACACTTTCTCACCCAAAAAGATCTAAATGAAAGGAAACAAAAGTGGGTAAGCAAGATTCAAGCTTATGATTTTGATATTGAATATGTCAAAGGAAAGAATAATATAGTAGCATATGCTTTGTCAAGAAGGCCTTCTTTTTTTCTCATGGATATTGCCAAGGATTGGAAAAACATGCTACTAGTTGAATATGCCAAAGACAAATTTGCTTGTGATGTGTTGGATGGAATCAAAGGGGATGATAATTATAGGATTTTGAATGGGATGATGCATTATAAGGGAAGAATTTATTTAGTTCATAACTCCAACCTCAAGTACCGAATTTTGCAAGAAGCACATGATTCCCCACTAGCGGGCCATCCGGGGATCTTCAAAACTTATAGACAGTTGAGGCAGAGATGTTTCCATGCGAGGTGCTATCACCGAAGAACAAACCATGGTGAGTGCTCATCTGTTAGACCTGGTATACACCCAGTCTGGCACTCTGTCAATATTTTTCCTGACACACCTTGGGACGTTAACGATCCCACGAAACCACATAAGGGACCCTAATCTTATGGAATCATTGGTTTCCTTACCACTCAGCCTACTGTTAGCACTATTGGATCATCCAACCCAACTCTAGTTGGACACAGCACCGCCAAATCCATTGCTCCTACTGTAACTGAAGAGGTGAATTCTGTTCAATCAACTTCATCTCGGAAGTTTAATGGCAAAAAGAAGAATAAGGGAAACCCAAGAAGTCTTCTGCCCAGTAGGAAACGAAGAGCACTCCTGAAGATACTAAGCAGAAAAGGAAACTGAAGTATCCTTACTTACTATGTGGAGAAGACCATTTATCCAAACAGTGCCCCCATAGAGACGAAGTGAAAAAGTCTATTAGGGGTAAACCGACTCCCGCAGTCCTCAATGATCAGTTTCCTGCTCAAAATCAGCAAATGATTGCTCAAACCCCCCCAGCCCAGGGGGAATCATCCAATACTGCACATGTTCTCATGTTGTGTAATGAGGCAATCGATTTGACTACTCGCTCATGATCTTACGAACAACTCCCTTCGAAGGAACCCACCGGAAGTGTAATGTCCCCATTCAAATAAGTGCATAGTAAGACAATCCCATCAATCCTACTAGTTTCCTAGGTTGGATGGCACATGTGGGATGGTAATAAGGAAGCTAATAAATGATATTTAGACATTAGAAGGGTTCAATCATTTAATAAATATGGTGAATAAATAAATTAAAGAGAAATTCTAGGTGGCAAGTGGATTTGGAGACATATGGAGGTGGTGGGACCCACACTAGCTTGATTGTTCAATGACACATGGCATCTCTTTCTTGACAATTTGAATTCATGGGAAGGTGAACACTCTTGGGTGAGTTGGTAATTCATAACACATGGCATTGAGCATCTTAGGTCGAAATGGGATGGAATAGTAACCTCCATGGGAGAGGGAGAGTCAAATTGCAGACTAGTGGACACTTGGGCTAGATTCCCTAGTTTTATGACAACAATAATGAAGCATCTATGACATTTATGACAAAATTAAGACCTGACTTCTTACACCTGACCATTATGACATGTCATCCCAAAACATAGGCTCAAGGAAGGCACTCATAGAGTTGGGGGAAGCTAAAGAGACTCAAATTTGAATTTGGGAGAATATGGAAGGTTTGAACTAGGAGACAAGTGGCAAATGAAGAATATTTTCTAAATGGAAAATTATTGAATCTATTGAGAGGATTTCAAACCCTTGAAGGCTAATTTTTGTTATAAAATGTAGAAATCATGTATGAAAATGGCTTTTTATGATTTGAGAAAAATTGCATTTGTGAAGAGAGAACTAGTGGATGACTAGTTTCTTGCCTTAGCCAATTTTGAGGGTGAAATATTCCCATCCAAGTTGGTGTTTGGAGAGTCCACTCAGGTCTTTCATGGTGCTTTAATGGAGTTTTATTTGTAGGTATCATCTACAGGAAGTTTCATGGTTTGGTTTAGTGCAGCACTTTCTCTCCACCATTTCCAGTTTTGAAGGCATATTCGGGCTCCTAGAGGGATTGCGCTTTCGGTGAGATCTTGCACTCATTGGGAGAGATTCATATGATATTTTTCTGATTTTTATAGCTTCATATCCTCTGTTATTCATATTCAGAGACTCTCAGGTCGAAACACCCATTGATTGTATGCAAAATTATTGATTAATGAGCAAACAATGTCCATTTCCCCAATGCTTTGATGTATGACACTATAATGTTGATTATTTCAAATGGATGGATGATTATATGATACATTTGTGATTCATATACTACCATGGATACATTCTACAAGTTTCATGTACTGTACTTGAGAATTTGAAGCATTTTTACTCAGTTTGTTTGTATTGAGAGGTGAAATAGTGCCATTTCACCAAGGGTCGAATTGGGGGTTTTTGCTGTTGAATGTGAGAGAGTTATAACAGTAGTAAAAATCAATTAATGGTGAATATGAGACCTTAATCACATTCTTAACACATTATATACCTCTTTTCATAAATTCATGGGAGTTTGGAGGCATTTGGAAGGCCATTTGCCGTGTTACCCCGGGGGGATTTGATGCACAAATTACTAATCAAAATTACATATATTGATCAGATTACAAATCATGTTTGCAGAAGCATTTGGAGGGGAATAAAAAATCCATGAACCTAATATTCAATTCTAAATATCATTCATACACTCCTATAGAAGATTGGGGAGCATTTGGGTTGATTTGGAGGTCAAAACAGTAAAACTAGTCAAAGGTCGAAATTGGGGAAAAAGTGGAAAAATTGGCATTTTAATAAAATTTTGAAAAATGGTCATTACAAGTGGTATCAGAGCATGTTCTTGGCACTTGATGGTCTTAACAAGAATTGAAAATAATAATCCACCACCCTTTGAACCAGTAGTTGAAGAGGTTTTTGTTGAAGAAGAGGAGTCTTTTGTTGAAACCATGGGTAGAGAGGAGGATGGCAAATTAAAACATAAGGAGGAACTTATTGCAACCTTAGATCCATGTTTCTCTAAAATTTCAGGAAACATGGATAGGATAGGTGACAAATTGTTGCAAGGATTCGAATTGTTGATTAGCCAGCTTCAAAGCAAAGGGATGATAAGAGATAATAGTGGTTCACACTCAAGGGAAAAGATGAAAGGGAATGAGCATATTTTCTCGAGTACAGGACCGCATAATAGACCTGATGAATTTCAAAGAACACAAAGGAATACTGCACCTAAATTTCTCACACCCAAAGAAGAGTCCAATCTTGAATTGGATTACAAGAAACTAGTAAATGATTGGAATGATTTGAATGAACAGTGTAAAATAGGTGTACCACTCAGTGACTACATTGATGCTATGAAAAATATTAAAAGGAAGGGAGACAATAGGAGTCCATTCCAAAACAAAGAATTAAATAGTGCTATTGGAAAAATGTCACTTCCTACTTTTGATGGTTCTCAAAATTTTGCTAACACTTGGGTGCAAAAATTGGATGTATATGTTCAGCTGAATCCTATGTTGGAAGAGGATGCATTAAAAATGGCCATTTTGCATTTGGAAGGAGATGCCAATGAATGCTGGTTTCATGGGCTGAAAACCTTGGGTCATAATCAGGTTAAAACATATGGATAATTTGTTGACAGGGTACTAGAAAGATTTGAACAAAAACATCCAGGATTGCCTTTCAAAGAACCAGCTCAATTGAAGCACACTGGGTCCCCTACTGAATATATGTTGGAATTTTAAAAATTGTCAGTCAAGGTGGATGATGTATCTATGGGAAGATTAGTATTGTTGTTCACTGAATGTTTGGATGAACCCTTAAGAGGTTTGGTCAAAGCCCACAATCGAACTACATTAAAAGATGCAATGAGCTTGAATAGGGATCTCCAAAATGTGCTTCCTAGAATGAGATTTCCTCCTAAGCCTAGCTATAAATTTGAAAAGAAACCTTGGCAAAGGGATGGATATGATAAGAAACCTTGGTAAAGAGAGTCATTTGAGAGGAATAAAAAAGAGGGACTAAACAGGGATGAACTTAGAAAAAAGAAACTGTGCTTCACATGCTTCCAACCATGGACACTGGGACACAAATGTACCAAAGGAAAGGCTCAATACATAGAAGTATTTTCTGATAATGAGGAGTATGATGGGGGAATGGATGAAGATGGACATATTTTATTTCAAGAAGAGGCATATGAGATAGCAGTAGAAGAGGAAAAACAAGAAAAAAATCAGCCTTCATTGGACAAAGCAAGAATGGCAATGCTTTCAGCAGTACCTCGCTATCATACTATCCGATGCAAAGGTGTGGTACAAGGAAAAAGAACTTCAGTTTTGGTAGCTCGAGGAGCCACTCACAACTTCATTGATGCAAAGATGGTAGAGAAAAGAAAGATACCTATTGAACCATTTGATGGCTTCATAGTTGTCATTCCCAGTCACAACACAATGCAATGCAAAACATGGGTTCCAAAGCTGCAAGTCACTGTAGGTAACTATAATTTTGCTGATAGTTTTTATGTGGTTGATGTTGCCGATACTAATGTGGTTTTGGGAGTGTAATGGCTGTATTCAATAGGAGATCATACAGTAAATTATCAAATTCCCAAAATGAAATTCCAAGATTCAAAAGGAGTACAAAGAGTTGTGAGAGGGAAACACACTTATCCAAATCAACTAGTGACTTACAATAGTATGAGATCTATATTGAGGCATGGGGATATAGAATGGGCTGCTGAATGTCATATTACATCTCCCAAGCCAACTATAAATATTGTCAAACACCCAAAGTAGATAGAGATACTTTTTCAAAATATGAAAAGGTTTTTAGAGACCTTCCACATGGTAGGCCACCGGATAGGGGGTTTGAGCACAGTATTATTTTGGAGGAGGGTACTTCACCCATTCAGATACCACCTTATAGACATCCTAAAAAGTTCAGAGATGAGATTGAAAAATCTATCCAAGAACTCCTAGAGTTGGGACTCATTATAACAAGCTCTAGCCCTTATGCTTCTTCAGTAGTGCTAATGAAGAAAAAAGATGGAACATTGAGAATGTGCATATATTTTAGAGCCTTGAACAAAAAGACTATCAAGAATAGGTATCCTATTCCTAGGATTGATGAGCTCATGGATGAGCTACATGGGGCCAAATACTTCTCAAAAATTGACCTTAGATCAGGGTATTACCGAATTTGAATGAAAGATGAAGATGTACAAAAGACCGCTTTTCGATGTCATTTGGGCCACTTTGAATTTCTTGTCATGCCTTTTGGGTTAACTAATGCTCCATCTACCTTTCAAGCATGTATGAATAGGATATTTTGCAAGCAACTAAGAAGGTTTATTTTGGTTTTCTTTGATGATATTCTCATTTACAGTAAAACATGGGAAGAGCATTTGCGGCAGTTAGAGATTGTGTTGAAAATCTTGCAAGAAGAGTCCTTATCTGCTAAGTTATCAAAATGTGAATTTGGGATGAAAGAACTACTTCATCTTGGGCACATTATTGGGCAATAAGGAGTGAAGGTACACATGGAAAAAATCAGGGTTATCTTGGAATGGCCATGACCAAAAAATATTACGAAAATTGAGAGGCTTTATTGGCATATGCACCTACTACAGAAAATTTGTGAAAGGGTTCTCCAAGTTGACTTCTCCACTCACTGATTTGACTAAGAAGGATGCTTTCAAGTGGGATGAAGATGCTGAAAAGGCCTTCCAAAAAATGAAATAGGTAATTATTAGTTGTCCCATACTTGCACTTCCTGATTTTACTAAACCTTTTGTTGTGGAATATGATGCTTCAGGTGGAGGAATAGGGGTTGTCCTAAAGAAAAGCCAACACCCCATAGCCTTTGAGAGCAGAAAGTTGTAGCCTCATGAAAAACTTTACTCCATCTATGATAAAGAAATGCTAGCCATTATGCATGCATTGGCCAAATTCAAACAATACTTGGTGGGAAGCAAGTTTGTCGTGAAAACTGACCACAATAGTCTAAGACACTTTCTCACCCAAAAAGATCTAAATGAACGGCAACAAAAGTGGGTAAGCAAGATTCAAGCTTATGATTTTGATATCGAATATGTCAAAGGAAAGAATAATATAGTATCATATGCTTTGTCAAGAAGGCCTTCTTTTTCTCTCATGGATATTGCCAAGGATTGGAAAAACATGCTACTAGTTGAATATGCAACTTTAGTATATTTAAGGTTGCAGCCTTATAAACAAACATCTCTCAAAAAGAATGGAGCAGAAAAATTAAAACCAAGGTACTATGGGCCATACAAGGTAGTGTGGAAGGTTGGAGAAGTAGCATATGAATTAGAACTTCCGGAAGGGAGTAAAATCCACAATGTATTTCATGTTTCTTGTCTCAAGAAAACTCTTCGTCAGCAATTCATCACTTCAGAAATACTTCCACCTTTTGATGATGAAGGTCAGCTCACACTTGTTCCGGAAAATATTTTGAAGACACGAGAAAGAAGGTTGAGCAGTAGAATCATCAAAGAATATTTAGTGCAATGGAAGGACTTACCAAATGAAGATGCCACATGGGAAGAGGAGAATATTTTGCAGCATATAAATTTGAAATTGCTTGAGGACAAGCAATCTTGGGTGGGGAGCACTGTAATGTTCCCATTCAAATAAGTGCATAGTAAGACAATCCCATCAATCCTACTAGTTTTCTAGGTTGGATGGAACATATGGGATGGTAATAAGGAAGCTAATAAATGATATTTAGACATTAGAAGGGTTCAAGCATTTAACAAATATGGTGAATAAATAAATTCAATAGAAATTCTAGGTGGCAAGTGGTTTTGGAGACATATGGAGGTGGTGGGACCCACACTAGTTTGATTTGTCAATGACACATGGCAAATCTCTCTTGACAATTCAAATTCATGGGAAGGTGGACACTCTTGGGTGAGTTGGTAAGTCGTAACACATGGAATTGAGCATTTTAGGTCAAAATGGGATGGAATAGTAACCTCCATGGGAGAGGGAGAGTCAAATTGGAGACTAGTGGACACTTGGGCTAGATTCCCTAGTTTTATGACAACAATAATGAAGCATCTATGAAATTTATGAAAAAATTCAGACCTGACTTCTTACACCTGACCATTATGACATGTAATCCCCAAAAATAGGCTCAAGGAAGGCACTCATGGAGTTGGGGAAATCTAAAGAGACTCAAATTCGAATTTGGGAGAAGATGGAAGGTTAGAACTAGGAGACAAGTGGCAAATGAGGAATATTTTCTAAATGGAAAATTATTGAATCTATTGAGAGGATTTCGACCCCTTGAAGGCTAATGTTGGTTATAAAATGTATAAATCAAGTATGAGAATGGTTTTTGATGATTTGAGAAAAATTGCATTTGTGAAGAGAGAACTAGTGGATGACTAGTTTCTTGCCTTAGACAATTTCGAGGGTGAAAGATTCCCATCCAAGTTGGTGTTTAGAGATGCCACTCAAGTATTTCATGGTGATTTAATGTATTTTTATTTGAAGGTAGCAGCTATAGGAAGTTTCATGGTTTGGTTTAGTGCAGCACTTTCTCTCCACCATTTCCAGTTTTGAAGGCATATTCGGGCTCCTTGAGGGAATGCGCTTTGGGTGAGATCTTGCACTCATTGGGAGAGATTCATATGATATTTTTCTGATTGTAATAGATTCATATCCTCTGTTCTTCATATTCAAAGACTCTCAGGTCGAAATACCCATTGATTGTATGCAAAATTATTGATTAATGAGCAAACAATGTCCATTTCCCCAATGCTTTGATGTATGACACTATAATGTTGATTATTTAGAATGGATGGATGATTATCTGATACATTTTTGATTCATATACTACCATGGATATATTTTACAAGTTTCATGTACTGTACTTGAGCATTTGAAGCATTTTTACTCAGTTTGTTTGTATTGAGAGGTGAAATAGTGCCATTTCCGCAAGGGTCGAATTGGGGGTTTTTGATATTGAATGTGAGAGAGTTAGAACAGTAGTAAAAATCAATTAATGGTGTATATGAGACCTTAATAACATAATTAACACATTATATACCTCTTTTCATAAGTTCGTGGGAGTTTGGAGGCATTTGGAAGGCCATTTGCAGTGTTATCCCGGGGGGATTTGATGCACAAATTACTAGTCAAATTACATATATTGATCATAATACAAATCAAGTTTGCAGCAGCATTTTGAGGGCCATAAAACATCCCTGAACCTAATATTGAAGTCTAAATATCATTCATACACTCCTACAGAATATTTGGGAGCAGTTGGGTTGATTTGGAGGTCAAAATAGTAAAACTAGTCAAAGGTCGAAATTGGGGAAAAAGTGGAAAAATTGGCATTTTAATAAAATTTTGAAAAAGCGTCCTTATAGGAAGTAATACTGAAAAAGCTTCAGACTCTCTGACTGAGGTCACTGTACCATAGACCTCTCTCACCATAGAGAGACCCTCTTTAGATTCGATATTGCGTCCGCCCAAGAGCACGATTCGAAAAGTTGTTTTCAATCCTAATGCTCGTGCAGCACAAAATTACAATATGGTAGAGGACTTGGCCCAAGATCCTTGTGCCATGTGCACCCTGGAAGTTTTGTAGAATTGTCCCGATCAACGCAAAACTCTCCTTGCTGCTATTGGTGCAGTTGACTTGGATTCCTCGAACACCATCATGTTCCGACTTGACAGCCTTGAGCCGAGGCTCTCACACCAGCTCGCATTCCAAGTTGCTATGAACATTGCTAGGAAGATTGTCCATCGTACCCTTTTGGACAAAGGAGCCTCCACTTCTGTCATGTCCATGGCTTGTTGGAGAGCCATTGGCTCCCCTGAATTGAATCGTTCTCCTACCACGTTGAAAGCATTCGACAGGCGTGGCTTTCAACCTCATGGGCTCTTACAAGCTCTTGGAGTTGAGTTGGGTGGAAAGACCATAACCATCAATGTGGAAGTGGTCTCGGACCTATTAGATTATAATCTCTTGCTTGGTCGCAATTGGTTTTATACCATGTAGGTGGTAGCCTCTTCAATTTTTTGCACAGTACAATTCCCCCACCAAGGACGAATTGTTACTATCGAGCAGTTAGGTTTTTGTACATCGGATGCCACTACTCATCCTGGTGACCATGTTCCTTCCATTGGATAGATTTCAAAACAGTATGAGAGTGTAGGGGTTGGCCTATTGAAATATTCATCTCTCATGGGAATTTTTCTAGCCGCGGACCCCCCTAATCATGTTGCCATGGTGAACATGATCTCCACTGAGATTTTATCTCACTCAAACGATGCTTATCTTATACGGAATGAAGCCACAACACACCTGCTTGGAGACATGATGCCTCTTTCACCAATTGAACGTATTTATGAGGCTATCCAATCAGCTTCGGAGAACCATTTAACTATGGCCTCCCCATCTTGTTCTCTACGTCGGACATCCTCTCTACCTGATCTCTTACTTTGGACTTCTCATTCAGATGAGTCCATCCTGGAAGTAAAGAATGTTGACGACAGTCCGAGGGATGATCTCCATCATAGGTCATCTTTTCTTCCTCCCTTGGAATACATAGAGAACAACATCCATACCCTCTTTTCACCAGATATCTACCCATCCCCTCAGTCCCCCATCCTTACATGTCTTACGGACATGGAGGGAAACTTGGCCAATGTTGAACCAACCACCCTGGTAGACATCTCAGTGAAACTTGGTATAGTGGAACACTTTCGCATAGGCCAGAAGTGTCCCCCTTAAGAAATAGTTGTTAGCACGGCCTTATTTAAGCAATTTTGAGATGTGTTTGCTTGGTCATATGAGGAGATGCCTGGGATAGACCTCGAAATTGTTTCTCACAAAATAAAAACCTATCCTGACATCAAACCTGTACGTCAAAAGTTGCGACCGGTACACCCCCGAAAGACTGCGGCAATAAAGGAAGAAATTGAAAAGCTCTTAAAGGGTGGCTTTATTTATCCTGTCCCATTGACGGATTGGCTCTCAAACGTTGTTCCTGTGAACAAAAAACAGGGCACCATTCGCGTCTGTGTTGATTATCGGGACCTTAATCGGGCTTGTCCAAAAGACAACTACCCGACCCCGTTCATCGACCAGATCATCGACAACTATGCCGGAAGCGTCATATTCTCGTTCATACATGGCTTTTCTGGTTATAGCCAAATTGAGTTCAACCCAGCCGACCAACATAAGACGGCTTTCATCTGCCTATGGGGTACATTTGCTTATCGCAAGCTCCCATTTGGCCTTAAAAATGTTGGTGCCACCTTTCAGCGGGCTATATCGTACGCCTTCCACGATATTAAGGAATTTGTGGAATCCTACTTGGATGATCTCCCTGCTCATTCAAAGCAACGCGAGTTCCACATTGATCATCTGATGACCATTTTCCTTAGATGCAGACAGTACAATATTCGTCTAAATCCTCACAAGTGTATCTTTTGCATTGAGTCTAGACGCCTCTTAGGATTTATCGTTTCAAAGAATGGGATCCGCATTGATCCCTTAAAGGTGGAGGCCATCATCAACCTACCACCCTCAACTGATGTGACCGAACTTCAAAGTCTCCAAGGGAAGGCGACTTACTTAAGATGTTTTGTGTGTAATTTCATGGAGAAAAATCAGGGCTATATGAGACTGCTTAAGAAGGACGTCTCATTCATTTTGGATGATCAAGCTCAAAAATCCTTCGATAGTATCAAACATGCCATCATGCATGCCCCTGTGCTCCAACTACCTAATTATTATTGAGATTACATCTTATATCTTGCCGCTTCTGCTACCACTATCACCATGGTTTTGGTATAGAAGGATCAAAACGCTCAGGAACATGTGATATACTATGCAAGTAAGGGTCTAGCTGACGTTGAAACTAGATACTCACATGTCAAAAAAATTGCTTTCACGGCAGTCATTTCCAACCAGAAGTTCCGTCACTACATTTTGTTCCACACCACCACTATCATTGCTGACTCGAACCCCATGTACCACGTACTGACACGTCAGGTGCTTGGGGGAAAGTATTCATGTTGGATTGTGATACTACAAGAATTTGATCTTCTTTTCAAGAAAGTTAAGTCTAAGAAGTCTTTGGTGTTTGCCGAGCTTATTTGCGACCTTCCCCATCCTGATGCAGAAGTTGAGCACAATGACTCATTTCTGGATGAATCATTGTTTCTCGTCAGTACAACTGACCCCTGGTATGGAGATATTCTACTGTATCTTCAAACCCAATGCTTCGATCCTCAACTTTCTTGCGATGACCATTGTAAGATTCATCCCCATGTAAAATATTATTTCATCATTAATGATACTTTGTATCATCGTGGCATCGATTCAATCCTTCGACGTTGTCTCACTCATGATGAGGCTGAACGCGTTCTGAATGACTATCACGCTAGGGCCTGTGGCGGTCATCTCTCTAGGATGGCTATAGCCTAGAAGATTTTGTGTGCAGGATATTACTGGCCTATCATCTTCAAAGATTATATTGAGGCCGTTAAAAACTTTCCTCCTTGCTAACACTTCCACATGAAGAAGCGCACTCATCCTACCCCACTACATCCGGTTATTATTGTTGGCCCATTTGCAAAATGGGGCATCGATTTTATGCACTGTAAGCCTACCTCGGCCGGGGGGAATAGTTACATCATTATAGCCATGGATTACTTCACAAAGTGGGCCAAGGCTATTCCTACATACCAAAACGATGGCAAAACCGCCGCACTCTTCATGTTTAATCATGTGATAGTGCGGTTTGGAGTTACGCAGGCCATAGTTACCGATCATGGTTCTCACTTTCAGAACCATATGGTTGATGAATTGAGCAATAGGTTGGGTTTTCGCCATGAAAATTTGACACCCTATTACCCGCAATCCAATGGACAGGTCGAGGCAATTAACAAGGTCTTGAAAACTATGATCCAGAGGATGGTAGGGACACAAAAGTCCAACTAGAATAATATGCTCTTTTCAGCATTATGGGCCTATCGAACCACCATTAAAACCACCATAGGATTCACTCCCTTCCAATTGGTATATGGATTGAAGGATGTTTTGCCGATAGAGTGCAAAATCCTGTCTTTACAGCTCGCGGTCGAACTTCTTCCTAACACTACTGCCGAGGAAGAATGTCTTTTGCACTTAGAAAAACTTGACGAGTCTCACCGAGATGTCTCTCTTGCTAATGAAGCACATAAGAGACGCATCAAAGGCCAGTATGATAAGTCATTCGAACCTCCTATCTTCAATGAGGGTGATATGGTCCTCACTTACGACCAGAAGCACGATAAGCTAGGAGCTAGGAAGTTCGAGTCTATGTGGCATGGACCCTACGTTATAAAACGTGTGCTGGAAAAAGGTGCCTACGAGCTTGAAGATTATGATGGAATCTCTTTAGGTGAACCCTGCAATGGGATTTACCTGAAGAGATACTATGCTTGATCTCTCATGCATAGACTTGCGTGTATATACTTTACATGGCATGTTTTTGTGTTTTTGTGTGGTGTGACGCATTTTTCTTTCAAGTGTCTTTTGATCTTATTTCTGCTTCTCATACCATGTTCTGTTTGTGTGTGCAGATGGCAACGTGCTATGGATTCGTGGACGGCACCAGCCGGCATACCCTTCACCTTGCTTCGACATCCTGGGTACTATATTCCCCAACAGGTGAGCTCATTAGCTCAGGAGGAAGTTGCCTACAGTTTGCGACCAACAATGCCACAGAATATCAGGCAGTAATCAGAACCCTAGCTAATGCCATTTCCTTGGGTATCAACCACATTGTCATCCACATGGATTCTCAATTAGTGGTTTCCCATCTGAACCGGATATACACCATCCATGATCCCATCTTACTCCATCTCTTCAGATGAGTACGTCTCCTGGAAAGGTCATTTGAATCTGTTCAATACCTGCACATTCCACGAGAGTTAAACACAGTTGCTGACTCCATGGCCAATTTCATTTTGGATTGGTACATTGCACACACATAACATCCATAATATGTAAAAGCATTCACGACATGTAATATAATGTACAGAAGCAAACATGTAAACAAGATCACATCAATAATAATTTGAAGAAGACATAATGTATAAACTGCCGATAATATGTATATATATATAAATCGCTCAAAAGTAGTGCTCGTACAAAATTTGAAGTATGATGGCTTTCAGTAAGTCTCTACAAAAATATAAATCATTATAGCTTTCAGTAAGTAGAAAAATCTGAGGCCTCTAAGCTCTTCATACAAGTCTAAAAGTGCAATCAGGCTGGACACTTGACCCATACACCACCCCTGCCTCTAACAACTCTCTGACGCTAGGTGAGAAAGCAGTCTACAGTACGAGCCACCTTGCGGAGTAAGGAGTTGAAGTGCATGGATGCTCCCACTCCAAATCTCTACATGGGCCTTGATAGGTCATCGATGGCTAGCTCTGGTACCTCCATAGTCAGCCCGGATAAGTTTCGGTACACCTCCTCCATCTCCTCGATGGAAGGATGAGCGCCTACAGGAACCACTGCCTCTCCACCTCTGTCTCTCCTCGCCAGAAGAGAGAGAACTACCGGTCGCACGGGACCCACATCTGCACACACATAATGCACTTGTCAGCACTACATCAAAAAAATAATATAATTCACAAAACTAAAAGGTACAAGGGCTTTGTTCTTACCAATATCACCCCATGCTGCACCCTCTGGCAACACTAAGTCGAGATCCTCCTGAAAGTCCGCGCCACCGTATGGGAAGTCCTCAACCATAAGTAACTGGCCTTCCAGCCAGCTAAAGAACTTGGGACCAAAATTAATGATGGGACCCCCACCATGGCGGTTCATCACCTCTGCCCACTTGAGCATGTGTGGATCTCTAAGATCCCTGTCATCCAGTACCACCTGCGGGCGCAAGAGAGGAATGACACTATGATCGATTCGTATCCAAACTACTTGAGCTCCCCGTGCCGACACTTGGTTAGTTGAGCTCGGATGTTGGAGAGGAGACAGTCGCACCAGTTGAAGATCATGGGAGACATACAGTCTTCCGCATATAACATCTGAGTCCAAGAAGCCATATTTGGAGCTTGGCTACCCGCCACCCTGGTAATAGTGAGCAATATGGTCCTCAGTGGGTGACTCACCACATCTCTGATGAGTATCTTCCTGTTAGAAGGACGAGAAGAAGCTATGCAGTGTTGTGCCACCATGTCCTCCACTGTACGATCACTGGCCCGTGTCCCAATGAGTTGTATAGCGTCCCCTCTTCAGGACAAACCGATCAGAAAGTAGATATCCTCAATGTCGATCGTGAGGATATGCTCACCTATAACAAATTATTATTGGGCCGCATCCCAACTCTGGAGCATGTGTGTCATGAACGGGATCTGGGCTCTCATCCCCCGTATCTCGAAGAACTTGAGAAAACTACAGTTTCACAAAGCAGTCACACATTGTGGATCATTTGCGGCTTGCTCATCTTCCACTTCATGTTCTCTTTCTTGCCACTCTAATACCATCTTTTCTTTCTAGGAACCTGCTAAAAGGGGCATTTAAAACATGTTAGGTCCTTTCCCAACTTGCACAAGCTCACTTTTTGGAATAGTTTTGATGTTTGAGTTGTGGGTTTCCACTGTCGCACCTCACCTTTAGGTATAGTGGGATGTCATTGTAGGTCCCATTTTTTAGGCTTGCAATGACTCAGGCTCATCGCAAGTCCCGAAAGGGCCACTTACGATGAGCCGAGGGCGCAATGGCCCCTCCCCAAATCATCAAAAAACTCAAAAAATGAACAAAAATTGGAAAACTAAACCACTGGAATGTTGCAAGACAAGATTTAGGCCTACCTAGTCTGGATGGTTGAAGAAATGGAGGATTGTAGCACCCAAAATCAACAAAGGAAGTTTTGGCTCCAAATTGGTACTTCTCCACCCAAATTGGCAATTTGAACAATGTTTCTATTTTTTGGCCCATATTTCTATTTATAGAATAGAATGGAATATTCATTTTCAAATATTTCGATGCTTTTGGGCCATTTACTATGGTTTCGACTGTTTGTCATTATATTTAGGGCTATTTGACACTTTTTCTAGTGTACAGGAGTCGTAAAGTGGTCTTTTGTAGCATTTCTTGCGTTACCAACGGTAATTACAGGTATGAACACTCCTTTGAACGTTTTGTCATTATTGTTTTTGGTTAGTCATAATTATTGCATGAGGATGAGTTTACTCTTCATTTGTTCTCGTACTCACCCAACCAGGAGAACAAGTACCGAGTTATGATTTATCACTTTTCTGGGCTCGTTAAACTTCCATGGAAAAGGACACCCCCCAGAGTCTATAGTTAAGCTCTTTTCAGACTCCCTAAAATTGAAAGGATTGCCAAGCGAACTTGTCATGTTCACGCTTGTTAAAGTATTTGAATGGTCGTCTTCCTGGTGATAGTTTACCCCTTTTTCGGGCTAGGGGGAACTAATTACGAAAATGAATACTCCAGCCAATCATGACTGGAAGAGTCCTCTCCCACGTTGTTTTACCCTTTTTCGGGCGATGAGGCTAACTTTACGAAAAAGAACTGTTGGAGTCTTCTTTAGTTCTTTTTAGACTCTCGAAATATGAAATGACGACCGAGTTTGCCTTCTATGGACTCGTTAAATTTTCACATTGAAGGGCCCGTCATGGGACAAAACCCTCCTATCCTAGGTTCGAAAAATATTTGAGATTGGACTCATCTATGAGATGAGTTATACCGAGCATCTGGTTACCCTCATCAAGCTCATAAAAAAAACATGAGGCACTCATCATTCATGATGGGGAAAAATGAAATTGTTTGTGTTACATACCTTAGTGGTAGTATATAGTCATTCTTGAACATGGTACTCATCTGCATTTGCACACCGATACTTGGGTCATCTGTTTGTCTATGAGTTCCTGCTTACTTTCTGAGTCCTATTACTCCTCTGATTCATTTGGAGAATGCTTCCACTATTAGTTGCATTAGAAGTTTGCGTCATGTCAATACTGCCAAGTCATGCCATGCCCATGTTGAAGAACACATTCATCACTCATCATTTTTAGTTAGTACACATGTCGTCATGCTGTTGTTACTTTGAGTCATCTCACATGTTATTGTACCATCCAATCCACTCTACACATCTTTTGTCGTGTTTCGTGTTGATTGATGGGGGATTCATTATGGCCCTCCTTCGACGGATTCGTCCTTGTCGACTTTAGCACATCATCCAAGGATTGAATCTAGAAACTAGTCAAGTACCTTGGTCATGCATGCCTCAATGGCAGGTCACCTCACTTTCATCATGACTTTACATCATTGACTCATGATCAAGAGATTTCATCTTACGTTCGACGTCAACTCATTTATTCATGCTTGATGATATGTACTGTGATACCTTGGGAATTATTGACATTAATGGTGATCTCCCTCGCACTTGTTAATGGTTTACATCAATGACCGGTAATCAAGTAGTTTCTACCATGTTTAATGTCAAGACATTTGTAATCACATGGATAGATTCGTATCATTGTGGGTTCAGCTTGAAGACCCTGGGGAGTCATGTTTTACCCAAGCTGCGATGGATTTTGTATTGAGTCATATTACATGGATCCACTTTTGTATTGGTCATGGCCGTGTTATCATCTCATCATGGATCTACACTTGTGTCTAGTAGCCATGATTGTGTTCAGTCGGTCATTACTCCCATGGATCTGCAATGTATTGGTCGGCATCCATGTTGTACTACATATGAGTTTGTCAGTTCGGAGTCAGTTGTACTGCAGCAGCGTCCTTCATCCGACAAGTCTTTTGCCATTATTTCTATCAAAGCACTTCACATGTACATCCTTAATAGCTTCATGCTTTGGGGGGAATTTTGTTACACCTAAAATCTACCCATCATCATGAGTCAGTGTATACATCCCTGAAGTCACTTGGACCAAGTATTCATTTGGGAGGATTTGTACCCAGTTTGTACAACCTTTTGAGAGGTCGTTGTATGTTTCACACTAGCAACATGTAACGTCGCAGGTTTCTCCATAGCAAGGTGCGACGAGGTCTGTTAATGGGAAAAAATAGCCATTTCGATATCTTTCTCGAAGCTTGCTCATTTGGGGGCTTATCCCTGATCTCTTGGAGAGTTGGTACTCAACCCCTGACTCATTGGGAAGATCCCCTATCTCTATCCTACCATCTCTCATCCTATCCTATCCATAACCTCATTGACTTAGTCCTATATGTACGAGGCTCACTTCCATACCAAAGGGAGGAAGACTATGGTATCTACATGCTGGTGAAATCTCTCTTAGGACACCTTCACTCACCTCTTGGAGAAATCATGCTTCCTTGGAAGGGCTTGGCAATTGTCTTGTGTGGAGAAGGGTTGCTACGTTAAGTCATTGGTTGTAGTTCTATATCTCTATCATGTACTCCTCTATTTGCAGTAATACAAATGCTTTCCACCAATATCGTTCTTATGTGTAATGATGTTGTGTTGTTTACCTACTTAATTGTTTACATAGATCTCTTATTGTATAGATGCTCTTTACTCGTTTCTCTTTTCTATGTCTTGACAGGTCTTGCAGCTTGGATCTGACGACTGTGGGACATGGAGAAACATTCGGGAGAAAGGGTAGAAAATCAAAGAGGTAAGACATCTAGCACTTGATCCTTAAGTAGATCTAGGAAATGTGTTTGTAGTCTGTTCTATTTGTTCTAGACTCGCATTGAGCTAGGGACATCTTACTTGCCTCTGGTCGAGTGGATTGTCCTGTAACATTGTCGCATGGCCAAGTCGCAAGGAAGAAAGGGAATATGAGTATGCGATGGGTCCGAGCCCACCGGACAGGTGTCGGCCTGGGAGCGCATCACAAAGAGGAAAGAGCAGTGAACAATGCCCAGTTAGGTGCATGCAATGGTGGCAACATATGCAAGGATCTACGATAGAGATGATCTTTTTGGGATCCAAGGGTTCTGGTCTATTTACCGAAAAAGGAGCTTGAGTCTCCAACAAATCTACGGTTCAGGTGGAAAGAAGAGTCAGATCAACAGCTGGTGGGGGCCGAAAATGCATAGAGTATAACAAGGGGGACCCCACTAGTAGACGAAGGACCTAAAAGCTAAGTCGAGTATAGGGACTCACCATAGATACACGTCTAAGAAGAAATGAACTGTCCTCATACATCGTTGCACCAAGAAGTAGCACGAGGGATAGCGACATGCTAGATGAGATGGTATGGGTCCCGCTGGATAGGTGTTAGCTCGACAACTTGTCGCATAGAGCGAAGATGATATAGGAGAAGCTTTTTGGGTGCATGCGATGCTACCCCTTATATGCATTCAAATGAGATCAACGACCCAGATGAATACTAGCGGAGATGATCAGACGGTGGAAATGGATAGGTTGTCAAATCAACAAGTAAAGGGGCAGTCATATCTGACAATGGAAAGTAAACATGTGAGAGTTCAAATGGCTGAGATCAAAGGACGGCAGGCCAAAGAGCGCGGAAGTTATGGAAATATGGTTATATATATAAGAAGTTCCCGCAAAGATTGAAATTTGTTTCAGAAGCCTGTCGAAGTCAATGATCCTCTCAACGAGTGGCAGACGACGAAGGTGACAAAACATTCGACAGGGTGCATGCAATGCTTTCGAAGGTGACAGGTAGGGTCTCTAACCACCATTTTCTGAAAAATCTAAGTCTTTTACAGTCATAAGATGACGAAAGAAGAAGCTTCTACTAGTGATAGGGTTAAGATAGCCTTGGAATATAGAGACGTAGATGTATTTGACACATCCATTCGGCTCCCAGTTCCAGAAATTAAGAAGAGACTGGAAACCTTGCATGAACAGGGACTAGATATCCATGGAGTCTTTAGGTCGTCGTTCATTTTCTTTTGCCTCGACCAGGTGCTCTCTTTTCCTAAGTTTGTAGCATGGTGTTCTTCTAATTACTCAGAACCTGAAAGAGTAATTATGGATGCTCGTAGGTCCAAAGTCGTATGTAATATAGATGCGTTAGCTATTAGGGATTCCTTTTTCATTCTAGAGTCTCAGTACCAAGACTCGGAGGGTTTTTTTCTGAAGAGTCGGTGGTTTCCTTGTACTGTTAAATAGGCCCCGAAAGCCATCAAGCCTTCTTAACCACATGCTTAAAACCTGACTCCAAAATCTCCGAGAAACCCTACCCCCTAAATGTCATCCTTTTTTATGACAATTCCCAATTGGTTCTTTCTTTGTTAGCTCAGTTTCTAGGGTTGGATACTGATTTTTGGGTGACTGAAGTCTAATTAGGTTTACTCTTTAAGATTAGCATCAGTTTGGCCAGGTCCGAAAGCGGGCTTATCCCACCCCTAAGGTTTGATGAATTTTTGGCAGAAAAGATACATGTACAGTTAAGCAATTTCCCAAGTACTAGATTTTTTAGATATTAGACGCAGTTAATGAAAATGATTATGTATAGTAGTGCCGAAATCCCACATTTCTCCTCACTGCTTGAGACCGGTGTTCTAGTAGACAATGTTTTCAATTATTTGAGCTATGTTTTTCCCCCTGTTTATAAAATCATTTTTGGGGAAGAATTGCCTAGAGTGCTACCTGAAATGAAAACAATGATGCAGTTGAAGGAGGAACTGGCAGTCGGTGACTGGTTTTTGTTACAAGAAGCTACAGTTATTAGATTGTATGGTTTTGTGCAGGAGCCTTATGTTCTACCCACTTTTTTGACATTGCAGATCTTTGCTCTTGAATTTATCAGACAAAAATTGGCCTTGGAAGAGATGCAATTCCTGAAACATAAGAAGAGCACATATGTGAAATGTCCTTGGAAGGTAGGGCCTTTCATTGTGAAGAATAAAGAAGCTTTGTTAGAGGTGGAAGAATTATTGAAGTCGCTAGGGTTCAGGAAGGAAGAATTATTTAATAATGGATTTAGATCAAGTGCTGGACACCATGGAGGTGGGCCGAAAAAGAGACTTAGAAGAAGTCATGGATATGGATACTGAAGAAGGTAATATAGACAAACGACCTAAATTAGAAATACAGGATGAGTTAGTTGTTGCGGCCATTCAAGCCGAGTCAATTGCTTCCCAAACTAAAGAGGAGCTAGTTGTTGCAGCAACTCAAGAAGGATTGACTGTCCAAATGAATAGTGGAGGGGTAGATGATGAGGAATCTTCCACTCATGAGATCTAGGTTGTAGAATACAAGTTTCAAGATGTTCAAGAGGGAGATGTCAGTAATAAGTTTCGATCCAAGGCCAACCTCTGTGAACAATATGATCAAAAAAGCGGGCCTCAGCCTAGAGGCTATTTGATTCAATGCCTATCGCCAGAGGTTTGTCTAAGACTTCCTTGATTACTAGCATAAGTATAAATGATAACATCTTAAACTTAGCAGTATTGACGGAGGATGGAGTGACCGAGACAAGGATCAATTGGAAAAAGATACCAGTACCACACAAAATCCAGTTTCACAAACATGTTACTGACCTTGTGTATGATGATTTTGTGAAAGCATCCTCGAAAAGTGATAACTTGCTGGTTACTGTGAAAAAACTGGAAAACCAATTGAAACTGGAGAAAAGTGAAAATCGAGCTCTTCAAAATCAGGTCAAAAAGGTACAATTTGACCTAGTTGTAAGTGATGGTGGAGGTAAAATCATGAGCAAGCTGTTGGCGGAGAAAGACAAACTGATTCTTAAACTGCAGAAGAAGGAAAAGGTTCCAAATATATGGCTAATTGAACCTCCCGAAGAGACAAACTTTGAAACACAAAAATATGACTTATCTAAGTAAATAAGTGAATGCAAAGAAGAATTGTTGAAGTTTGCAGAGAAGGAAGATAGCTGGAAAAAAGAGAGAATAAGCTTAGAAAAGCAGCTTGATGATTTGAAAACTAACTTGTCCAATTTGGACATGCAGCCTACCAATTCAAACCAAACTGGGGAAAGCAATGGTACCAATAGTCTGGTGTAGGCTATGTCTCACGTTAGCCTGAAAGACGTGGAGATCAAACAGCTGAAAGAAAAAGCTCACAAGTTGGAAGAAGAGAGTAATAAAAAGGAAGAAGATCTGAAGGTCCTCCAAAAGAAGCACAAGGAATTGATTGAGATGAATAAAAATCTCACTCATCAGGTTACCGAGCAGGTGGCTTTGCAAGGATGTAAGCACTTGGTATGGGAAAGAATCATTAAGGAAGTTGAGAGCTTTAGACCCTACCTTGAGTTTATAAGGATAAAAGAGAAAACTATTAGTGACGTTCTAGAAGGTTCTGAATTTGCAAAAGGGACCCTAATCCAAAGGCCTAAAGAAATGACACTAACTGCCATCACTTTCCTTAATGATCTATCCGAAGAAGAAAGGATTAAGTTGAATATTGGGAACCGGATCCCAACACTTGCAGCGGCACAGAGGGTCCTGGGGAAATATGCACAGATCGAGAGTGTGGAAGCTAAAGTCGAAGAAATGAAGGGACAAGTGGCAGAGTTCAAAGGACTGTTTGATAAGCTCATCAAAATGGGATTACCTTCATTCTGGAAAGATGACCAGGAGCTAATCTCCCCTAAGGATTATAAAAACCTATTGTGGATGATAAGAATGGATCATGAAAAGTTCAAACATTTGAACCAGCTGCTTATAGGCAAGGCTCTGATGGAGTTGGTCGAAGAGGACTTTGAAATCTTGAATAGGTTGATTTCCATTGGCGAAAGGATTCCCCCATTTTCCTACGCAAAGCATATCGAGATATGAGTGATGGTAAAGGAAATGATGGACTATGACCTCCCACCTGCAGACCAATGGGCTAATGTAGAAAAGTATAGCAGATCGCTATACTTTCTCCATCTTCCATAGTGATACTTGTCTTTTTATAGTTGTTGATGTTGGCTCGGAATCAAAGACTTCTTACAAAACTTTCCTATTTTTGATAATTTGTAATATTCTTTGAGTCGGCTATATAAATAGCTAGTTGCAACTATTATTTTACTATCTTTACTTTTTACTTGAAGTAAATGTTACTTAGTAAGAATACCGATGGATTGTAAGAAAGCAATTAGGCCAGTTTCTACCTGTTTTCTGTTTTTGTTGTGATAGTGGCAAAACAACCTGAATGAGGTGTCACTCTGATATAACTGTTTTTAGTTTAGATGAGTTGAGCAAGAGGACTCCCGACATCTATATATGCGATGTAATAGAATGATAAAGGGTTGAAAAATATTGTTGAAAACTTTTATGAGAAATTTGGTGTATTGTTCTGTAAGACATTTTCGGCTATGTTTTGAATAAAGATTTGCAGAGCTGAGCCAATGTTTTCAGGGATTCTTTTGTAACTGGTCTTGTAGTATGTTCCTTCTTTTTCCATGTGAATTGTGTATCTCTCATTGTTAATTCCAGGATGTAACATTCTGTCATACTTGGTGTAGTGTGATAGCTAAGTAGAATTCATAGAAATTATGCTCTACTTATATTTTTCGAAGTATTCCACCATTACTTCTCCGCTAAAATTGATATAGGATTCATCTTTGTATGCCTTATGTCAATGGATTGTTTCTTTCTCTTATGTTTCACCAATTAAAATCACTTTGACTACGAGCTGTTTGCTATCTTGCCCCTTTGTTAATGCATTTGTGAAGCATTTGTAATGAATTTTCAGAGTTTGTTTGAATGTGACTCCATTGCCCAACTAAAGATTCATATGTTTCATCCAAGCTACATTTAAACCGTTTTGTTTCCAATAGAAATCTGATCATCTATATTGTTGTAATTGAATATATTGAATGATGAATGCTCGTGCATGTTTTTATTGTTGACAACTTTGATTATTCCAGTCTTTCATAGATCTGTAAAGAGAACCATCTCAGACTAAGCTAGGTTAATAGCTTAAGTCTAAATATTGGTTAGTGGTCACCCCAGTTGGCCCTCTCCCACAACCTAGGGGGTCATTTTGGGTGTTAACACACATCTCAATGTTATCAACAATTAATGAGTGTGATGTAGGGACTTTTGACAGGTACCCATTACGAAAAATAATTGTCATTGAAGTGCTTATATGTGATGGAAACATTTGAGCACTTGTTTGAGGATTTCATATTTACTTGTTTTGTTGAATGTATAGCCATATAAGCTTGATTTCCAATTGTGATTTGTTGATCATAGTATAAATTTCGTCTTGACATTTTTCCTTTGTAAAAAATCCATACTTTTTTGTTACATTTTGTATATGTATAAAACAAATATACTTATATAATGGAAAAACCATCCTATTATGTAGTGTTTGATGAATTTGTTAATCATTTTGACCTTTTTGTCAAAAACAAATGTGGTTTGCTCCATTTTCCATCCTGGAGAATTATTGTCCATCTTTGACACTTTCTTTGATAACATATTCATTGTATTTCTCTCTATTAGTTGGACTACTACTTTGTATCATTGGAGACTTTGTTGATGATTTTTGATATTTTCCTTAATACCATTTACATTGGGTTTTCTTCAACTTTAACATGATATTTTCCATCTTAATCTTCATTTGTTTTCGGGGATATTATTTGAAAAAAAATTAGATTTCTCTCCTCACTCTAAGAATTTTTGCATATGTTCATTCAAAATTGTGCTTTTTTCACCAATTCTAAATAGGGTCTTGTGAAGGTGTTCTAAAAGTTACAATTTTAAACTAGGAGTCTTTATTTAAACTTGTGTTTCCTTGGCTAGTTGTGAAGAGGTTTATGCGAAAGTGTTTTGGAGGCTATAATTTGGTAACATTATTTTTAGAGATATTTTATGAACCTCAGTTAGGATGTTGATAGAATTGTCCATATTTATATTCCCTACATAATTAAACGTTAAGGAAGTATTAATTTACTATTTGTTTTGAAATTTATTTCTATTTACCACATTTGTTGTAATTTTACATTAAGGGGGGGATGTTGGGATGTAGTATTTAGTTGATAAAATATACTCTTGAATGTATCAAAACCTTAGTTACTATAATTGTATCAAGGTTTTCCTTTATGCTAAGTTTCAAAAATTGTGCCCCTAGGTCAATAATGGTTAAATTTGATTTTGTGTTGAAAATAGTTAATGGGTGCTCTTGTGATCTTGGTGGGTTAGAGTCACACACCTTGTGTGGATGGTCTATGATTATAGATGATGTTAGTAAGTTCCCTTTCTGGTTCCACACTTAGGCATAAAGGGAATGAGTAATTATTAAATATTTTCCAATACTCCATCAAGTTTCCTAGGCATGGGGATATAGTAGTGGGGAAACACATTTGGGGCATGTGTGGATAAAACCACCAAAAATTTAGAGAGAAACATGGAGGGTAAGGCATGTTGAGGTCCCTCACATAGGGGACCACATATCTAAATGGCTATGACTATCTTCATGATTTTTAAATAATGGACTGTAGGAATCACGTTTGTTGTTAGACACTTAAATAAGAATAGTTGGATATCATATCTCTTAAAATTTTGTTGTTAACATTTAAACCCAAACCATCCCAATGAAAACCAAAATCAAAATCGTGAATTTTTTTGGTTGATTGGTTGTTTCTACTAGCTTAATCATTGCATCTTGCTTGTAGCTTCCCGTACCTCCTTGGTGTCTTTGAAAAAATAATCACATTCTTCCTCTTCCTCTTGTAGCTTGAAACTCTTCAGAAAGATAAATTAGTATATGAAAGATAAATTTCAAATGGTAAGTGTAAATGCCAAATAGATATGGAAAATTATATGTGGAGGCATTAGGTTAGGTTAGGAAATTTTTTATTTTTTTTATTTACAAAATTCATGGGGTGCATCCACATGCTCCTCTTTTTGGGAGGTATTATTGCAATGTCAATGTTTTTGGGATGTGGCATCCACATGTCCTTTATATTATGAATTGTTCCCTCCCCATACTAGTAAGAAATTATCTTATGTTTCATGGAGTTTCACAAAAATATGAGATGTGGTAAAACATTTCACGAGCTTCCAAAACATACTAGGGTTGGAAGGTGCACAAGGAGCACATCCCCAACACTGGGGAGCATGTCCCATTGTTAAATTGAGCTTTTCCATTTAAAACTAATGTTTCAAGGAATTTATTATAATGTTTCAAACAATAAGAATAATTTTCTCTCAAAACTATTTTAACTATTATAACCCCTTTTGCATAGTCATATTTTGTTTTTGTTTAAATCAATTCCCCAATACTTTTTAAAATATTCTCTCTTACTAATCACAAGGGAAATGACCCAATAGGAACAAAATATTGTGTCATGCCATTATATTCTAGTGGTTGAGAGGAACGGATATAGACTTGCATTTCAATACTATTTTGAATTATCTTCTAGTAAAGAGAATATAGAGTAGGCAAGAAAGTGGAGTCTCCATGCTATACTTTTTTCCTATTAGTAATGATTAAGCTACTAGCTTAATCATTGCATCTTTCTTGCAGCTTCTAGTACCTCCTTGGTGTCTTAGCAAAAAGAAACACATTCTTCCTCTTCCTTGGTAGCTTGAAACTCTTAATAAATATAAATTAGTATATCAAAGTTAAATTTCAAATGGTGAGTGTAAATGTCAAATAGAGATGGAAAATTATATGTGGAGGCATTAGGTTAGGTTAAAGGAAAATTTTATTTTATTTTATTTTTTATTTAAAAAAATGTTTAAAAAAATCATGAGGGGAATCCATATGCTCCCCTTTTTACGCTCAGGTATTATTGGAGTGTCAATTTTTTTGGGAGGTGGCATCCACATGCCCTTTATTTTATTAAGTGCTCCGTCCCCATACTAGTAAAACATCATTTTATGTTTCATGGAGTTTCACAAAAATATTAGATGTGGTGGAACATTTCACAAGGTTCCACAAGATATTAGGGTTGGGAGGTGAACACGGAGAACATCCCCAACCTTAGATAGCATGTCCCATTGTTAAATTGAGTTTTTCGATTTAAAACTTATGTCTCAAGGAATTTATTATAATTTTTCAAAAAATAAGAATACTTTTCTCTAAAAACTATTTGAACCCCTTTTCCATAGTCATATTTTGTTAGTGTTTAAATCAATTCCCCAGTACTTTTTAAAATATTCCAATATTCTTTTTCTAATGGTATTTATACCTTCACTAATAACTCTATTAAAATTACATTCAAATTCTCAAATATGGTAACTTTGATTTCACCTCCCAATTCCCTCTTACAAATCACAAGGGAAATGACCGAATAGGAACAAAATGCTGTGCCATTCCATTATATTCTAGTGGTTGAGAGGATCATATATAGACTTGCATTTCAATACTATTTGAATTATCTTATAGTAAAGAGAATATAGAGTAGGCAAGAAAGTGGAGTCTCCATGCTATACTTTTTTCCTATCAGTAATGAGAAAGGTCACTACTAGCTACTTGCTTTTTTTTCTTGAAATATATTTGTCTTTGTTGTAGAAACTAGCCTATTATTGATGTAGAAAGCATCAAAATGTATATTTTCTTTAACCAACATTCAATATCCCTTAATTAAGGAAATCCTAAGATTCTTTGTAATGATCTTTGGAATGCCTCAAAATTTAGAAAACCAACATGCTTCAAAGAAAAACTATTTTTTTAACGCCACGACATAAAAAGTATGTACATTTTAGTAAATGATAGAGTATCCCTAATTGTACAAGCGATTTTCTAGTCATAAACCCATAGCCCAAAAATTCCTCCAAAAATAAATGACAATTTTTTCCCAATGGATGATATAGAAAGGAAGGTCTACAAACTTTGATTGCCCATGAGGACACTAAATAAATAAATATATAGTGGCTATAAAGTGATACCTTCATGGTTTTTTTATCACATTAGGACTTAATGTTATCTAAACATATTTTTTTAATCAATATATGACTTTAAAATAGAATTTGAAGTTACAATGTCAACTGAAGAATCTCTAAATAATCACCTCAAATAATCCTCCCTAGAGCATTTTGTTTCAAATGGCCAAGAATTAGAGTTTTATTGTTTTATTATTCTATCAAATGTCCTACTTGGATAGGCCTATTGGTACACATATTAATTTGTTGCTTAATCCTCATTGGCTTGTCAAATTTTCGTTATTGAATCTTGACATTTCAAGACATCTAATTTTTTGACATATGGAGAAATTTATGTCTAAGAAAGGTTTGATCCCTTAAGTCTCACAAGAAACCCTCATTGTCACCCATTTTGAGCTTTCCAAAGGTCTTAAATTTTGAAATAGGTTGTTTAGGAATGGGGAAATATGCCAATATACTAAAAAACTTTGTTAAAAAAAACTATTTTGAATAAGCTTTTGGAAGAGTGTAATGGCCCTTTATTTTAGCCATGTTCTAATAAGAATTAGGGCTCATGTGAAAACATTATTTTAGATGTCACGATAATGTTCAATACATTATTTTAGATTTCATGCAAGTGTTCAACACATTATTTGAGGATAATTATGTATTTAAAACAATTAACTGAAAAGTTTCAAATCACATTTGATATAAATAGAAACTATTTTAAATCGAACCTTTTATTAAGGACCTCTCATTATAGTGGCCACCTATGACCGTTTACACTATGACCATTTACACCAACCCATGTTGGAGTGCTTCTAGGTTAAATGATTAACCTACAATAAGTTCCTAACCCAATTTTATTCCACTTTAAGTATAAGGGAAACATTTCAAACATGGTTGTTGAATTTATGTTCAAGAAACTTCTAAAGATCCTCAAGAAATTGTAATTTAAACTTTATTCTTCTCCCTCTTCCTACGGGTTTCACACATGTTTTAATAGTAGAACATTTTCTTTGCCCTCTACAACTTTGTTTGGATAATAGAAAATGATAAATTATTTGAACTTATGCTTAGACTTATTCACTTTAATGATTTTTCAAGTTCATCTCTCGCTTTGTTTATTTTCTTGACTACTCTATGATGCTTAGATTCAACTTTCGTTTCTTCTTTAAATATGTGGATTAAAAAATGAATCTACTAAGTTTTTAACTTATATTTTTTTTACAAATATTTATTTCCCTTCAGACATAAAGATATTTCAGTTTAATATTGCATGATGCCCATATATTACTATATTCATGAAATTATGTAGATGAATAGAAAATTTTTGAATTCTAACTTTCGTGTATATATGGATAGTGGAAATATTTTAATTTGAGTTAAATATTCTCCACGGTAAGACTGGTTTATGATAAATATCTACACATCTTATAAAATGTTATTGTTCCCTTTCTCGGGTGGGGTTCTAATAAACACAATATTACCAATAAAATTCTTTGTATATTAATGAATATATATGAAATATATACAATATAAAGGGTAAGATATGGAATATGCACCGAAATCCAAATATACAAAACCATAATTTTATAATAAAAAGCACTATAACATTGAAGAAGTGATGCTTACTTGCCCCAAACGCCATGTTCCCACCTCCACTACCTTGCTCTAGGAAATTAAATTTTAAGAAAATCACTAGAAACAATGATCAACTAAAGGTGTCACTAGCTTTAGCTTAAGTGACGTGTCCCTTATTTAAAATTCCCAAACAAACCTTAAGAAGGCATATCCTTGCTCAATATCATGTAGTTTTGAAATAAGAGTTACAGAGGTCCCTTTTGGCAATAGTATCATTGAAAGCACAACACAAACACATATTGGAAAATTTAGCTAGGTTTCATAAATTCCAATTATTTCCATTCAATACAACAATTTTATGATTTTTATGAGATATTTATTATGATCAAAAGTATGGCCATTACCTCCAAATAAATCTTGTATAAATCAATTTGGAAAAAAAAAACACACTGTGAGATAGTTCCGTTCCGCGGGGGGCGGGGCGAGGGTGGGGGGGGGGGTGAGATATCAAGCTGAAAAATCAGCAAAATTTGGTGGATCTTTAATATTAAATTTTTAAAGCATTTTATCTTCAGGTTAATGACAACAAATGCATCTACATCATGAGTTTTTGCATTGACTATCCTCATAGTGCATCAATATTGCCAGGAGCTAGTTATTCTTCTACTCGAGGCCGAGTTATTCTTTCTAAAACAACCTTCATATTTTTTTTTGTATAGGCATTAATTAAAATACCATGAGATTAAAATCCCTTCAAAGCTCAAAGATTATAAGGATTGTACATGCCCAACCAATTTCAAAGGCAAAGGAAAAAAACATAGTAGCCAAACCAATCTATGATGATTTAATATGGATTTCACAATATTAGTTCTAGATTCAATGAATGACATCATCTAAACCAAATCCAAAGTCACCTAAACCATAAACAACTTTTTTAATAAGTTGAACCCATAGAACACATTTCCTAATTCTGTAGTGGTGTTTTCATTAAAAAATGTATGGTTTCTTGACTTACCTAAACCATAAAAAAAAAATTAATTAGTTGAACCCATAACACGCATTTCCTAATTCTGTAATGGTGTTTTTTATTAAAAAAATATATGGTTTCTTGACTTATCAAAAAAATACAAGGATAACATCATGGATATATAGCTTATACACAACCCATAAATCATAACTACTAATATTACACACTTGTAACATGAAAATTTGATATTCTCTATCTAAAAATAACAAACAATACTACTATATTAAATAACTCATAAATCATAATTTTATTATTAAAAGAACATTGAACATTGACCATGACCATAGTTATAATTACGTCGTAAGCATTTCACTGTGGAGAAGCATAACCATCCACATCGGCTAGATTCCTCGCTCATAGAATGAATGGAATCCTGCCATGTGGATGGTCCCTCTTTCATAATATTACTATGCGTTGTTTCTTGCAATATGTATTTGCAGCGCGTGATTCAGTCCTACGACTTTCTTCAACTCTTCTTGGTGAATCGATCCAATATTTGTAGCACGTGATTTAATCCTGCGACTTTATTCAATTCTTCTTGGGCCTTTTCCATCACTACAGGATTTCTTAGTAGTTCCAACATAGCCCACTCCAACTTTGTAGTGGAGGTTTCTGATCCAGCATGCAGCATATCCTGCAGTACAATGCCAAATCACTGTTACAGTTGTGCAAACACATTTAGCTGCATGACTTGATATAGATGTCAAAGGAAGAATCAGTGTTTTAACTTACTAGAAGGAGGGATTTTATGGTATGATCTCATCCTAGATTGACCTCCGAAGTATTATGTTCAGATATCTAAAGTAAGGCATCCACAAAATCCGTGGTTTCCTGCAGATCTTTCTGGGGTGCTAGATGTTCCTCTATGATCTTCTCGTAGAATGCATCTGCTCTCTTATGAATCTCTTTCTGCTAACGAATGAGGCCTTGGATATCCATCCATTATCAGTAGGGTATGAAGTCTTCAATATCAAAAGCACCAATGAGGGAAGAAAATCCGCGAATCAATTCTCTCAATCCTCTACTATCATATCCCTCCTTGTCTGAATACTTTGAACCAAATGTCATCCTACAGATTATATTTATACCTGGAGCTGACATAGTTTTACTAACACCCACAATGGGATTCAAAACCCTGGCACACTCTTGCAGAAGAGAACAGATCATAAGAGAGACTTCTACTTCTCTTTGCAAGCTAAAGGATTCGAGCCTCTTGGGGCTCAATAACTCTAAAACACATATCCTGTGGATCTGTCTCCAGCAATCTCCATAGGGGGCGAAACCCAGATCTTTGGAATTATAAAGCATGTTTCTTGCAGAACGCGTTGTAGGTCTACTGGAGAACACATGGTCATGAGTCTTGAGAAACTGTTGGGCCATTTCTACAGAGGAGACGATCACTGTCAAAATGGATCCCAAACGCAGAGACATGAGGGGTCCATATCTCTGAGACAGAATCAAAGACAGCCAACCAGCCGCCCATAAGCATGAATTTACACAGCTTAGTTTTGTCTCATACTTCCAGTAGATATCCATCAACAGAAACAGGTAGAATGGCATCATGGAGAGCATCAGATTCAACGCATTTCGAGTGACCACTACAAATCCCTTCCTTAGGCGATTCAGGTGGGGCATTTTGAGCAACAACAGCATCAGAATACAGAAATGGGTTCCACTACATCAGCACTCTCCACTCAGAGTCGTAGAGGCAAGAAGGGCGTCACTGAGTTGCAGAACCAGTGGGGAAAGGAATTGTGAGCTCACGCGTGTGAGGGAGGTAGAGATCCCATATGAAGAGGTTGCATTCACCTGGGGCTCCTCGTTGGACTCTTCATAGTAGCATGCATACTGGCGCGCGGAGAGCATGCAAGCGATCCTCAAGTGGGCACCCTTAAAGGGCTCGGAGCCCGGCGCGTGGAGAGAAGGTAGAGGCCGGATGGGAGGCCCGCACTCTCTATCATCTGGAAACGCCATCTTTCACTCTTAAATTCCCCATACACCCTAGATAGCCACGAGTAACCGCCACCTTTCCACTCCTAAATTTCCCACTTAAATGAGGGTACAATAGGTCTTTCCATATGCCACATTTTTGCTCTCTTCAATTGCATTGTGAGCACTCTATAAAGGTCGTTATATGTGTGTGCGCCGATGCGTGAATCAATCAATTGCAGGTTTAGGTTTAGTTTTATTTTATTGCGTGTTGTTACATTGGTACATTTTTAAATTGTGTTTTTCTACACTAGCATATATTTTAAATTGGACATTTAGCATTAATGGTTTATTTTTATTTTTCTTCTAACCAAAACAAGTAGAGTTTTGATATATTGAAAAGTGATTGGGCGACAACAAAAATGCAGCAGTTTGTTCAATGACTTGAGTCCCAAAGATGTTGGTGTAGAAAGTAAGAGCCCATTTCTACATATTACAAAACATCTTCATGCACGAAGAGATTTAGCCATCCTATGCCAAATCTATTTAGCCATTCTATTTAGCCTTGAGGAGTTTCCCATGACCTTGACCATCTAATTCTCTACCAGTCCCACGTGGCGCACCAGTTCCTAAATATTCTGCTCATGTGCTTCAATTTTTCATGTTGATTCAGCTTCCTGGGCTTTGTGTTCCCTTCGTTCTTGCGCGGCCTCTCTTACGAGTTGATGGAAGTGCTCATCGAACAATCTTTCACTGAACCTCAAATGACGCTTTAAGGTGGAGACTTTATGCCAAAGAACCTTAGCTTCTATCGATACCCTATGCACACCATGTTCGGGACAACATTATGCACTACTATCACTATTACCCATTGTGAATTTCTCCACTCGAATCCACCAACCCCATCGAGGATAGGAACCTACATACCAATTCCCCAGAATATTGACGAATTGCAGTTGCAACCAAGACGAGGATCACCTAATTTCAAAATGCCAACTCCCACATCCCAACATGATGCCCCTGTCATTGATCTTTAAGACTAATTTGCTTACATCAGAGCTCGCTTCATTCCTATGCACCTCGATATTTATGTAATTCACCTTCAAGATGACAGATATGGATACACCGTACCACACCCTCCAAATTGCACTTGGAAGCTCCACCTACCTACTTGATGTCCCAAGTTCTTCCCACATTTGAGCATCATATCGAAGGGAAGGTATGTATTTGGACTTGACAACTGTGTTCATGAACTTAACATTATTATTTTTGATGGGTTGAATGCCTATGTCTTTGTAATCTAAGATTGTTACAAACTTTGCTCTTTTCCTACGAGTATCCTTCCTATGTTTTTGTTCCTTCTAAGTTTCCTCTTTTCCTACTGGAATTCATTTTTACCCCTAAAGGGCAAATGCTAATAATTAAAATACAATAAAAATACAATAAAAATAATCCAAAAGAGGACGTATGGATAAAACTGAAACAAATTTAATTAAAATAAAACAATGTATAAAAATAACTAACATGTCCTCCTTTCTTTAAAAAATATAACTAACATATCATTATCCATTTAAAAAAAAAATCACAATTTTAAAACTCCATTATAAAGAAGAAAAAACCCTATATTACACCATAGTAAAATGTAAAACAAACTCTTGAGGCTAAATAGAGTTGTTCAGGGCAAAATTTATACCAAACTGTAATGCTAAATATAGACGCCGTTAATGTAATGTGACGGATCAATGGATATGTGCATCAGGATTAAATCAAGGAAGCATTGAACACCTGAAATTTTGGACAATGTTCGAAAAGGAAACGCTGCAGCGTCATATATCTTTATCTTTGTTTAGAAAAAACACAAAATAAATAAAAATTTATGATAAAATAAAAGGATGGGAACTTGTAACAGGCGGTCCCTCAAAAGCTGGCATAAAGTGGACCCTTCAGAAAATAAAATTTGAAATAAAAAAAGCGAAAGCATGGAAGCCTCTAACGGGCAGTTTCCTAAAAGCTCAGAAAAAGTGGAACGTTGAGAGTCTGTATAATGTGTTGAGAGGGCTGATTAGAGAAAGGAATTTTGTCTCATCTAACCTAGAAAGGGTTCCAGAGAGAGGAGAAAAAAGCAAGAACTAACGGCTAGAGATGTGGTATATATTTCAAATCTTACATTGTTTCTAACATTTTTGTCCTCCTCATTCTTTGTTGTAATGTATGTGGCTGTGGTTGGATGACTGAGTCTCTGTGTGCATGAGTCTGAGTCTGTGTGTCTGGTTTGAGAACGGTTCTGGATGTCTAGGTGTGGGCATGGTTGGAGTCTGAGTCTGTGTTTCAGTCGAGTCTGAGTCAGTCTTGATAGAGGAGGAGGATGAATTGAATTTGAGGAATCTGATGATTCATCCGCTGGAACAAACAACTTCGAAGGAAAGGCAGCTCAACGTCGATCAACATCGAATACTGCTCTGTGAATGGTATATTTTGTTATTTTTTTGCCATCTGCTCTCAGAAGCCCTAGTTAGTTTTTTAAATTCTGTCAGAAATAGTAATCTTATCTCAAATCTCTTGCAATGCGTTCCTATCTCATTCCCTTAATTTGATGGAAAATATTTTTGTTGGAAGACCACCCTTCGCATTTGCCATGCGTTGGAAAAGAAGCCTTGGATATGATTCAGTCCTTCGAAACCCTTCTTAAGTAAATTGAGCCCTTTGAGACAGGTATGTATGCCTCTGGCTTCTTGAGCCCTTTGAGACAGGTATGTATATGTATAAAACAAATATACTTATATAATGGAAAAACCATCCTATTATGTAGTGTTTGATGAATTTGTTAATCATTTTGACCTTTTTGTCAAAAACAAATGTGGTTTGCTCCATTTTCCATCCTGGAGAATTATTGTCCATCTTTGACACTTTCTTTGATAACATATTCATTGTATTTCTCTCTATTAGTTGGACTACTACTTTGTATCATTGGAGACTTTGTTGATGATTTTTGATATTTTCCTTAATACCATTTACATTGGGTTTTCTTCAACTTTAACATGATATTTTCCATCTTAATCTTCATTTGTTTTCGGGGATATTATTTGAAAAAAAATTAGATTTCTCTCCTCACTCTAAGAATTTTTGCATATGTTCATTCAAAATTGTGCTTTTTTCACCAATTCTAAATAGGGTCTTGTGAAGGTGTTCTAAAAGTTACAATTTTAAACTAGGAGTCTTTATTTAAACTTGTGTTTCCTTGGCTAGTTGTGAAGAGGTTTATGCGAAAGTGTTTTGGAGGCTATAATTTGGTAACATTATTTTTAGAGATATTTTATGAACCTCAGTTAGGATGTTGATAGAATTGTCCATATTTATATTCCCTACATAATTAAACGTTAAGGAAGTATTAATTTACTATTTGTTTTGAAATTTATTTCTATTTACCACATTTGTTGTAATTTTACATTAAGGGGGGGATGTTGGGATGTAGTATTTAGTTGATAAAATATACTCTTGAATGTATCAAAACCTTAGTTACTATAATTGTATCAAGGTTTTCCTTTATGCTAAGTTTCAAAAATTGTGCCCCTAGGTCAATAATGGTTAAATTTGATTTTGTGTTGAAAATAGTTAATGGGTGCTCTTGTGATCTTGGTGGGTTAGAGTCACACACCTTGTGTGGATGGTCTATGATTATAGATGATGTTAGTAAGTTCCCTTTCTGGTTCCACACTTAGGCATAAAGGGAATGAGTAATTATTAAATATTTTCCAATACTCCATCAAGTTTCCTAGGCATGGGGATATAGTAGTGGGGAAACACATTTGGGGCATGTGTGGATAAAACCACCAAAAATTTAGAGAGAAACATGGAGGGTAAGGCATGTTGAGGTCCCTCACATAGGGGACCACATATCTAAATGGCTATGACTATCTTCATGATTTTTAAATAATGGACTGTAGGAATCACGTTTGTTGTTAGACACTTAAATAAGAATAGTTGGATATCATATCTCTTAAAATTTTGTTGTTAACATTTAAACCCAAACCATCCCAATGAAAACCAAAATCAAAATCGTGAATTTTTTTGGTTGATTGGTTGTTTCTACTAGCTTAATCATTGCATCTTGCTTGTAGCTTCTCGTACCTCCTTGGTGTCTTTGAAAAAATAATCACATTCTTCCTCTTCCTCTTGTAGCTTGAAACTCTTCAGAAAGATAAATTAGTATATGAAAGATAAATTTCAAATGGTAAGTGTAAATGCCAAATAGATATGGAAAATTATATGTGGAGGCATTAGGTTAGGTTAGGAAATTTTTTATTTTTTTTATTTACAAAATTCATGGGGTGCATCCACATGCTCCTCTTTTTGGGAGGTATTATTGCAATGTCAATGTTTTTGGGATGTGGCATCCACATGTCCTTTATATTATGAATTGTTCCCTCCCCATACTAGTAAGAAATTATCTTATGTTTCATGGAGTTTCACAAAAATATGAGATGTGGTAAAACATTTCACGAGCTTCCAAAACATACTAGGGTTGGAAGGTGCACAAGGAGCACATCCCCAACACTGGGGAGCATGTCCCATTGTTAAATTGAGCTTTTCCATTTAAAACTAATGTTTCAAGGAATTTATTATAATGTTTCAAACAATAAGAATAATTTTCTCTCAAAACTATTTTAACTATTATAACCCCTTTTGCATAGTCATATTTTGTTTTTGTTTAAATCAATTCCCCAATACTTTTTAAAATATTCTCTCTTACTAATCACAAGGGAAATGACCCAATAGGAACAAAATATTGTGTCATGCCATTATATTCTAGTGGTTGAGAGGAACGGATATAGACTTGCATTTCAATACTATTTTGAATTATCTTCTAGTAAAGAGAATATAGAGTAGGCAAGAAAGTGGAGTCTCCATGCTATACTTTTTTCCTATTAGTAATGATTAAGCTACTAGCTTAATCATTGCATCTTTCTTGCAGCTTCTAGTACCTCCTTGGTGTCTTAGCAAAAAGAAACACATTCTTCCTCTTCCTTGGTAGCTTGAAACTCTTAATAAATATAAATTAGTATATCAAAGTTAAATTTCAAATGGTGAGTGTAAATGTCAAATAGAGATGGAAAATTATATGTGGAGGCATTAGGTTAGGTTAAAGGAAAATTATATTTTATTTTATTTTTTATTTAAAAAAATGTTTAAAAAAATCATGAGGGGAATCCATATGCTCCCCTTTTTACGCTCAGGTATTATTGGAGTGTCAATTTTTTTGGGAGGTGGCATCCACATGCCCTTTATTTTATTAAGTGCTCCGTCCCCATACTAGTAAAACATCATTTTATGTTTCATGGAGTTTCACAAAAATATTAGATGTGGTGGAACATTTCACAAGGTTCCACAAGATATTAGGGTTGGGAGGTGAACACGGAGAACATCCCCAACCTTAGATAGCATGTCCCATTGTTAAATTGAGTTTTTCGATTTAAAACTTATGTCTCAAGGAATTTATTATAATTTTTCAAAAAATAAGAATACTTTTCTCTAAAAACTATTTGAACCCCTTTTCCATAGTCATATTTTGTTAGTGTTTAAATCAATTCCCCAGTACTTTTTAAAATATTCCAATATTCTTTTTCTAATGGTATTTATACCTTCACTAATAACTCTATTAAAATTACATTCAAATTCTCAAATATGGTAACTTTGATTTCACCTCCCAATTCCCTCTTACAAATCACAAGGGAAATGACCGAATAGGAACAAAATGCTGTGCCATTCCATTATATTCTAGTGGTTGAGAGGATCATATATAGACTTGCATTTCAATACTATTTGAATTATCTTATAGTAAAGAGAATATAGAGTAGGCAAGAAAGTGGAGTCTCCATGCTATACTTTTTTCCTATCAGTAATGAGAAAGGTCACTACTAGCTACTTGCTTTTTTTTCTTGAAATATATTTGTCTTTGTTGTAGAAACTAGCCTATTATTGATGTAGAAAGCATCAAAATGTATATTTTCTTTAACCAACATTCAATATCCCTTAATTAAGGAAATCCTAAGATTCTTTGTAATGATCTTTGGAATGCCTCAAAATTTAGAAAACCAACATGCTTCAAAGAAAAACTATTTTTTTAACGCCACGACATAAAAAGTATGTACATTTTAGTAAATGATAGAGTATCCCTAATTGTACAAGCGATTTTCTAGTCATAAACCCATAGCCCAAAAATTCCTCCAAAAATAAATGACAATTTTTTCCCAATGGATGATATAGAAAGGAAGGTCTACAAACTTTGATTGCCCATGAGGACACTAAATAAATAAATATATAGTGGCTATAAAGTGATACCTTCATGGTTTTTTTATCACATTAGGACTTAATGTTATCTAAACATATTTTTTTAATCAATATATGACTTTAAAATAGAATTTGAAGTTACAATGTCAACTGAAGAATCTCTAAATAATCACCTCAAATAATCCTCCCTAGAGCATTTTGTTTCAAATGGCCAAGAATTAGAGTTTTATTGTTTTATTATTCTATCAAATGTCCTACTTGGATAGGCCTATTGGTACACATATTAATTTGTTGCTTAATCCTCATTGGCTTGTCAAATTTTCGTTATTGAATCTTGACATTTCAAGACATCTAATTTTTTGACATATGGAGAAATTTATGTCTAAGAAAGGTTTGATCCCTTAAGTCTCACAAGAAACCCTCATTGTCACCCATTTTGAGCTTTCCAAAGGTCTTAAATTTTGAAATAGGTTGTTTAGGAATGGGGAAATATGCCAATATACTAAAAAACTTTGTTCAAAAAAAACTATTTTGAATAAGCTTTTGGAAGAGTGTAATGGCCCTTTATTTTAGCCATGTTCTAATAAGAATTAGGGCTCATGTGAAAACATTATTTTAGATGTCACGATAATGTTCAATACATTATTTTAGATTTCATGCAAGTGTTCAACACATTATTTGAGTATAATTATGTATTTAAAACAATTAACTGAAAAGTTTCAAATCACATTTGATATAAATAGAAACTATTTTAAATCGAACCTTTTATTAAGGACCTCTCATTATAGTGGCCACCTATGACCGTTTACACTATGACCATTTACACCAACCCATGTTGGAGTGCTTCTAGGTTAAATGATTAACCTACAATAAGTTCCTAACCCAATTTTATTCCACTTTAAGTATAAGGGAAACATTTCAAACATGGTTGTTGAATTTATGTTCAAGAAACTTCTAAAGATCCTCAAGAAATTGTAATTTAAACTTTATTCTTCTCCCTCTTCCTACGGGTTTCACACATGTTTTAATAGTAGAACATTTTCTTTACCCTCTACAACTTTGTTTGGATAATAGAAAATGATAAATTATTTGAACTTATGCTTAGACTTATTCACTTTAATGATTTTTCAAGTTCATCTCTCGCTTTGTTTATTTTCTTGACTACTCTATGATGCTTAGATTCAACTTTCGTTTCTTCTTTAAATATGTGGATTAAAAAATGAATCTACTAAGTTTTTAACTTATATTTTTTTTACAAATATTTATTTCCCTTCAGACATAAAGATATTTCAGTTTAATATTGCATGATGCCCATATATTACTATATTCATGAAATTATGTAGATGAATAGAAAATTTTTGAATTCTAACTTTCGTGTATATATGGATAGTGGAAATATTTTAATTTGAGTTAAATATTCTCCACGGTAAGACTGGTTTATGATAAATATCTACACATCTTATAAAATGTTATTGTTCCCTTTCTCGGGTGGGGTTCTAATAAACACAATATTACCAATAAAATTCTTTGTATATTAATGAATATATATGAAATATATACAATATAAAGGGTAAGATATGGAATATGCACCGAAATCCAAATATACAAAACCATAATTTTATAATAAAAAGCACTATAACATTGAAGAAGTGATGCTTACTTGCCCCAAACGCCATGTTCCCACCTCCACTACCTTGCTCTAGGAAATTAAATTTTAAGAAAATCACTAGAAACAATGATCAACTAAAGGTGTCACTAGCTTTAGCTTAAGTGACGTGTCCCTTATTTAAAATTCCCAAACAAACCTTAAGAAGGCATATCCTTGCTCAATATCATGTAGTTTTGAAATAAGAGTTACAGAGGTCCCTTTTGGCAATAGTATCATTGAAAGCACAACACAAACACATATTGGAAAATTTAGCTAGGTTTCATAAATTCCAATTATTTCCATTCAATACAACAATTTTATGATTTTTATGAGATATTTATTATGATCAAAAGTATGGCCATTACCTCCAAATAAATCTTGTATAAATCAATTTGGAAAAAAAAACACACTGTGAGATAGTTCCGTTCCGCGGGGGCGGGGCGAGGGTGGGGGGGGGGTGAGATATCAAGCTGAAAAATCAGCAAAATTTGGTGGATCTTTAATATTAAATTTTTAAAGCATTTTATCTTCAGGTTAATGACAACAAATGCATCTACATCATGAGTTTTTGCATTGACTATCCTCTTAGTGCATCAATATTGCCAGGAGCTAGTTATTCTTCTACTCGAGGCCGAGTTATTCTTTCTAAAACAACCTTCATATTTTTTTTTGTACAGGCATGAATTAAAATACCATGAGATTAAAATCCCTTCAAAGCTCAAAGATTATAAGGATTGTACATGCCCAACCAATTTCAAAGGCAAAGGAAAAAAACATAGTAGCCAAACCAATCTATGATGATTTAATATGGATTTCACAATATTAGTTCTAGATTCAATGAATGACATCATCTAAACCAAATCCAAAGTCACCTAAACCATAAACAACTTTTTTAATAAGTTGAACCCATAGAACACATTTCCTAATTCTGTAGTGGTGTTTTCATTAAAAAATGTATGGTTTCTTGACTTACCTAAACCATAAAAAAAAAATTAATTAGTTGAACCCATAACACGCATTTCCTAATTCTGTAATGGTGTTTTTTATTAAAAAAATATATGGTTTCTTGACTTATCAAAAAAATACAAGGATAACATCATGGATATATAGCTTATACACAACCCATAAATCATAACTACTAATATTACACACTTGTAACATGAAAATTTGATATTCTCTATCTAAAAATAACAAACAATACTACTATATTAAATAACTCATAAATCATAATTTTATTATTAAAAGAACATTGAACATTGACCATGACCATAGTTATAATTACGTCGTAAGCATTTCACTGTGGAGAAGCATAACCATCCACATCGGCTAGATTCCTCGCTCATAGAATGAATGGAATCCTGCCATGTGGATGGTCCCTCTTTCATAATATTACTATGCGTTGTTTCTTGCAATATGTATTTGCAGCGCGTGATTCAGTCCTACGACTTTCTTCAACTCTTCTTGGTGAATCGATCCAATATTTGTAGCACGTGATTTAATCCTGCGACTTTATTCAATTCTTCTTGGGCCTTTTCCATCACTACAGGATTTCTTAGTAGTTCCAACATAGCCCACTCCAACTTTGTAGTGGAGGTTTCTGATCCAGCATGCAGCATATCCTGCAGTACAATGCCAAATCACTGTTACAGTTGCGCAAACACATTTAGCTGCATGACTTGATATAGATGTCAAAGGAAGAATCAGTGTTTTAACTTACTAGAAGGAGGGATTTTATGGTATGATCTCATCCTAGATTGACCTCCGAAGTATTATGTTCAGATATCTAAAGTAAGGCATCCACAAAATCCGTGGTTTCCTGCAGATCTTTCTGGGGTGCTAGATGTTCCTCTATGATCTTCTCGTAGAATGCATATGCTCTCTTATGAATCTCTTTCTGCTAACGAATGAGGCCTTGGATATCCATCCATTATCAGTAGGGTATGAAGTCTTCAATATCAAAAGCACCAATGAGGGAAGAAAATCCGCGAATCAATTCTCTCAATCCTCTACTATCATATCCCTCCTTGTCTGAATACTTTCAACCAAATGTCATCCTACAGATTATATTTATACCTGGAGCTGACATAGTTTTACTAACACCCACAATGGGATTCAAAACCCTGGCACACTCTTGCAGAAGAGAACAGATCATAAGAGAGACTTCTACTTCTCTTTGCAAGCTAAAGGATTCGAGCCTCTTGGGGCTCAATAACTCTAAAACACATATCCTGTGGATCTGTCTCCAGCAATCTCCATAGGGGGCGAAACCCAGATCTTTGGAATTATAAAGCATGTTTCTTGCAGAACGCGTTGTAGGTCTACTGGAGAACACATGGTCATGAGTCTTGAGAAACTGTTGGGCCATTTCTACAGAGGAGACGATCACTGTCAAAATGGATCCCAAACGCAGAGACATGAGGGGTCCATATCTCTGAGACAGAATCAAAGACAGCCAACCAGCCGCCCATAAGCATGAATTTACACAGCTTAGTTTTGTCTCATACTTCCAGTAGATATCCATCAACAGAAACAGGTAGAATGGCATCATGGAGAGCATCAGATTCAACGCATTTCGAGTGACCACTACAAATCCCTTCCTTAGGCGATTCAGGTGGGGCATTTTGAGCAACAACAGCATCAGAATACAGAAATGGGTTCCACTACATCAGCACTCTCCACTCAGAGTCGTAGAGGCAAGAAGGGCGTCACTGAGTTGCAGAACCAGTGGGGAAAGGAATTGTGAGCTCACGCGTGTGAGGGAGGTAGAGATCCCATATGAAGAGGTTGCATTCACCTGGGGCTCCTCGTTGGACTCTTCATAGTAGCATGCATACTGGCGCGCGGAGAGCATGCAAGCGATCCTCAAGTGGGCACCCTTAAAGGGCTCGGAGCCCGGCGCGTGGAGAGAAGGTAGAGGCCGGATGGGAGGCCCGCACTCTCTATCATCTGGAAACGCCATCTTTCACTCTTAAATTCCCCATACACCCTAGATAGCCACGAGTAACCGCCACCTTTCCACTCCTAAATTTCCCACTTAAATGAGGGTACAATAGGTCTTTCCATATGCCACATTTTTGCTCTCTTCAATTGCATTGTGAGCACTCTATAAAGGTCGTTATATGTGTGTGCGCCGATGCGTGAATCAATCAATTGCAGGTTTAGGTTTAGTTTTATTTTATTGCGTGTTGTTACATTGGTACATTTTTAAATTGTGTTTTTCTACACTAGCATATATTTTAAATTGGACATTTAGCATTAATGGTTTATTTTTATTTTTCTTCTAACCAAAACAAGTAGAGTTTTGATATATTGAAAAGTGATTGGGCGACAACAAAAATGCAGCAGTTTGTTCAATGACTTGAGTCCCAAAGATGTTGGTGTAGAAAGTAAGAGCCCATTTCTACATATTACAAAACATCTTCATGCACGAAGAGATTTAGCCATCCTATGCCAAATCTATTTAGCCATTCTATTTAGCCTTGAGGAGTTTCCCATGACCTTGACCATCTAATTCTCTACCAGTCCCACGTGGCGCACCAGTTCCTAAATATTCTGCTCATGTGCTTCAATTTTTCATGTTGATTCAGCTTCCTGGGCTTTGTGTTCCCTTCGTTCTTGCGCGGCCTCTCTTACGAGTTGATGGAAGTGCTCATCGAACAATCTTTCACTGAACCTCAAATGACGCTTTAAGGTGGAGACTTTATGCCAAAGAACCTTAGCTTCTATCGATACCCTATGCACACCATGTTCGGGACAACATTATGCACTACTATCACTATTACCCATTGTGAATTTCTCCACTCGAATCCACCAACCCCATCGAGGATAGGAACCTACATACCAATTCCCCAGAATATTGACGAATTGCAGTTGCAACCAAGACGAGGATCACCTAATTTCAAAATGCCAACTCCCACATCCCAACATGATGCCCCTGTCATTGATCTTTAAGACTAATTTGCTTACATCAGAGCTCGCTTCATTCCTATGCACCTCGATATTTATGTAATTCACCTTCAAGATGACAGATATGGATACACCGTACCACACCCTCCAAATTGCACTTGGAAGCTCCACCTACCTACTTGATGTCCCAAGTTCTTCCCACATTTGAGCATCATATCGAAGGGAAGGTATGTATTTGGACTTGACAACTGTGTTCATGAACTTAACATTATTATTTTTGATGGGTTGAATGCCTATGTCTTTGTAATCTAAGATTGTTACAAACTTTGCTCTTTTCCTATGAGTATCCTTCCTATGTTTTTGTTCCTTCTAAGTTTCCTCTTTTCCTACTGGAATTCATTTTTACCCCTAAAGGGCAAATGCTAATAATTAAAATACAATAAAAATACAATAAAAATAATCCAAAAGAGGACGTATGGATAAAACTGAAACAAATTTAATTAAAATAAAACAATGTATAAAAATAACTAACATGTCCTCCTTTCTTTAAAAAATATAACTAACATATCATTATCCATTTAAAAAAAAAATCACAATTTTAAAACTCCATTATAAAGAAGAAAAAACCCTATATTACACCATAGTAAAATGTAAAACAAACTCTTGAGGCTAAATAGAGTTGTTCAGGGCAAAATTTATACCAAACTGTAATGCTAAATATAGACGCCGTTAATGTAATGTGACGGATCAATGGATATGTGCATCAGGATTAAATCAAGGAAGCATTGAACACCTGAAATTTTGGACAATGTTCGAAAAGGAAACGCTGCAGCGTCATATATCTTTATCTTTGTTTAGAAAAAACACAAAATAAATAAAAATTTATGATAAAATAAAAGGATGGGAACTTGTAACAGGCGGTCCCTCAAAAGCTGGCATAAAGTGGACCCTTCAGAAAATAAAATTTGAAATAAAAAAAGCGAAAGCATGGAAGCCTCTAACGGGCAGTTTCCTAAAAGCTCAGAAAAAGTGGAACGTTGAGAGTCTGTATAATGTGTTGAGAGGGCTGATTAGAGAAAGGAATTTTGTCTCATCTAACCTAGAAAGGGTTCCAGAGAGAGGAGAAAAAAGCAAGAACTAACGGCTAGAGATGTGGTATATATTTCAAATCTTACATTGTTTCTAACATTTTTGTCCTCCTCATTCTTTGTTGTAATGTATGTGGCTGTGGTTGGATGACTGAGTCTCTGTGTGCATGAGTCTGAGTCTGTGTGTCTGGTTTGAGAACGGTTCTGGATGTCTAGGTGTGGGCATGGTTGGAGTCTGAGTCTGTGTTTCAGTCGAGTCCGAGTCAGTCTTGATAGAGGAGGAGGATGAATTGAATTTGAGGAATCTGATGATTCATCCGCTGGAACAAACAACTTCGAAGGAAAGGCAGCTCAACGTCGATCAACATCGAATACTGCTCTGTGAATGGTATATTTTGTTATTTTTTTGCCATCTGCTCTCAGAAGCCCTAGTTAGTTTTTTAAATTCTGTCAGAAATAGTAATCTTATCTCAAATCTCTTGCAATGCGTTCCTATCTCATTCCCTTAATTTGATGGAAAATATTTTTGTTGGAAGACCACCCTTCGCATTTGCCATGCGTTGGAAAAGAAGCCTTGGATATGATTCAGTCCTTCGAAACCCTTCTTAAGTAAATTGAGCCCTTTGAGACAGGTATGTATGCCTCTGGCTTCTTGAGCCCTTTGAGACAGGTATGTATATGTATAAAACAAATATACTTATATAATGGAAAAACCATCCTATTATGTAGTGTTTGATGAATTTGTTAATCATTTTGACCTTTTTGTCAAAAACAAATGTGGTTTGCTCCATTTTCCATCCTGGAGAATTATTGTCCATCTTTGACACTTTCTTTGATAACATATTCATTGTATTTCTCTCTATTAGTTGGACTACTACTTTGTATCATTGGAGACTTTGTTGATGATTTTTGATATTTTCCTTAATACCATTTACATTGGGTTTTCTTCAACTTTAACATGATATTTTCCATCTTAATCTTCATTTGTTTTCGGGGATATTATTTGAAAAAAAATTAGATTTCTCTCCTCACTCTAAGAATTTTTGCATATGTTCATTCAAAATTGTGCTTTTTTCACCAATTCTAAATAGGGTCTTGTGAAGGTGTTCTAAAAGTTACAATTTTAAACTAGGAGTCTTTATTTAAACTTGTGTTTCCTTGGCTAGTTGTGAAGAGGTTTATGCGAAAGTGTTTTGGAGGCTATAATTTGGTAACATTATTTTTAGAGATATTTTATGAACCTCAGTTAGGATGTTGATAGAATTGTCCATATTTATATTCCCTACATAATTAAACGTTAAGGAAGTATTAATTTACTATTTGTTTTGAAATTTATTTCTATTTACCACATTTGTTGTAATTTTACATTAAGGGGGGGATGTTGGGATGTAGTATTTAGTTGATAAAATATACTCTTGAATGTATCAAAACCTTAGTTACTATAATTGTATCAAGGTTTTCCTTTATGCTAAGTTTCAAAAATTGTGCCCCTAGGTCAATAATGGTTAAATTTGATTTTGTGTTGAAAATAGTTAATGGGTGCTCTTGTGATCTTGGTGGGTTAGAGTCACACACCTTGTGTGGATGGTCTATGATTATAGATGATGTTAGTAAGTTCCCTTTCTGGTTCCACACTTAGGCATAAAGGGAATGAGTAATTATTAAATATTTTCCAATACTCCATCAAGTTTCCTAGGCATGGGGATATAGTAGTGGGGAAACACATTTGGGGCATGTGTGGATAAAACCACCAAAAATTTAGAGAGAAACATGGAGGGTAAGGCATGTTGAGGTCCCTCACATAGGGGACCACATATCTAAATGGCTATGACTATCTTCATGATTTTTAAATAATGGACTGTAGGAATCACGTTTGTTGTTAGACACTTAAATAAGAATAGTTGGATATCATATCTCTTAAAATTTTGTTGTTAACATTTAAACCCAAACCATCCCAATGAAAACCAAAATCAAAATCGTGAATTTTTTTGGTTGATTGGTTGTTTCTACTAGCTTAATCATTGCATCTTGCTTGTAGCTTCCCGTACCTCCTTGGTGTCTTTGAAAAAATAATCACATTCTTCCTCTTCCTCTTGTAGCTTGAAACTCTTCAGAAAGATAAATTAGTATATGAAAGATAAATTTCAAATGGTAAGTGTAAATGCCAAATAGATATGGAAAATTATATGTGGAGGCATTAGGTTAGGTTAGGAAATTTTTTATTTTTTTTATTTACAAAATTCATGGGGTGCATCCACATGCTCCTCTTTTTGGGAGGTATTATTGCAATGTCAATGTTTTTGGGATGTGGCATCCACATGTCCTTTATATTATGAATTGTTCCCTCCCCATACTAGTAAGAAATTATCTTATGTTTCATGGAGTTTCACAAAAATATGAGATGTGGTAAAACATTTCACGAGCTTCCAAAACATACTAGGGTTGGAAGGTGCACAAGGAGCACATCCCCAACACTGGGGAGCATGTCCCATTGTTAAATTGAGCTTTTCCATTTAAAACTAATGTTTCAAGGAATTTATTATAATGTTTCAAACAATAAGAATAATTTTCTCTCAAAACTATTTTAACTATTATAACCCCTTTTGCATAGTCATATTTTGTTTTTGTTTAAATCAATTCCCCAATACTTTTTAAAATATTCTCTCTTACTAATCACAAGGGAAATGACCCAATAGGAACAAAATATTGTGTCATGCCATTATATTCTAGTGGTTGAGAGGAACGGATATAGACTTGCATTTCAATACTATTTTGAATTATCTTCTAGTAAAGAGAATATAGAGTAGGCAAGAAAGTGGAGTCTCCATGCTATACTTTTTTCCTATTAGTAATGATTAAGCTACTAGCTTAATCATTGCATCTTTCTTGCAGCTTCTAGTACCTCCTTGGTGTCTTAGCAAAAAGAAACACATTCTTCCTCTTCCTTGGTAGCTTGAAACTCTTAATAAATATAAATTAGTATATCAAAGTTAAATTTCAAATGGTGAGTGTAAATGTCAAATAGAGATGGAAAATTATATGTGGAGGCATTAGGTTAGGTTAAAGGAAAATTATATTTTATTTTATTTTTTATTTAAAAAAATGTTTAAAAAAATCATGAGGGGAATCCATATGCTCCCCTTTTTACGCTCAGGTATTATTGGAGTGTCAATTTTTTTGGGAGGTGGCATCCACATGCCCTTTATTTTATTAAGTGCTCCGTCCCCATACTAGTAAAACATCATTTTATGTTTCATGGAGTTTCACAAAAATATTAGATGTGGTGGAACATTTCACAAGGTTCCACAAGATATTAGGGTTGGGAGGTGAACACGGAGAACATCCCCAACCTTAGATAGCATGTCCCATTGTTAAATTGAGTTTTTCGATTTAAAACTTATGTCTCAAGGAATTTATTATAATTTTTCAAAAAATAAGAATACTTTTCTCTAAAAACTATTTGAACCCCTTTTCCATAGTCATATTTTGTTAGTGTTTAAATCAATTCCCCAGTACTTTTTAAAATATTCCAATATTCTTTTTCTAATGGTATTTATACCTTCACTAATAACTCTATTAAAATTACATTCAAATTCTCAAATATGGTAACTTTGATTTCACCTCCCAATTCCCTCTTACAAATCACAAGGGAAATGACCGAATAGGAACAAAATGCTGTGCCATTCCATTATATTCTAGTGGTTGAGAGGATCATATATAGACTTGCATTTCAATACTATTTGAATTATCTTATAGTAAAGAGAATATAGAGTAGGCAAGAAAGTGGAGTCTCCATGCTATACTTTTTTCCTATCAGTAATGAGAAAGGTCACTACTAGCTACTTGCTTTTTTTTCTTGAAATATATTTGTCTTTGTTGTAGAAACTAGCCTATTATTGATGTAGAAAGCATCAAAATGTATATTTTCTTTAACCAACATTCAATATCCCTTAATTAAGGAAATCCTAAGATTCTTTGTAATGATCTTTGGAATGCCTCAAAATTTAGAAAACCAACATGCTTCAAAGAAAAACTATTTTTTTAACGCCACGACATAAAAAGTATGTACATTTTAGTAAATGATAGAGTATCCCTAATTGTACAAGCGATTTTCTAGTCATAAACCCATAGCCCAAAAATTCCTCCAAAAATAAATGACAATTTTTTCCCAATGGATGATATAGAAAGGAAGGTCTACAAACTTTGATTGCCCATGAGGACACTAAATAAATAAATATATAGTGGCTATAAAGTGATACCTTCATGGTTTTTTTATCACATTAGGACTTAATGTTATCTAAACATATTTTTTTAATCAATATATGACTTTAAAATAGAATTTGAAGTTACAATGTCAACTGAAGAATCTCTAAATAATCACCTCAAATAATCCTCCCTAGAGCATTTTGTTTCAAATGGCCAAGAATTAGAGTTTTATTGTTTTATTATTCTATCAAATGTCCTACTTGGATAGGCCTATTGGTACACATATTAATTTGTTGCTTAATCCTCATTGGCTTGTCAAATTTTCGTTATTGAATCTTGACATTTCAAGACATCTAATTTTTTGACATATGGAGAAATTTATGTCTAAGAAAGGTTTGATCCCTTAAGTCTCACAAGAAACCCTCATTGTCACCCATTTTGAGCTTTCCAAAGGTCTTAAATTTTGAAATAGGTTGTTTAGGAATGGGGAAATATGCCAATATACTAAAAAACTTTGTTCAAAAAAAACTATTTTGAATAAGCTTTTGGAAGAGTGTAATGGCCCTTTATTTTAGCCATGTTCTAATAAGAATTAGGGCTCATGTGAAAACATTATTTTAGATGTCACGATAATGTTCAATACATTATTTTAGATTTCATGCAAGTGTTCAACACATTATTTGAGTATAATTATGTATTTAAAACAATTAACTGAAAAGTTTCAAATCACATTTGATATAAATAGAAACTATTTTAAATCGAACCTTTTATTAAGGACCTCTCATTATAGTGGCCACCTATGACCGTTTACACTATGACCATTTACACCAACCCATGTTGGAGTGCCTCTAGGTTAAATGATTAACCTACAATAAGTTCCTAACCCAATTTTATTCCACTTTAAGTATAAGGGAAACATTTCAAACATGGTTGTTGAATTTATGTTCAAGAAACTTCTAAAGATCCTCAAGAAATTGTAATTTAAACTTTATTCTTCTCCCTCTTCCTACGGGTTTCACACATGTTTTAATAGTAGAACATTTTCTTTACCCTCTACAACTTTGTTTGGATAATAGAAAATGATAAATTATTTGAACTTATGCTTAGACTTATTCACTTTAATGATTTTTCAAGTTCATCTCTCGCTTTGTTTATTTTCTTGACTACTCTATGATGCTTAGATTCAACTTTCGTTTCTTCTTTAAATATGTGGATTAAAAAATGAATCTACTAAGTTTTTAACTTATATTTTTTTTACAAATATTTATTTCCCTTCAGACATAAAGATATTTCAGTTTAATATTGCATGATGCCCATATATTACTATATTCATGAAATTATGTAGATGAATAGAAAATTTTTGAATTCTAACTTTCGTGTATATATGGATAGTGGAAATATTTTAATTTGAGTTAAATATTCTCCACGGTAAGACTGGTTTATGATAAATATCTACACATCTTATAAAATGTTATTGTTCCCTTTCTCGGGTGGGGTTCTAATAAACACAATATTACCAATAAAATTATTTGTATATTAATGAATATATATGAAATATATACAATATAAAGGGTAAGATATGGAATATGCACCGAAATCCAAATATACAAAACCATAATTTTATAATAAAAAGCACTATAACATTGAAGAAGTGATGCTTACTTGCCCCAAACGCCATGTTCCCACCTCCACTACCTTGCTCTAGGAAATTAAATTTTAAGAAAATCACTAGAAACAATGATCAACTAAAGGTGTCACTAGCTTTAGCTTAAGTGACGTGTCCCTTATTTAAAATTCCCAAACAAACCTTAAGAAGGCATATCCTTGCTCAATATCATGTAGTTTTGAAATAAGAGTTACAGAGGTCCCTTTTGGCAATAGTATCATTGAAAGCACAACACAAACACATATTGGAAAATTTAGCTAGGTTTCATAAATTCCAATTATTTCCATTCAATACAACAATTTTATGATTTTTATGAGATATTTATTATGATCAAAAGTATGGCCATTACCTCCAAATAAATCTTGTATAAATCAATTTGGAAAAAAAAACACACTGTGAGATAGTTCCGTTCCGCGGGGGCGGGGCGAGGGTGGGGGGGGGGTGAGATATCAAGCTGAAAAATCAGCAAAATTTGGTGGATCTTTAATATTAAATTTTTAAAGCATTTTATCTTCAGGTTAATGACAACAAATGCATCTACATCATGAGTTTTTGCATTGACTATCCTCTTAGTGCATCAATATTGCCAGGAGCTAGTTATTCTTCTACTCGAGGCCGAGTTATTCTTTCTAAAACAACCTTCATATTTTTTTTTGTACAGGCATGAATTAAAATACCATGAGATTAAAATCCCTTCAAAGCTCAAAGATTATAAGGATTGTACATGCCCAACCAATTTCAAAGGCAAAGGAAAAAAACATAGTAGCCAAACCAATCTATGATGATTTAATATGGATTTCACAATATTAGTTCTAGATTCAATGAATGACATCATCTAAACCAAATCCAAAGTCACCTAAACCATAAACAACTTTTTTAATAAGTTGAACCCATAGAACACATTTCCTAATTCTGTAGTGGTGTTTTCATTAAAAAATGTATGGTTTCTTGACTTACCTAAACCATAAAAAAAAAATTAATTAGTTGAACCCATAACACGCATTTCCTAATTCTGTAATGGTGTTTTTTATTAAAAAAATATATGGTTTCTTGACTTATCAAAAAAATACAAGGATAACATCATGGATATATAGCTTATACACAACCCATAAATCATAACTACTAATATTACACACTTGTAACATGAAAATTTGATATTCTCTATCTAAAAATAACAAACAATACTACTATATTAAATAACTCATAAATCATAATTTTATTATTAAAAGAACATTGAACATTGACCATGACCATAGTTATAATTACGTCGTAAGCATTTCACTGTGAAGAAGCATAACCATCCACATCGGCTAGATTCCTCGCTCATAGAATGAATGGAATCCTGCCATGTGGATGGTCCCTCTTTCATAATATTACTATGCGTTGTTTCTTGCAATATGTATTTGCAGCGCGTGATTCAGTCCTACGACTTTCTTCAACTCTTCTTGGTGAATCGATCCAATATTTGTAGCACGTGATTTAATCCTGCGACTTTATTCAATTCTTCTTGGGCCTTTTCCATCACTACAGGATTTCTTAGTAGTTCCAACATAGCCCACTCCAACTTTGTAGTGGAGGTTTCTGATCCAGCATGCAGCATATCCTGCAGTACAATGCCAAATCACTGTTACAGTTGCGCAAACACATTTAGCTGCATGACTTGATATAGATGTCAAAGGAAGAATCAGTGTTTTAACTTACTAGAAGGAGGGATTTTATGGTATGATCTCATCCTAGATTGACCTCCGAAGTATTATGTTCAGATATCTAAAGTAAGGCATCCACAAAATCCGTGGTTTCCTGCAGATCTTTCTGGGGTGCTAGATGTTCCTCTATGATCTTCTCGTAGAATGCATCTGCTCTCTTATGAATCTCTTTCTGCTAACGAATGAGGCCTTGGATATCCATCCATTATCAGTAGGGTATGAAGTCTTCAATATCAAAAGCACCAATGAGGGAAGAAAATCCGCGAATCAATTCTCTCAATCCTCTACTATCATATCCCTCCTTGTCTGAATACTTTCAACCAAATGTCATCCTACAGATTATATTTATACCTGGAGCTGACATAGTTTTACTAACACCCACAATGGGATTCAAAACCCTGGCACACTCTTGCAGAAGAGAACAGATCATAAGAGAGACTTCTACTTCTCTTTGCAAGCTAAAGGATTCGAGCCTCTTGGGGCTCAATAACTCTAAAACACATATCCTGTGGATCTGTCTCCAGCAATCTCCATAGGGGGCGAAACCCAGATCTTTGGAATTATAAAGCATGTTTCTTGCAGAACGCGTTGTAGGTCTACTGGAGAACACATGGTCATGAGTCTTGAGAAACTGTTGGGCCATTTCTACAGAGGAGACGATCACTGTCAAAATGGATCCCAAACGCAGAGACATGAGGGGTCCATATCTCTGAGACAGAATCAAAGACAGCCAACCAGCCGCCCATAAGCATGAATTTACACAGCTTAGTTTTGTCTCATACTTCCAGTAGATATCCATCAACAGAAACAGGTAGAATGGCATCATGGAGAGCATCAGATTCAACGCATTTCGAGTGACCACTACAAATCCCTTCCTTAGGCGATTCAGGTGGGGCATTTTGAGCAACAACAGCATCAGAATACAGAAATGGGTTCCACTACATCAGCACTCTCCACTCAGAGTCGTAGAGGCAAGAAGGGCGTCACTGAGTTGCAGAACCAGTGGGGAAAGGAATTGTGAGCTCACGCGTGTGAGGGAGGTAGAGATCCCATATGAAGAGGTTGCATTCACCTGGGGCTCCTCGTTGGACTCTTCATAGTAGCATGCATACTGGCGCGCGGAGAGCATGCAAGCGATCCTCAAGTGGGCACCCTTAAAGGGCTCGGAGCCCGGCGCGTGGAGAGAAGGTAGAGGCCGGATGGGAGGCCCGCACTCTCTATCATCTGGAAACGCCATCTTTCACTCTTAAATTCCCCATACACCCTAGATAGCCACGAGTAACCGCCACCTTTCCACTCCTAAATTTCCCACTTAAATGAGGGTACAATAGGTCTTTCCATATGCCACATTTTTGCTCTCTTCAATTGCATTGTGAGCACTCTATAAAGGTCGTTATATGTGTGTGCGCCGATGCGTGAATCAATCAATTGCAGGTTTAGGTTTAGTTTTATTTTATTGCGTGTTGTTACATTGGTACATTTTTAAATTGTGTTTTTCTACACTAGCATATATTTTAAATTGGACATTTAGCATTAATGGTTTATTTTTATTTTTCTTCTAACCAAAACAAGTAGAGTTTTGATATATTGAAAAGTGATTGGGCGACAACAAAAATGCAGCAGTTTGTTCAATGACTTGAGTCCCAAAGATGTTGGTGTAGAAAGTAAGAGCCCATTTCTACATATTACAAAACATCTTCATGCACGAAGAGATTTAGCCATCCTATGCCAAATCTATTTAGCCATTCTATTTAGCCTTGAGGAGTTTCCCATGACCTTGACCATCTAATTCTCTACCAGTCCCACGTGGCGCACCAGTTCCTAAATATTCTGCTCATGTGCTTCAATTTTTCATGTTGATTCAGCTTCCTGGGCTTTGTGTTCCCTTCGTTCTTGCGCGGCCTCTCTTACGAGTTGATGGAAGTGCTCATCGAACAATCTTTCACTGAACCTCAAATGACGCTTTAAGGTGGAGACTTTATGCCAAAGAACCTTAGCTTCTATCGATACCCTATGCACACCATGTTCGGGACAACATTATGCACTACTATCACTATTACCCATTGTGAATTTCTCCACTCGAATCCACCAACCCCATCGAGGATAGGAACCTACATACCAATTCCCCAGAATATTGACGAATTGCAGTTGCAACCAAGACGAGGATCACCTAATTTCAAAATGCCAACTCCCACATCCCAACATGATGCCCCTGTCATTGATCTTTAAGACTAATTTGCTTACATCAGAGCTCGCTTCATTCCTATGCACCTCGATATTTATGTAATTCACCTTCAAGATGACAGATATGGATACACCGTACCACACCCTCCAAATTGCACTTGGAAGCTCCACCTACCTACTTGATGTCCCAAGTTCTTCCCACATTTGAGCATCATATCGAAGGGAAGGTATGTATTTGGACTTGACAACTGTGTTCATGAACTTAACATTATTATTTTTGATGGGTTGAATGCCTATGTCTTTGTAATCTAAGATTGTTACAAACTTTGCTCTTTTCCTACGAGTATCCTTCCTATGTTTTTGTTCCTTCTAAGTTTCCTCTTTTCCTACTGGAATTCATTTTTACCCCTAAAGGGCAAATGCTAATAATTAAAATACAATAAAAATACAATAAAAATAATCCAAAAGAGGACGTATGGATAAAACTGAAACAAATTTAATTAAAATAAAACAATGTATAAAAATAACTAACATGTCCTCCTTTCTTTAAAAAATATAACTAACATATCATTATCCATTTAAAAAAAAAATCACAATTTTAAAACTCCATTATAAAGAAGAAAAAACCCTATATTACACCATAGTAAAATGTAAAACAAACTCTTGAGGCTAAATAGAGTTGTTCAGGGCAAAATTTATACCAAACTGTAATGCTAAATATAGACGCCGTTAATGTAATGTGACGGATCAATGGATATGTGCATCAGGATTAAATCAAGGAAGCATTGAACACCTGAAATTTTGGACAATGTTCGAAAAGGAAACGCTGCAGCGTCATATATCTTTATCTTTGTTTAGAAAAAACACAAAATAAATAAAAATTTATGATAAAATAAAAGGATGGGAACTTGTAACAGGCGGTCCCTCAAAAGCTGGCATAAAGTGGACCCTTCAGAAAATAAAATTTGAAATAAAAAAAGCGAAAGCATGGAAGCCTCTAACGGGCAGTTTCCTAAAAGCTCAGAAAAAGTGGAACGTTGAGAGTCTGTATAATGTGTTGAGAGGGCTGATTAGAGAAAGGAATTTTGTCTCATCTAACCTAGAAAGGGTTCCAGAGAGAGGAGAAAAAAGCAAGAACTAACGGCTAGAGATGTGGTATATATTTCAAATCTTACATTGTTTCTAACATTTTTGTCCTCCTCATTCTTTGTTGTAATGTATGTGGCTGTGGTTGGATGACTGAGTCTCTGTGTGCATGAGTCTGAGTCTGTGTGTCTGGTTTGAGAACGGTTCTGGATGTCTAGGTGTGGGCATGGTTGGAGTCTGAGTCTGTGTTTCAGTCGAGTCCGAGTCAGTCTTGATAGAGGAGGAGGATGAATTGAATTTGAGGAATCTGATGATTCATCCGCTGGAACAAACAACTTCGAAGGAAAGGCAGCTCAACGTCGATCAACATCGAATACTGCTCTGTGAATGGTATATTTTGTTATTTTTTTGCCATCTGCTCTCAGAAGCCCTAGTTAGTTTTTTAAATTCTGTCAGAAATAGTAATCTTATCTCAAATCTCTTGCAATGCGTTCCTATCTCATTCCCTTAATTTGATGGAAAATATTTTTGTTGGAAGACCACCCTTCGCATTTGCCATGCGTTGGAAAAGAAGCCTTGGATATGATTCAGTCCTTCGAAACCCTTCTTAAGTAAATTGAGCCCTTTGAGACAGGTATGTATGCCTCTGGCTTCTTGTGCCTTTCTTTCAATCGTGCTTTATCTTTCATTATCATTCCCTTTCTCATGATTTTAACCCGCTGACCTTTGCTTAATCGGTTGTTTAGTAGTTAAAATCTCTATATTATCTTTGTTTAGTTACCTAATTTTTCATCAGTTTCTCAATAGCTTAATGTCTCTTTAGTAGTTTAATGGCCTGGATCTGTTTAACCTATCTCTTTAGAAGTATAATGGCCTCTTTTTAGTTTAAAAAATCAGGTATTACTTCCTTCCCAGCGCCCACCAGGGAATTTAGTTCCCCATTAGTTTAGCGCGTCTTCGTATTTGTCCTCGTTAGTTTAAAATACTAATCCTCGGTTGTTCTTTTAGCTCACTTGTTAAATTTAAATATGAAATTTTAAAAATCAAAACGTAGTTATAAAACATTTTTTAAGAATTAGCGGTTTTAGTTTTTATTATCTCTAAATTAGAATTAGACAGAATTAGGGATTTTAGTTTTTAGGGCATGGATTATCCAGTGCGCGGAAGCTCTCCATCATTACCATTATATGGTCAAAGGTTTCAATAGAATTGTAGGTTTTCAAATTCTATATGAAAGTTTAAAATCTTTTTGGTCGATTTTGAGGAGGGCATAATCTTTGAAAACAGTTCTCTGGTAAAAATAGTTCTGATTATTACCGAAAAGTGATTAATCTTTTCGATCAGTGCTATTCTACAACAGAAATTGGAATTTCTTCTTATTATCTCACGGACCACGAAAAGATGCCATATAGTTGAGGCTCAGTGCTACTTTGTAACAGTGAATAAAATATTATCAAAACTCTAAGAATATCACCATATTTGGACTCTTTCTAAAATTGCTCATGTATGTATGATAGCGGCCATGGAGGTCACATCGGCCATTATTGTCTCTATGATATCGGCTAAACAGTCTATGCATTATCGCGTCCGTGGAAAATCTTTATCATTACCATTACTTAGTCAAAGTTTCAACAGAATTTTAGGTTTTAAGAAATCTATTTTAGAGCGCATAATCTTTGAAAACCAAGTTTCAATTGAATTTTTTGTTTTAAAAAATATATTTAAAAGTTTAAAATCATTTGGAACAATTTGAAGGCATATATATCTCAAATCTTACCCTCTTGCTAACATTTTCGTCCTCATCTACCTGTTCTCTGTATGTATGTAGTTTGAGTCTGTGTGTGGTTTGAGTTAGAATCATCAGCTGGAGCAAACAACTTTGAAGGAAAGGCACCCACGGATAACTGCTCTTTGGATGGTACATTTTGTTATTTTTTGCTTTGCCATCTGCTACTCTCGGAATCTTATGCAAAGCCATTTTGTTATTTTTTGCTTTGCCATTTTGTTATTTTTCGCTTTGCCATCTGCTCCTTTTTTTAAATTCTCTCATCTCAAATCTCATGCAAAGCCTTCTTTTCAATCCATGTATGTCTTATCTTTCCCATGAGTTTAACCTGCTGGCCTTTGCTTAATCGCTTATTAAATACTTAACATCTCTATAATATCTTTCTTTAGTTAACTAATTTTTCATTGGTTTCTCAATAGCTTAAAATCGCTTTAGCACGACCTGCCTCTCTTTAATCTATCTTCTTAGCAGTTTAATGGCCCCCTTTTATTAGGTAGACCCACTTGTATTTTCTTATTATTTAAAAAAATCAGGCATTACTTCATTCGTTAGTTTAGCCAGCGCCCACCAGGGAATTTAGTTCCCCATTAATTTAGCGCGCCTTCTTATTTGTCTGGCCCACTAGCTTCTTCCTCGTTAGTTTAAAATACTAATCCTCGCTTGCTCTTTTAGCTCATTTGTTAAATTTAAATGTGACGTTTTAAAAATTAAAAAGATAATAATGAAACATGTTTTAAGCATTGTATGTTATTAAGAAATAGGCATCTGTCACACTTAATATGCACAACCCCGCTACATTACCTCGTGGAATGCTGGATTTATTAGCTAATTCTCGTATCGCTTCTTTAAATATTTATTTTAGCTTTAGTAACTCTGCCGATTTTCATTATTTCTGGTTAATTAGGCAGCAATCCAAAGTAACTAAATATCGCCCGGATTAATAAATAAATATGTCATGAATTAACGAGTGCGTGGAAAATCTTCATCATTATTACCATTATAGAGTCAAAATTTCAATAGAATGGTAGGTTTTGAAAATCTATTTTAAAGTTTAAAATGGGTTTGGTATATTTAGAAAAGGGCATAATCTTCGAAAATAGCTCTGCCCTAAAACTAATTATGATTATAAAACAAGTACCATCACAAGTGAATATTACCCAAAAGTGAATCATCTTTTCGATTCATGCAATTCTACAACAGAAATTGGTCTGATCCAAAGGCTGTTTTGCACTCCAATGAGAAGTTTAGTTTTTTAAAATAGAGTTGTGGGATGAAATCAATCTAAATCTGAATTGGTCTGATCCGATTTCAATCTAAATCTGAATTCAAGGGAGTTGTGGGATGAAATGACTAGAGCGTTACCTTCTCAATGAATTCAAGCGAGTTGTGGGATGTTGAGAATTAAATCTCAATGAGCAAACCTTCTCAATATTGTTATTCCACAAGAGTAGATTTCCGACATGGAGTCCGGGATGGCCTAGTGGCGCTCAGCTATGTTTTCACAACATTGAATAAAATAATATGAAAACGCTATGACTATCACTATATTTGAACTCATTCTACCTCATTTAAAACTTTAGATGATAATGAGAAATCTATGTCAGATATATCAAAATTAGTAAGTTGTCTTTATGACAGTTATCTGCCATTTATCTCCCGTTGGTTTAACCCATCTCAACCATAAATGCCATTCATCTTTGCGATCATGTATTTTCATTTTTCTATGATATCGGCATATTGCATTTAAATATTGTATTTTCTCAGTCAAGATTCGCTAATAGAAAACGTTTTTCCCATTTATTATAATGAAAATAAACTTGTTTATGTTGTATCTGAGTAAGTTCACTTATTTGTCTCTCTCAATACGTTAAATTTTTCGTATTTAAACTTTACCCTGGATATATAATTGGTGTTTTTTTCCGGTAAATATATATACATATAACTAAAATGTCATACTTATTATACATATATCGATTATTTCTAAAGTTTATTTATTATATTTTTGTTTTAATATAAAAGTTTTTAATTTTTTTGTTCATGATTAAATATAAAAGTAGATGGTGATGGTAATCGATCGATATATATATTTATATATCTAAAACTAACTCTTTTACACATGTTGAAAAAACAATATTTGTATGTATTGTATTATGTTTAAAGTTAATAAATAGTAAATAAAATACATTTTTAAGATGCATCACAGAATTTTATAATGAACTCATTATTTATGTGATATTTTCTTTCCTTTTTTCACCAAAGTTATTTCAATATTAGCTTTGTATTTTATATTAAACTTTTATTATTTCAAATCACAAAATGTATGTGCCTTTTGTTTGTTCTTTCTTATACGTTTTGTTTGTTTTCCGTTTAGTCATTGTTTATATTAGTTTTTTTTAAGAATATTTTCTTTCTTTGTTTATTAAATTTTTGTAATTTTTTGTTCAAATCATAAAATGTATGCTATTTTTTATTTTATTTAATTAATTATTTTCATACAATTTTATATGATTATATTATATATATATAAAATGAATTTATAATATAATCATATAAAATTGTATGAAAATAATTAATTAAATAAAATAAAAAATAGCATACATTTTATGATTTGAACAAAAAATTACAAAAATTTAATAAACAAAGAAAGAAAATATTCTTAAAAAATTTTATATGATTATATTATAAATTCATTATATATATATATATATATATATATTTTGTTACTATAAACTTGTTTAAGGAAATTTTTCAATTTTGATAAGTATTTATTATGTGAGGTTTGGGTTTAAGGTTAAATTATATATATATTGTTATATTATAAGTGTTATTAAAGTTTTTTTTTAATTTGATAAGTATTTATGGTTTTAGATATGGGGTTTAGGTTAAAATGTTAATCTTGGGAACCAATCTTAGGGTTAGGCTCAAGGTCTTAGACATAAGTTTCATGCTTAGGAATTTAGGTTTAAGGTTAGGGTAGGGTAGTATAGGCTAGGATAAGCCTATCCTAAGGATATGGTAGGGTAGGCTACATTTATGGTGGGTTAGGTTAAGCTAGTAAAGGGTAGGTTGGGGGAGAATAAGTAAAGATAGGATGGGATAATGTTGGTTAGTCTAGGTGAAGAAAGATAAGCTAGGCTAAGTTAGGCTAGGTTAAGTTAAGCTAAGTTAGGATAAGTCAAGTTAGGAAAGGCCATCGTACTGTAGGGTAGGCTAGGCTAGGTTAATTTGGGATAATCTAAGTTAGGTTAGTGTAAGCTAAGGTGGGATAGGGTTAGGATAGGCTAGGTTACATAAGCTAGTTTTGAGCTAAGTTACAGTACCTAGCTTAGGCTAAATTAAGGTAAGTTAAGGTAGGATAGGCTAATTTAGGTCAAGTTGTGATAGCTTAGGATAGGATAAGTGAGCAAACGTAGGCCATTTTTAGGGTAGGGTATGTTTGGTTAAGTTAGGGGAAATGAGCATAGGTGAAATTAGGTTATGCTAGGTAGGCTAGGTTGGGTTAATATAGGGTAGGGAAATTAGTCTAGTTCACGTTATATTCTAGGCTATGTTAGGGAATGTTAGGATACGTTAGGGTAAGCTAAGGTAGTATATGTTAGCCTATGCTAGGTTAATGTAGGTTAGGCTAGGTTAATTTAAGCTAATTTAGGCTAGGTAAGATAAGCTCAATTGGGTTAGTATAGAATGGTCTAGTTAGGCTAACTTATTATAAGGTAGGCTAGGTTAACTGTTGCTAGGTTGGGATAGGTTAGGTATGGCTGCATTAGGGTAGGTTAGTGTAGTCTAAGGTTTGATTATCATAGGCTAGGATAAGATATGGTGGGTTAGGATAATGTGAGGGTATATTTTCCAAGCTAGGTTAGGGTATGTTAGGCTAAGTTAGGGTAAGATAAGGTAGGATAGGTCAAGCTAAGTTAGGTTACTATAGGTTAGGATATGTTAGGTTAATCTAACTTAGGATAGGTAGGGTAGGCTAAGTTGGGATATGATAGAATGGGCTAGTTAAGTTACACTAGGTCAAGGTAATGCTAGGTAGGCTAAGTATGTTAGGCTAGGTTAAGGTAGTTTAGATACTAGTACATTAGGATAAGTTAAGGTAGGATAGGATAGTGTGGGTTTGGTTATGGTTTGGATAGGTTAGAAAATGATAAATTAAGTTATGTTAATTTTGGGTAAGTCAAGGTAAGTCATGGTTAGTGTAGGATAAGAAATGTTAACTTATGGTAGGTTAGGGTAGGTTAAGCTATGTTAGGCTAGGTTAGGTTAAGTTTGCTTAGGCTAGGTAGGGTAGGTTAGGTTAAGCCAAGTTAAGCTAGATTAAGCTATCTTAAGTTCAGTTAGGTTAGGTGAGGCTAGGTTAGGCTAGGTTAGATTAGGATAGGTTAGGTTAAGCTAGGTTGGGATAGGTTAGGCTAGGCCAGAATTGGTTAATTTAACCTAGGATATGGTAGCTTATGCTAGGAAGGAAAGGATAAGATAGAGTATGTTCTGTGAATTTAGGGTAAAGTAGGTTACACTATGATATGATAGGCTAGGTTAGGATAGGGAAGGGTGGGATGGGTTCAGTTAATATAGGCTATATGAGGTTAGGATATAATTATATAGTTCAAGATAAGCTAGGTTAATTATATTAGGGTAGGTTAGTGTAGGTTAGATTGGGTTAAACTGAGCTAGGTTATCATAGGTCAATTTTGGGTAGGATATGTTAGGTTGGGTTTAGTTATGGAAGGTTGGCTTAAAGTAGCTTATTCTAGTCTAATGTAGGATGACATAGGGTAGAATAGGTTTGACTAATGTAATCTAGGGTTAGAGTAGGCTAGGTTAGGTGAAGATAGGATAATGTAGGTTACACTAGGTTATGCTAGGGAGGATAGGCTAGGTTAGGGTACATTAGGAAAAATTAGGCTATGCTAGGTTGATTTAGGGTGAACTAGTTTAGGATATGATCATTTATGCTAGGTTAGGTTATGTTAGGATAAGGTTGGTTAGGTTAAGTTTAAGATAAGGATAGGGTAGGTGAGACTGGATTAGGCTAAGAAATGTTAGGATAAGCTAAGGTATTTCAGGGATATGCTTGGTAGATTAGGTTAGATTAAGTGAGGGTAGTATAGGGTAGGTTAAGATTGGACAATGTATCTTAAGTTATGTTACAGTAGGGTAGGCTAGGGCATGATAGGTTAGGATATAGTATCCTAGGTTAGAGTGGGTTAGGTTAACCTTATATGGATAGGGTTAGGTTAACCTTAGATAGATATGGTTAGGTTAGAATGGGAAAGTTAAGATAGGAAATGTTAGGTTAGATTAGGATAGTTTGCATTAAGATAGGTTAGGTTTGGTTATGGTAGGATAAGATAGGGTAGGTTAGATTAATATAGTGGAGGTTAGGTTAGGATAGGCTACCTTATGTTAGGTAGGATAGGCTAAGTTAGGGTATTCTACAATAGGTTAGCCTATGCTAGGATAAGCTAGGTTTGGAAATTTTATGATATGATAATTTAACCTAGGGTTGGTTAGGTTAAGGCTATGATGGGCTAGGAAAGGTCTTGCAAGGATATATTAGGCTGGGATTAGTTAAGATAACTTAAGTTTGGTCAAGATTAGGGTTGTCTAGGTTACAATAGGTAGGTGAAGGTAGGTTAGGATCAGTTAAGGTAGGTTATGTTAGAATAGGATAGGCTAGGTAGGAAAGGATAAGTAATACTATGCTAGGCTATAGGGGAGGGCAAGTGCAGAATCCTCAGTCAAAAATTTGAGGGGATTTGGTGATTTACTGCAAGTGGTAGGGTTAACTTTGAGTCAGGAATGAGCCAAATGGTTTAGGTCTCACCACATTTTTTTGGGCACATGGTATTTTTTGACCAATGGTATTTGTTTGCCAATCTTATTTGGTGTTCCATGCTATTTGGTGGCCCATGGTATTTTCCTATGGCATTGCATGTTATGAAGCCTATAAAGGGCTTGGCATACTCCATTGTAATGTGTCCTAGAGGTGAGCACTAGCTAGCTCACTTACCTTGGCTTGAATGGTTTAGGTCAAGGGAGATAATAGATCTATTATGATGGTTTTCCCAATTTAGGTTTTCCATGTAAATATTGTGTGTCTATTGTTACGTGGTTTCTTGGATTGTCTTGTATTATTTCTCTCTCATATTTATTAATGCTCTTAAATCCTTAATAAGTTCATGCATCCATGCCATTCAAGGATTTTTGTACCATTAAGCATATTGAGTGGTATGAAACCCAAGTATTAATGGACAAGAAGGAGAAGGTTCCAAGGAAAAAGGTACTAGTTTCTGAAGATTTTGATCCTTCTAAAATTGAGGAAAATGTTGGCTCTTCATATGTTTCTTCTTGTATGAATGAGCACATGGATGTTCATGAGGACTTAGAATCTGATATCACAAAGGATATTTAGGATGAAGAAGACGCAAATGTTGCTAATGGTATGGAGGACACAAGTATCTTTGATGTTAACTTAGAGAACGTCTTTAATAGGCCTTGTGGAGAGAAGGGTTTCTTGATGAAGTAGTGCTTGACCATGATACTGCCCCAACTTTTGGATATTGCATGTTATCATCTAGTGATCCAATTGGTTTTTATGAGGGTAGTGTCCTCACAATGGTATCAAAGAATCAATGGTGGGATAGCCTAAGGCACTGTGAGGAATATGAAGAAAGGCTTTCAGCAATGTATGAGTTGAAGGACCAGTTATTGGTCTCAAAGGAGAACATTTTGTTGGTATTAATACAGGTTGAGGATACTCAAAGATACTTAGAATATATTATTAGGAAGTCTTATATTGAGGAAAGGAAGCATGGAGTTGCAAATGGGATCACTAGTATTGAACTACAATCAATCAAAAAAGCATTGGAAAGGATAAAATTGGATTACTTGCAGCTATTCATTGATAGGGATCTTGCTCTCAAGTTCACTGAAGAAAAGGAAAGGGAGGTTGAGGACCTTTGTTACCAGTTTACTTTTTGCACGCTCTTCATCACTTACAGTGGAAACTCAATAATATTTGGCAATTGTGACACATGAGGGCATGAGTGGAACCCATGGCTGAGGGAGGATGCTCTTGGAATGATTCCATACGAGGGGCATTCATAGTTGTAGGTACTTAAGGAGAGTCATGACAAAAAGGGTTTTTATTATGCTCTTTTTTTGCATTGTGAAGATCATGAGTTGTTTCTTTTGAATATCCCATTAAAGGCTCAAGGATTAGGTATGGAGGGTATGGTTGAGCACATTCCTGGTGGACCAACTAGTGAGGAATTATATGCATCCATGGATTTGGTGGAAAATTATATGATAAATATGGACACACACACACACACACACTCGGATACATGCTTAGTTGACATTAGTAGAGCGTGGGATATACTAGTGCATATAGGATACCACCTGGGTGTCATGATAATTAGGCTAGACCAATGATAGGGTTCATAATAGTGGGCCCTAAAACTAAGGATCTATACCACTACTTAGATGTGGCCTTGCAATAGTTACAAAGATGTGATGGAAATACTTAGGAGATGCCATTTGTAATATACTTAGTATATTATCATGAGGCTGTCATATACACTCATATATGTTGTACTAATAGTAATATAGTTAAGTATTTTATATTTATTATATTTTAATTCTTGATAGTCATACATTTTCTTGAAGGACATGACTTATCATCCCTTACTGTTAAAATTCAATATGCTAAGACAGAAAATAGCAGCATTACATTCCATTTCACAATAATGGCATATACAGGATCACTGAAGAAACAACAAGCATAGCATAAACACAAGAGACACAGATTTATCATGGGAAACCCTCATGGGGTAGAAAACCCAGTAAAGCTTCCTCAATATAGATGACCAACAATATACAAAGATGCAAACCAAAGACATGATCTCCTCCTCCACCATAGCAGACATCTCCTCCACAAGTGCGCCTCTCTTTAGTGAGTGAGTGTATCAAATGAGGAACATACCTTCTCTATTTATACACTACACTGACATGTATTTTACACAAGTACATGTAGGCTCGTATTTAACCATTAGGTTAAATACCCTATTATAACTGACTCGGCCGACCCCCACATGGTGGGTCTAATAACCCTAGTTACCACAACCAATTCGGAGGAATAAACATCTCCGGATTCATAGTATAATTACATCGGAGGTATGGAACATCTCCGGAATAAATAATATACAAATATAATATTCTTAGAAGTTACAATATTCAACACTCCCCCTTAACGAGAAGGATATTATAACAACATCCGCACGAGCAACGAGTCATACATCATACATGATACATCTATATATCATCGGAAGCTTTCTTCAGTTCATCATCATCAGTAACTCAACTAGTTACTGGAACATCGACATCACTCGATCATCAGCATCGTCATCACACGATCATCAGCATCGTCATCATACGATCATCAGCATCATCATCACACAATCATCAACATCATCATCACATGATCAACATCGTCATCACACGATCATCAGCATCGACATCACACGATCAGCATCGTCATCACACGATCATCAGCATCATCATCATACGATCATCAGAATCATCATCATATGATCATCAGCATCGTCATCACATGATTAGCATCATCATCACACGATCATATTACAGGATGATCAATCTTGCTCTCTTTAGGACATAAGTCCATGGATGATACAATCCAGATCAAGTTCCAGGATGATCAATCCTTATCTCTTTAAGACAAGTCTCATGTCTAGGGACGATCTAATCCCAACCAAAGTGCTAGTCCTTTTTCATACTGGATGTGACCTAGATCACATCTAGGATTTACCGCCACAGAGCCAGTCCTCTTTCATACTGGATGTGTCACGTCTACAGAGCCAGCCCTGTTTCATGCTGGATGTATCACATCTATAGAGCTAGCCCTGTTTCATGCTGGATGTATCACATCTACAGAGCCAGCCCTGTTTCATGCTGGATGTATCACATCTACAGAGCCAGCCATGTTTCATGCTGGATGTATCACATCTACAGAGCCAGCCCTGTTTCATGCTGGATGTATCACATCTACAGAGCCAACCCTGTTTAATGCTGGATGTATCACATCTACAGAGCCAACCCTGTTTCATGCTGGATGTATCACATCTACAGAGCCAGCCCTGTTTCATGCTGGATGTAACCTAGAACAATTCTAGGATTTGTCATGTACATTTTGAACCGAGGTCCAGGGACGATCCAGTCCTATAATGTACCTTTTGAACCGAAGTCCAGGGACGATCCAGTCCTATCATGTACCTTTTGAACTGAAGTCCAGGGACGATCCAGTCCTATCATATACCTTTTGAACCGAAGTCCAGGGACGATCCAGTCCTATCATTCAATTCTCGGAGACCTCATGTCTACGACTCAATTCAAAGGACCATAGTTCGAGGATGATCCAATCCCCTTACCTGTTCATTCAGGATTTAGTTCTCGAAGACATCATGTCTACGGCTCAATTCAAAGGACTAAAGTTCGAGGACGATCCAATCCCCTCAAGTCCACCAAGGACTTCATTCCTGAAGACATACGTCTACGGCTCTCTTTAGGACTGAAGTCCAGGGATGATCCAATCCCCTCAAGTCCACCAAGGACTTCATTCTCGAAGACATACGTCTATGGATCCCTTTAGGACTGAAGTCTAGGGATGATCCAATCCCCTCAAGTCCACCAAGGACTTCATTCTCAAAGACATACGTCTACGGCTCTCTTTAGGACTGAAGTCCAGGGATGATCCAATCCCCTCAAGTCCACCAAGGAATTCATTCTCGAAGACATACGTCTACGGCTCTCTTTAGGACTGAAGTCCAGGGATGATCCAATCCCCTCAAGTCCACCAAGGACTTCATTCTTGAAGACATACGTCTACGGCTCTCTTTAGGACTGAAGTCCAGGGATGATCCAATCCCCTCAATTCCACCAAGGACATCATTCTCGAAGACATATGTCTACGGCTCTCTTTAGGACTGAAGTCCAGGGATGATCCAATCCCCTCAAGTCCACCAAGGAATTCATTCTCGAAGACATATGTCTATGGCTCTCTTTAGGAATGAAGTCCAGGGATGATCCAATCCCCTCGTATGTCAATCATGGGTACAAGTATCTTCATCCATACAAGTACATCAAGGCATCATGTATCCTCATCATCAAAACATGTATATGAAAACATGTATCCTCATCAATAACATCAAATACATATATCATTAAAGGCATGTATACATCTATCATCAAAAGCATGTATTCTCACTAATACATCTATCATCAAAAGCATGTATTCTCACTAATACATCTATCATCAAAAGCATGTATACATCTATCATCACAAGCATGTATTCTTACCAATACATCTATCATCAAAAGTAAAAATATAAGGGTCCTAAAAATAATTCTAAGTAACTAAGTGCAGTAAATAGGTAACCTCATCATTGATGAGACAGACTTGTTATCAGATACTATGCTACTCCCCCTTTCGAGGAGAGTTCTTTTGAACTAAACCAAGCTTGTCTCGAAAGTATTCAAACTTCACTTGAGACAGAGGTTTAGTTAAGATATCAGCAATCTGATCCTCAGTGCTTATATATTCGAGCTTGATAACTCCTCTTTGCACCATATCTCGTATATAGAAGTATCGGATCTCTATGTGTTTTGACTTATCGTGGAAAACAGGATTTTCAGTCATCTTAATGCAGCTTTGATTGTCACACATAATCACAGTGGGATCCATTTCTAAGTCAAACACTCCTTATAAAAGCTTCTGAAGCCATACTGCTTCACAGCTGGTAGAGCAGTCAGCCATAAATTCTGCTTCAGCAGTACTGAGAGCCACACTAGAATGTTTCTTGCTAAACCATGAGATCATGGCAGATTCAAGACTATAACATCCACCTGATGTACTCTTTTTGTCTGATACACTTCCTACCCAATCAGAATCTGAGTAACCATGTAAACGGAGTTCATGACCTCCAAGATAATATAGACCAAAAATCTAATGTACCTTTTAGGTACCTCACTACATGCTTTGTAGCTATTCAGTGCACCTTTCTAGGTTCTACTAGATACTGACTTAGGGTAATTACAGCAAAGCATATATCTGGCCTAGTATTTGTTAAATACATCAATGACCCAATGATTTGTCTATATAGGGTTAGGTCCACTAAATACGATGAGTCATTAACTAACAACTTCAAGTTGGAGTCCATGGGAGTGGCCATGGCTTTATACTCCAACATATCAATTTTTTTAGAAACTTCACAGCATACTTACCTTGATTTAAAAGATTCCTTTTGGATATTGCCATACTTCTAGACCTAAGAAGAAGTGCATTAATCCGAGATCTTTCATTTTCATTTCTGTAGCCATTTTCATGACCTATTTCTCATTCCTTGTCAGAAAGAGATCATCATCATACAATAATGGTATGATAGGTTCATCATCCACAACCTTAAGGTAAAGGTTAGGAACAACTTTACTTCTGGTAAAGCTCAAGCTTTGTCATGAAGCTGTCAATTGTCCATTATTCACACTTAGTATTGAGAGATCTTCTTCATATCTATCTGTGCCATCTCTCGTCAGATGGGTCTACTAATATGAGCCTCAAAATCATTTGAACTCTGTGGTGAGTTCCTTCTTGCATCCATGTCATATGTGTTTAGAACCCATAATCAACCTTGTAGCAAAGGTTGAGATCCACATCACCCATGATGATCATTAAGCTCGTCAATTGACTACCGATCCTGGGAACCCATACAGAACCTGATTACATTATTAAGAGAATGGTCTTATCTAGTCCCTTGGAGCAAAACATCTCATCATGATTCTCTTCCTCTTTCTAAGAGAATCTCTTAACCACAAGCTTTCTATAGTGTGTTTGATTTGTAAATCTTTTGTTGAACATCCATCGCTTGTTCAGAGTTCATCATTCATCATGATCTTTCCTACAAATCAAAATTAAGTACATGATTAGTAATACTTCATAATCATCAAATCATATTGATATGATAACCTATTATGCATACATATATCATTTACATAGTTATGCAACTATTTTGACCAATACTTTGGCACAACACTTTCCCATATCCTGTATGCATACAGTGGCTATCTAGATGCCTTCCATCTCTACCAGAACATACTATCGAGAGTGTGCACAACTCTCAGCATGTCAGCAAAGAGGTTTCATTCTAGACAAGCAATAATGGAATGTTTGTCCAATTTACCAATCATATGCATATTAGTAGTATACTGTTCAATGCTTTATGAATGTTTACACTCAGCATGATATTCTAGGAATACAAATATGCATACAGGCAATATTATTTACTATTTCTAATAACAACCCAAATACTTATCTTTTATGTTTGTTTGGTTGCCTCCCGCTTGATCTTTTGTATGTCTTCTGAACTTCTATTCATTCTGTACCACTGTGCATGCTCAAGTGTACACTAGTGTCATCCTCATGATCTCATACATAAACATACATTCATTAGTATATTATCAATATTATCAAAACATTCTAATTCTAAATAATCTTGAATATGTACAGTCATGATCATTAGTATTCATGGTTTCAAGGAAGTCTTCTTTTACTCATGCATATTCTTGTTTGATCTAGTTAGTTAAATCATCAACCAAGATAAGAGACATAATATGCATAAACCCTTGATTACTAACCAATCATACCAAGTATACTTACACAAGGTAAGATTCTAACATGACATAGGAAAACATACCTGGATTAGTATACTTGCTAGTTATGCACAACATACCTAAACAATCTCTTCAATGATTTAGAGATCCTGAGCTAGAACCTGCATGTCTCGTAGGTTAAACATGATATAACAAAGTCATACATCCCTCGTGAGTCTTTGTCTTCAGGTTGCCATGGTCATGGAACTTGATTTGTCTTTTGTGATTTACCTGTGTCTTGTTAGCAGACAAAATCAACCTCACACAACACCACAATGCATAAGTACAATCATATAGCCCTAATCAATGAATGTCTTCGATCATTCACATGCATTCATATTGTTACTAGGGTGATAAGACAATTAATAACATTAATCAAGATTGTACTAATAAATAACATGAAGACAAACACATTATGAACTTAATCAAGAATCAGATTTCAAGGCATACCTGAACCTCCTTAAATCATACCTGTCGAGACTTTTTGTAGTCTTCTTATGTAAGGCCTTAGCCTCAACTCCCCCTGAAACTTGATCTGGAGCTTGATTAGGGTTTGCTAGAGAAACCCTAAAAATTCAATCTTTGACTTTCACACTTCTGAATGGATGGAAGAATATGTCTTGCTGAGCTGATCAACCTAGCATTCTTTAATTTTGAAATCTCCAAAATTTGACCCCTCAAAATTGCCTTCGAAACTTCTGGATCTTCTGGACAGGAACCCGAACTAGGGTTTGATGAAGCCCACCCTTCTATCCAATCAAAAGGTTCGATCCAAGGCTCTAAACTCTTTATTTTTTGAGGATCTTCCAGCCATGGACTCCGATTCCAAAAATTCTAACTTTCTCCGAAACTCTAAATTCTGGAAGCCATGAATAAAGGTGCTCCAAAAATAATTCTGTTTTGACAGAAATATGCACCTGATTGTTTCTGCTATAAATCTGAAATTTCTACTCCACAGGGTCTGAAAACTTTTTCTGCAGTAGCCTGACTTGTCATCTTTCCATCCTGATAGGTCTGACCTCAATTGGATTTTCTGAGAGAGAGTTATGCGAAGTGTCACAACGTGACCTGTTTATGGGATAAAACAGGAGAGCAAACTTGTACGGCGTGCCACATGTCACTGTTTGATCTTCGGCCTCTGAAAACTTTTCTTGCGATATCTCGCCCTGTTATCTTTCCATTTTGATAGGTCTGACCTCAATTGGACTCTCTGAGATAGATTTATGCCAAGTGTCGCAACATGATCTGTTTATGGGATAAAACAGGAGAGCGAACTTGTACGGTGTGCCACGCGTCACTGGCTCACCTTCAGACTTTGAAAAAGTGTCCTGAGATAGTACAGTTTGTGTACTACCTATCACTTTTTACGAAATTTCATTTGGAGCTTCCTAGCCCAAGTTATGACCATTTTTCCAAGGTCACCTGATTTTGACTGAGATCTGGAAGAGGCAGAAACCTTAACTTGTACTGATCATAACTCATAAAGTACAACGAATCTGAGGGTGCCCTTTGGATACAAGGTACCTGGGGATGTTATCTACCACCTGTAAACTTTTCAGATCCTGAAACTTCGCATAAATGGATTTATATCGAAAGTTCCACGATGACTATTTTTTTCTATATAAAACCCTAACCTTCAAATTGTCGCAAGAGAAGCAAGTGTCGTAAGTGCCATACATTGCCTTCCTTTAGGTTAGCTCTGATACCATGCTAAAATTCAATATGCTAAGACAGAAAATAGTAGCATTACATTCCATTTCACAATAATGGCATATACAGGATCACTGAAGAAACAACAAGCATAGCATAAACACAAGAGACAAAGATTTATCCTGGGAAACCCTCATGGGGAAAACCCAGTAAAGCTTCCTCAATATAGATGACCAGCAATATACAAAGATGCAAACCAAAGACATGATCTCCTCCTCCACCATAGCAAACATCTCCTCCACAAGTGCACCCTCTTTTAAGTGAGTGAGTGTATCAAATGAGGAACATACCTTCTCTATTTATACACTACACTGACATGTATTTTACACAAATACATGTAGGCTCGTATTTAACCATTAGGTTAAATACCCTATTATAACTGACTCGGCCGACCCCCACATGGTGGGTCTAATAACCCTAGTTACCATAACCAATTCGGAGGAATAAACATCTCCGGATTCATAGTATAATTACATCGAAGGTATGGAACATCTCCGGAATAAATAATATACAAATATAATATTCTTAGAAGTTACAATATTCAACACTTACCTGTATTTATATACATTGCCATTATATCTCAAGAAGTATATAGTTATTAATAAATAATAAATATTTATATCCTTTAAGGAAATATATGGATTTGTCCTTGTTATAATGGATGCTCAAGTAAAGTAACCTATTAGGTTTTCTTTAACTTCCTACCATAACCTAATGTAGTATTAAATCAACTAGCATAGTCGATGCCAAATCTAACTTACTCTACCCTACCCTACCTTACGCTATACTACCTTAGCATAACATAGACTAGACTAAGGCAACCTACTTAACATCCCTAGGATATCCTAGCCTATAATAATTGTGCTAGAATAGTCTACAAAATCATGGACCAACCTAACCTATCATAAAAAATACTAGCCTAATCTAGCGAAGGCTAGCCTAACCTAACCTAACTAAGCCTACAATGTCCTAACCTAAGATTTATTACCCTACCATAATGTAGCTTAGAATAGCCTAGCATAAACCTACATAGCTTAGTAATCTATACCTTATGCTACATTACATTTCCTTACCCTATCCAACCTATCTCACTCTATCCTACCAACTAACATAGCATATCCTAGACTATATTAGCTTATGTTTAATTTAAATTACCATTCCCATGGTTAACTTATCCTAACATATCCTTTAGACTAATACATTTTATCGTTTCCAAGCTTAACCTCTATCTAGCCTAATATACCACACCTTAAGCCAATTACCCTACACTATACCTATCTTAATATACCCTACTTTAATCAAGTTTATCCTAACCTATCCTAATGTACCCCATCCTTCCTTACCAAAAACTACCCTAGGCTAACCTAGCATTGCTTGAAATCTCCAAACTAGCCTAGTTGAGCCTAACCTAACCTAACCTACCGATCCCTAGCTTAAGTCAAACAACCATAAATTAAGCTAGCCTTCCTTGACATAACCTACCTTAGGATATGATAACATATCCTACCTTAAACTAACTTACCCTACCGTAACATATTATATACTAACCTTACATAGTTTAACATGCTATACTCTTACCTACCCTAACATAATATAGTCCCTCACATAAACTAGCCAATCATAGCCTAACTTACCTCAGTCTAGCAACAACCTAACCTAGCCTACCTTAACACACCCTTACCTAGCCTAACATATCTTCGCATAACTTATCCTATCCCAACCTAACCTATTCTACCCTATTATAACCTAGAATAACCTAACCTAACTCGCCCTAAGATAATATACCATAATCGACCCTAGTCTAACCTAATGTAGCCTTAAATTAAACTAAAATAACCTAACCTAGTGTACCACACCCTACCCGAATCTAGCTTAACACACCCAATCCATGCCTAACCAAACCTAGCCTAACCCATCCAACCCGATCCTACTCTATCCAAACTTAAAATAGCCGAAAATTACCTTGCATAACCTAGCCTATCCCACCTTACTTGAGCCTACCCTAACATTACTTGGTTAAATCTAACCTTAACTTGCATATCTTAACCTACCCTAACCTATCCTATCATACCCTAACCTAGTCTAAACCATGTTACCTAAGCTTACCCTAAACTAGCTTGGTGTAACCTATCATTTTTTATCATAACCTTACCATCCATAGCCTTACCTAGGTTCACCTAAACTTATCTTAAATGGCCTAACATATCCTAACCTAACCTAACCTAACATAGTATACCATAGCCTTAATTAGTATATTCTACAATACAATAATCTTACCTACCCTATGAGAACCAAACCTAGCCTACTTTAAGCTACCCTAACCTAACCTACCCTAATCAACCTTATTATAACCTAGATTACCCTTAAACCAAACTAACTTATCCTAATGTACCCCATTGTACCTCAACCTAGCTTAACCTTACATAACCCTCCCTAATTATACCCCAACTAACCTAACATAATCCACCCAACCTCAGCCTACCCTACCCTAACTTGGTCTAACCTAACTTTACCTAGCATAACCTAACATACTCCACCCTAATTTATTGTACCCTAACCTAGCCTATACCAACTTACCTTAGCCCATCCTAACCTAACATTGTCTAACATATCCTTACATTACATAACATAACTTATACTAACTTAACCTACCATATCATAACCTATCCTAACCCGCCTTACCTCAACCTACTATAGCCTAACTTTGTCTAGTCTAAAATTTATTAACCTAATATTTCCTTACACGGCCTAACCTACCTTCCTAACCTACCTTTAACTAAAATATCCTTACATATGCTATCCCATCCGAACATAAACTAGCCAACCCAAACATAACCTAACCCACCCTACCATGAACTAGTGTACCCTATACAACCATACCTTACCCTGCCTTAAACTATCCTATATAATCACAACCTAACCTATCGTGTGGTGCTTACCCTAACCTACCCTATCTATCCTAACATTGATTACCCTATCCTACATTATGTTACCTTAAACTATGCTACCATAACCTAACATACTCTACCCTGACCTAACTTAGTCTACTATACCTTACCTTGGACTACCTTATATTATCCTAACATAACCTTACATTTCCTGACCTCGCCTAGCCTATCCTACCTCCTCACCTAAACTAGCCTAAACTATCCTAACATAACCTAATATAAGGTACCATAATACAACCTTACCTAGCCTATCATATCTTGGATTACCTTAATGTATCATATTCTATCTGATCATAATGTATCCCGATGTAACCTGCCCTACAATAACTAACCCTAATATAACCTACCCTAACCTTCTATAACCTAAGTTAATCTAGCCATAAACTATGATAACCTCACATAATTTAGCTTTCCCTACCCCAACCTAAACTAACCACCCAACTTTTGTCTACCCTAGCCTAGCCTAACTAACAAAACCTAACTTACACTATCATATCTTGGTTTAAGCTAACCTTACATTACTAGGATAGCTTACTATCCTAACCACCATAACAACCCTATCCTAATCCACCATACCTATGCTTACCTTAAACTAATTTAGTCTATCCTGACATTTCTTAACCTAGCCTTACCTTGCATATCCTAGTCTTTCTTCACCTAAGATTACCTTACATAACCTAGCCTAGTCTACCATAACCTAAGCTAATATAGCCCTAAACTAAAGTAACCTAACATAGTGTAGACACATACCCTAACCTTGCATAATCCACCCAAATCATGCCTATCATAACTGATAATAACCCACTATCTTGTACCTACCCTAACCTAAATTGGGTTAACCTAACCTTACCTTGCATGGCCTAACCTCACATCACCTTATCTTACATTGCATAGCCTAGCATAATCTAGACCTAAATCGAACCAACCTAACCTATTGTAGTGCACCCTATACCCCAACCTAATGTAACCCACCCAACCCATGCATACCCTAAACTAACCTAACTCAGTCATCTAAATACTACACTATGTTATCCTAACACACACATCCCAAGCCTAACCTAATGTAACTTGATTTATCCTAACCTTTGCTTACACAACCTAACAAACCCTAATTTAAACTCCCTACCCTAAGCCAGACTAACCCATTATGCTTAAGGCTAGTCTAACCTATCATTTGTAACACAATCTTACCTTAGATCACCTTTCATAACCTAGACTAACCTAACCTTACCTAACCTTCCTACATTATCCTATCCCAACCCACCCTACTTAAGCCTATCTTAACCTAGCATGGTATACATTAACGTGTTTAAACCTAACCTTACCTTCAATTTCCTAACCTCACATCACCTTATCTTACATTGCATAGCCTAACATAATCTAGACCTAAACTAAACTAACTTAGCCTATTATGGTGCACCTTGTACCCCAACCTAATGTAAGCCAACCAACCCATGCATAACTTAACCTAACCTAACCCACCTATCTAAAGCCTACACTACGATATCCTAACACACACATCCTAAGCCTATGCTACCCTAACTTTTTCTATCCTAACCTTTCCTTGCACAGCCTAATAAACCCTAAACTAAACTCTGTGCCCTAAGATAGACTAACCCACTCTACCTAAGCCTAGTCTAGCCTCTCCTAGTCTAACCTAGCATTTTGTAATTTAATCTTACCATACATAGCCTAGATTTGCTTTGATTAAGCTTTACCTAGAATAACCTAAACTAACCTAACATAACTTACCCTAGCCTAGCCTAAAGTAACCTACCATAGCCTACTCTAGCTTAAACTAACCCACCTTATCATAGCCTATCCTGACCTAGAATATTCTATCATATCCTAGTCTAACATGCCCCATTTAACTTAATATACCCTAACTTATCCTTTCCTACCTAGCATAACCTAGCGTAACCTTACCTACATTAAATGAGCCTAACCTAACCTACCCTTACCTAGTGTAACCTAGTGTAAACTAGACTACACTAACCCGAAGGTACCTTAACTCACCTTAACTTATTCTAACTTAATCTAGCCTTGTTTGGACTATCCTATCCTATCATAACCTTAACATAAGCAATCTTAGCCTAACTTATCATATCATAAATTAGCCTACTTTATCTTATCCTTGCAAATGCTAACTTATCCTAGCATACCCTAACTTATCCTAGCTTACCTAGCATACCCTAACTTAGCCTAGCTTACCTAGCATAACCTGACATAACATAACATAACCTACCCTACCCTATGTTAATGCAACCTACCTTACCTTAGACTACCACAACCAAACCTAACCTATCTTAATCCAACCTACCCTATAATAGCCTTGCCTAACGTATCATATCCTTGTCCATTCTAACATAATCTTATCTATCCTAACATAACCTAACCCACTCCACCCTAAGATATCCTATCCTAACCTACCATGCCCTAGCCTAACCTACCATAACTTAGGATAACATGCCTTGACATAGCTTACCCTAGAACCATACCTAACCTACCCTATATTAACCTTTCTTTACCTAACCTAATCTACGTACATGGCCTAACCTTACGTAACCTAGTATAACCTGCTCTTACATAACCAAAACTACCTAGAATACCCATCACCTACCTTAGCTTACCCTAACATTGCTTATTATAATCTAGGATTTTCTATCCTATGCTAACCTTAACCTTAACATAACCAACCATAACCCAACACAACTTAACTTAGCATATCTTACCATATCCTAAGCTAATTTACCCTAATTTATCATAACATACCCTAACTTATCTTAGTGTACCCTGACTTAGCTTAGCTTACCTAGCATAACCTAATGTAACATGTCGTACCCTATCTTACCCTAACCTAGCCTACTCTAACCCATGACTAACTTAACATAACCTATGTCACCCTACGTTAGCATATCTTAACATAGCCTAACCTAGTTTAACGCAACCTACTATAACTTAACCCATCCTAATATATTCTACCCAAACCTACCTATGGTAACCTAACTCAGTCCAACCCAACCTAACCTATCCTAGCCTACCCTAATCTAATCTAACCTAACTTATCTTGGACTAGACCATTATAGACTAACCCTATAAAGCCTAGCTGAAATTAACTTACCCTACCCCACCCTATCCTAACCTATACTATCATATCATATCCTAACCTACCTTACCCTAACTTAAACTAACAAACCTTAACTTAGTTAAGCTCACTAAGCATAACCTATCTTAACCCAAATTAACTTAACCAAGGCTAACCTAGCCTAGCTTAACTTAACCTAGGCTAACCTATCGTAACCTAGCCTAAACTAGTCTAACCTAACATAGTATAACCTAGCTTAACCTGACTTAAACTAAGTAGCCTAACCTCGCTTAACCTAACCTATACTACCTAGCCTAACTTAGGTTAATGTACCCTAACATACCCGAACTTAACCTATCGTTTCCTACACTTACCATGGCCTACCTTAGCTTACCCTAACTTACCATAGACTAGTCTATGATTTCGTAACCTATCCTAACCTTAACCTAACCCGCCCTATCCAAGCCTACCTCAACATATACTAATATATCACTAACTATAATATCGCAACCTATCCCACTCTAAACCTAGATGACATTAGCCTATTCCAGTCTACCCTAATGTAGCCTAGCATACCAAACCTTACCCAACCTACCTTAACTTAACTAGCCTATTATATCCCAACTCAACTAGCTTACCATACCTAGCCGAACTTAGATTAACCTAACCTATCCTAACCTACATTAACCTAGCTTCGCTTGACCTAGCCTACCTTACACCTATCCTACCTTAGCTTATACTAACTTAGCCTAATATTCCTTAAATTAGCTTAGAATATAACCTAAACTAGACTAACCTACCCTACCCTAGCTTAACCCAGCCTAACCTTCCTAGAATAACCTAACTTCACCTATACTTACCTACACTAACTCAACCTAACCTACCCTAACCTAAACTTGGTCTACCTTAGCTTACACAAACTTATCCTAGCATATCCTATCACAACCATACCTAACTTAGCCTATCCTACCTTACCTTACCCTAACTTAGCCTAACCTATACATCTTAACATAGTTTAAATTATCTGTACACTAACTTATCCTTAGCTTACCCTAAACTAGCATAGATTAACCCAATGTAACCTAGCCTAACCTAACATATCCTCGCCGACACTACCCTACCATGGCCTAGCCTATGATAGCCTAATCTAGCCTCACATAGCCTATCGTGACCTATCCCATTATAGAGTAACCCTATCTATCCTAGCTTAATCTAATCCACCCTATCTTATCCTATCCTAACCTACCCTATCCTATTGTATCATACCATATCCTCACCTAGACTACCCTACCCTACCCTACCATAACCTAGCTTAACCTTGCCTAATCTATCTTAACCTAACCTATCCTATCTTATCTTAACCTAGCCTAGCCTACCAACCCTATCTTAGCTTAACCTACCTCACCTAACCTAACCTAACCAAAGCTATCAACAATAACCATAGTCTACATTTGCTTACACTAAATTAGTGTACCTTAATATATCCTTACCTAATTTATCCTATTATTAACCTAACCCACCCTATCCTACTCTAACCCTATCATAATGTACAATATCCTAGCCTAGCTTAACTTAGCCTAACTTAGCTTAACCTAACCTATCCTAACTTAGATTAACCTAACTAGCCTAACTTCATCTAGCTTATCTTGATTCATCTAGATTAACCTACCCTAGCCTATCCTAACTTAACCTCCCCTAACCTACCCTTTACCATACTAACCTAGCCACCGTAGATGTATCCTACCCTACCATAACCTTAGGGTATCCTTAGGCTAGCATATACACCCTACTTTACCCTAACCTAACCTTAAGCGTAAATCTATAAGTTTGAATCTTATGTCTAAATCGTTAAAACTAACCTTAAGATTGGTTCCCAACCTTATTTCTAAACTTAATACTTTAACCTGAATCCCAATCCTCACATAATTAATACCTATCTAAAGTAAAAAAAAAATCACTCTTTATATATTTTTATAAAAGAAATTAATTAAATAAAATAAAAAAATTACATATACATTTTATAATTTAAATACAAATTACAAAAATTTAATATGAAATACAAACCTTATAACTAAGGGAAAACTAACCAAGAAAATATTCAACATAAAATTAACTAACATAAACAAGTAGGGAGTTCCTTCGTTGTGCAATGTATGTACTTGATGACAATGTGATTGTGCTAGTACTAGGATAACTAAGACACGTTAGCTTTCATCACTATGCAATGTTGTTGTTTGAAATGGCCATGTGCTTATGCTAGAAGCAAAGCTAACATGAATTAAATTGTTTGTATGATGTATGTATTTGATTATATTGTGGTTTTACTAGAAGGAAAGCGAGCAAGTTATTTAATGAATTTTATTCATTGACACAATTCACAACATTTCTTATGTTATTATAGTGACTAGCAATGACAACATTGACATTGATCAAGTGAATGTGGAACAAAGCTACAATCAAGAACGGAATACCATATCAAGTACATAAACATGTTTTCTTGCTTGTTTTGATATTTAGTGAATTTTATTCATAATTGTCACAATTCATAAGTTATTAATTGTATATTATAGAGACAAATAGGAAGAACAAAGATAATAATCTTAAGATTGTGTAACAATGCTATAACCAAGAACAAAATCTTATATTAGATACTTATAACCTGTCAACTTGTAATTTCTATCTTGTTTAATAAGTATTATTGATTTTAATAATTAATTAAATTTTTTTATGTTTAATATAGTGACAAATAAGGGTAACATAGATGTAATGACGAGGTACAAAGCCATAATCATGAACATAATATCATTTCCGATATTTCTAACTTGTCTTGTTGTTTCTCTTCTTGTTTTCTAAAATTTTATCTTTGTAAGAATCATATCATTTTAAATGTTTATTATGAGGACAAATAAAAATATTAAAAATAACATTTAACAAAATGTTAAAGATGTATACATGCATTTTTCTTTAAAAGTGGCATTGAAAATGTTTTCTTTCATTATTAAATAAGCAATAAATGTGTATATATTACAGAAATTGATCAAAAGAAGTATTTGAATTGGTATTTCATTGAAGGTTTAACATTTTTCTGCTATAGGTTATATGAAGATAATGCAACCAAGTAATAACCTATCTGTAAAAAGTATACAAAGTACTCAAGGTGAGCGTATTTCTTCAACAATTTTTTATAAATGATTTTTGCAGCATGAATACAATAGTTTGACTATATTATTTGTTATTGTGTTGTAGCCAAAATAACTGGAAAAAAATTAGTTATTTTTTAATTAAAGGACATTTTTTATCAGATCATTGATTATGATGCTACAAAAGAACATGTTGAGATAATGGGAAGGACTGCAAATTACACAATAGATGAAAAAACAAATCTGGGTTTCATCCACATGCAAATTTTTTTCTCGAAATGTGTTTCCAGAATGAATCTCTTGGCATTGCAATTTGGATGACAGTTTTGAAGCTAAACACGTCAAGAGTATTAAAAAAAATGGTTTTAGAAAAATCACAAGATAAGCTTGTGTTTATGTGGATTGCTTCTGATTGCAAACCACAAAAAGGAAATAAGGCCATTGACAATCCAACAAAAAATATACACACTAAAACATTGCAAAAGGTGTGGGAAATGTAAACTCAACATGATGGAACTAACATTGTTATAGTGGATTTTTCATTTGAAAGAGTTAAATAAAATCCCAAACAAAATGTGATTCTTGCCACTTCATTCATTGGAAATAAACAAGGGGGTAAATGGTTGATTGAAGAGCTATGGAGAATGTTGAATAAATTCAACAAAGAAACAGACGTGCGAGTTACTTTGAAGGATTTTCAGTGATAAATTGTTCATTGTTATATGTATGACAAAAAAACAGACATATGAGTTACTTTGAAGGATTTTCAGTTATAAGTTGTCCCGTCATTATATGTATGACAGAAAAACAGATGTGCGAGTTACTTTTAGGGGTTTTTCATTGATAAATTGTTTGTCATTACTATATTTGTAGCATTTTTCAATTTACGATGACTTGCATTTCATAATGCTAATATAAATATTGGTGATTTGTTGTGTCATTAGTAGAAATTAAAATATTTTTATTTTGTTTCTTTTTATAGAGATATTGCACATTGATAAAGGTTATTTAACACAATTTGAATGGCTATTTAATGTATTATGGTGGATGGATATATTATTAGATAAATGTTATTGTTGGTTGAATTTTTATTTTGTTTCTTTTTATAGACATATTGCGTTAATAAAGGTTATTAATTTGAATGGCTACATAATGTATTAGGGTGGATGTAAAGATTATTAGATAAATGCTATGTTTGGTTGATTGGACCATTGCAACTAATTTTTGCATTTTTTGTTTAATTGATAATTATATCTCTGAAAAATTAGTGGTTTGAAGGATGGTTAAATGTGTTCTTATAAAATTTTCTTATTTCACCATATCATTAGGTTGTCTATGGAAAGTAACTTATTACTTTTATTATTTGAATTGGGCCTTTGTAATTATATGCTGCTAGAAGGAAATTTACTATATTATGAAAGCTAACATACGTCAGTTATGATGACAATGTGGTTAGAATGGAAGCTAACACGAGTTATATTTTCTTCTAAAGATTGTGAAACAACCATATGAAAACTATTTAGTTTGATTGTTTGAATTGTGCCATTGTAGTTATATTTTTAGTTGCAATTCACTAATTATTATAAATAATAAAATCAATGATTTGAATGGTTGTTTAATGTGTGCATGTAAGTCTTATTCCATAAAAATAGAATAGTTTTTTTAGATTGATGTATATGTTAACATATCATTAGTTTCTTCACTAGAATCGAGCCACCGTAATTATATTTCTTAATTTGCATTTAACAACTTGTAGAACTCCCTTTGTATACAAATGAAAAAAATGATATTTGATAGGAATTACCTGCTTTTTATTATGCTTTTAAATTCATGTTTTGATGTACTTTAGTAATGAAGTGGAGCTATGTTAATTTGATATATGTGGTTGCAGTGCAGATGGGAATCAATACTAGTAGAATATGTTGTTTATTCTTGAAATGGAAAGAGTGTTCTTCTCGTCATACACTAGAGATGAACTAAATTGTCAGATTCAAAGAAAACCAGATTGGGAATTTGGTGATAGGTCCTATTTTTTTAGGCCTTTTCAGTCAATATTATTAAATACTACTTACAAATTATGATGTTGCAATATGGACATTAAATGTCACTAACAAGTACATCCAACATGTACTTGAAAAATTAGATATTGATATACGGGACTTTGAATTCACATGGGATAGGTCCCAATGTCATTTGCAAACAAAATTCAAAGCAGGGAGTACAATACAATATTATGAGAAAAGGTTGAGTGATGTGTGGGTACCTTATGGAGATAAATCTGGTGAATCAAATGTATTACTAATAGATACATCAAATCCTACTTCTCAAGTTGTCGGATATCGATCAAAGCATATCTTGTATAAAGGCCTATAAAGGACAAGAGCAAGATACTTGCTTATGCAAGTTTTATTCACGTTTCTTAAGACACTTCATCGTATCAAATATAAATGTGAGTACATTAGAATGTTCAATAGAAAAACAACTTCATTATAGTAGATGAAGTTTTTTTTCTTCGGAAATTTGATCACAGAAACATTCCATTTTTTCAGTACAACTTGGACATACTTTTTGGTGAATCAATTTGTACGATTTATATTTTTTTGAAATATACGAGAAGTGATAGTTATATTAATATACACTTTTATTATTGTTGAAAATTGCTTTTGCATTGACTCTGTTGCACTGCACAATTTTTTCTATTGTATATTTAAAAAAATTGTTTTGCTAAGTGAATTGTGTAATTAAAATAATATCATTTAAGCCATACACAAATTTATTTGTTGAATTATTATATGCATTAATACTTGTGGATAAAAATGAAATCTAAATTTTGAAATAGCGATGCAATTCTTAAAAAAAATAGAATAATTTGAACATTTGAAATATTTAAGATATTGATTTCTCAATACAAAACTTTTCATAATTTTTTTTACTTAAATCAATCAATATTTGTAATCGCAATCATATCATAATTGAAAACTAATAAGGCACACTTAATTAAAGACTTTTAATTTCCTATAATATGCATTAATATGAATTTATAAATGTGCGATGCATTTTTAAATAAATTAAAATAATCCCTTATATGCCAACAATGCACAAAGTTATTTTATTGACTTTTAATTAATTATATGCATGGATATGAATGTATAAATATGATAAATAATTTTGAAATAAAACTACATATAAACTAGTATGATGCATTTCTTCTATCAAAATCATAGAATTGTTTGATAATGAGTGTTAAGTTGATTATTCATGCTAAATTTGGAGATGTGTCATAGATGAATGACTTCAAACTCTTTGGTTGCATCGAATATATTTGATAGAGGACCTATTGCAACATAAGCTTGAAAATAATATGTTTCCACTTTCATTGGATTATTTCTATATAATAAATCTCAAGGTCTAACCATTCTTACATTTCACAATTAAGGATATTCATACATGTATCATTTTTAATGGCATAACCATCTAGTTCTAATTGAGACAATATTTTCTTTTGAATGCTTGAATACTAAGTTTTACAAGAATAGTGAAACAAATTTTAATTGAGGAATTAGTTCCTTGGATTATTCATGATAGATGAGAGGAAATTACTACTTCCCTGGAGGAAATAATTTCCCATCATAATGGATCGGCTTGAATTTTCATTTAAGCACTCTTAGTTGATGATCTTGGCTTTGAGTGGAGATAGATTAATGGTACCCAACATTCTTTTAAAATAACCAAATTAATGAGGCCTAACATTAATATACATGATATATTTAAGACATAGGTTCATATCTTTCTTTCTTTGACCACCTCAACCATCACTGAACACTAGTCTATTGCATGATCACTTCCTCCCCAATGATTCCTATTAAAGGCACTAAGAGGTAGAAAATTTAGCGCATAAACATATTATTAAGATTCTAGTAGACTATTTTCAACTTAGACAATGCAAATGAGGCACCCTCCCTCCACTTATGAGATCCTCACAATAGTGTAGTTTGATCATCAACACCACACCCCAAGGTTGTGGGAAAGGGGGAGCTTGGAGTCGTTAGGTATCAAATTCAAACATTGAGACTTTGGTCTATTATCTACACTATCTATACTATCTTGGTTGGTTATCAAACACTATTACTAATATCTTGGTTGACTATCAAACACTATTACTAATTAATGACCGTTACACCAAAATGTCGTCACCCTTGTGCAAGTGTTGCAAGTGTCGTCGTCATGACCTAGTGTCGTCACCATGACCGTTGCAACTATCGTCATTATGACCAAGTGTTTTCATCATGACCATTGTGATAATGTCATCATCTTGACCATTGTGTAAACTCTTTTCTTTGACCCCTAAACTCATTCTGGGCTAAAACACATCCAACTAAGAGATTTCCCCACCTAGTTGACCTCTTTGAGCAGGCTGTCGCACTTTGTCTTCCTACAGGGTGAGCCAAACCCCCTCTGTCATAGTTATTGGTCAGCTAGGGTGAGACACTATCGCACTTTTTCTTCCTACAGGGTGCGACAGCCCTCTCTGTCGCTTTGTGTCCTCTACTAGAGTGCGATGAGGTTGGTTAAAGGCTATTTTGGGGAGTCTCGAGGTCTCTCTAGAATTTTGTTGAGGTGGAGGCCTATCCCTAGGCTCTAGGTGAGGTGGCATTTTTGTTCCTAACCTAATGGGAGGATCCCTTAACCATCTCCCCCTAATCCTCAACCTACCCTATCTCTTTAGCCCTATATAAACACCCACTCTCTCCATGGGAAGGGAGGAAGGTATATGGTATTCTTATGTTGGTAGAATCCATATTGGTGATTGGGAAGCTTGTACCACCTTGGAGGCTTGTCTTGGACATGTTGGATGGAGGATGCGACGTTGAGGCTTTAGTTGTAGCTTCATCATTTCTATGTATTCCCACCTTTTAATACAGTTAATATAATCTCTTTCCATGAATGTTGTCTCAATGATGGTGTTTAGAACTTTCTTCCTCAACTGTTAGTTTAGATCAATTATTGTTTATATATATTGTACTACTTGTATTGTTTCCATATTTTCTTGTCAGGTCTTGCAGCTGGAGATCTGACGACCGCGGGACATTTATCAACAACAAGGAGAGGGATCCATGATCTGAAAGGTACAATATCTAAGTACTCGATCTGTAATTGATCTAGGGAAGTAGATTCATATTCTGTCCTATTTGTTCTAGTCTTACATTGAGCTAGGGAGATCAAGCCTCAAGTCCACTCTTGGTAGATTGTCTGATAATAATGACTTTAGATCCAATTGATTTCTTATAATTATAGTTGTTTTCATACTCATATTGTGTATTGATACTTAGTTGTACTTAGAAGTCCCATGTTTGACATGTTCATGGTCACTAGTTGGTTTCAAGACTTTACTAAAAGTATTTTTATGTTATCTTATCTCAACTTAATATGATGATTTATAACTAACTCAATGTTGATGAAGTCCTTGACATGTTAAATTACCTTCCATTTGTGCCATCTTATTTTCCTATAATATAGCATAATTTGATAGTATAAATATTTCTACTAATTGGGTAACCTCGAATATAGATAAAGAAGGTCTTGCAGTATTATATTATGCGATTATGTGTGCAACTTCATTGGATTATTCCCATATAATATATCTCAATGTCAAATATTTTAACATTTATAAAATTATTGATATTCATAGATTCATCATGATTTATGGCCTACCCATCTATTTCTAATTGAGATGCAATATTTATTTTTGAATGCTTGAGTACTAAAGTTTTACTTGAACTAAATAAAAAATATTAATTGAGGAAATAGTTCACTGTTTAAATTCTTCCAAATTTAATGGAATAATTCTTTGAGTTAATTTTTCTAGATTTAATAGAATACATATTTAAAGATTTACAAAAAAACTCAATGTGGATGAATTCCTTGTAATAGAATACTTCCAAATTTAATGAAATATGTGTTCATCTTTTGATCTAAAAAAATAAGTTTAGAGGTCATTAGCACCTCACATGATAAATAACCATGAATATCTCACTTTGTAACTACTAGATATTGATTTTTTCAATTTTTTCATGGGTAATCAAGGTTTGAAAACCTTCTCTTTTGTATTATCCTTGTGAAAAAATTTGTGATTTACTTTTTGGAGGAGTTTGTGGGATATAGATTTATGAATATTGCAATAGTTGTACAATCAAGGATATGATTTCATTTACTAAAACATGCATTATTTTATGTCTCGACATTAAAAAACATGGTTTTTTTGCGAAGCACATTGTTTTTTTCAAATTTTGAGGCATTCCAAAGATCAATATGAAGAATATTAGGATTGTCTTAAATATTTGGGATATTGAATGTTGATTAAAGAAAAATGTATGTTTTGATGCTTTCTACATTAGTATCAAGAAGGGTAACTTTTAGGGGCGAAATTTTGCCAATTCGCTATTTTTGGGGCCTTTTTCAGAAAATGAATTTGCTATTTCGTCCATTTTAGTCTCTAATATCGCCCATATTTACATAAAATATGTTTTTTTTAATCATAATATTCCCCAAAATTTACATGTTTTAGTAGTAAATTATATGTTTCATATTTAATATTCACCTACCTATCTATCTACATGTTTTTTTCACTCCAAAATAATCACCTAGGATACTATACTCAAGTATAATATTAGAGTCCTTAAAAAATACCCGGATAAAAGGATATATTTCTACACCAAAGAGAAATATATTTCAAGAAAAAAATAAAAACAAGTAACTAGTAGTGGTTTCATCATTACTAATGGGAAAAATGTATAGTAGGGAGAATCCATTTTCTCCCGTACTCTAGATTCTCTTTACTATAAGATAATTCAAAATAGTATTGAAATGAAAGTCTATATCCATTCCTCTCAACTACTAGCATGTAATGGCATGACATAAAATTTTAATCGTATTAGGTTATTTCCCTTGTCATTTTTAACCTGGGGAATTGGAAGGTGAACTCAAAGTTACCATATTTGAGAATTCTAGGGTACTTTTAATAGAGTTTTTTTTAATATATCAAGACCATTAGAGAAATAATATTGGAATATTTTAAAGGATTTGGTAATTGATTCAATCACCAAGAAAATATGACTATGACCCCATGTTTCTATCAAACCAGTTGTGCCAACATTATGGTGTTTGACATCTGCAATAGTTTTTTCCCCTTTCATCTTTTTACCAAATAACTAAATATCAAGGGTGTCCTATCATGGATCACTATTGGATTTATACTTAATATCAATTCCAATACTGATTAAATTTTTTTTGAACATGTTATTTGATTACCAATATAATTGGGGTTCTTTTACTACCATTATAATATGAGTGGCATACATTGTGGAAGTTACCAAGTTTTTATTGTCATCAAAATTTCCTAGAATAGATGGAAGTTATACCTTTAAATCAATTGGATAAGTGATCAACTGAAGTAGTAGAGCTATAGATCTCATTCCTAAAGAAAATTCAAACTTAGATTCGGAGTGACTTTAAATACAAATTCAAGGGTTCAATCCTTCAAGTATTCACTTGTTCTTACCATAGTCATTGCATGCAAAATGTCATTTCATTGGGTCAATTGAAAAAATAAATGTAAATTTGATCATATTTTTTTTTAAAATTTATTATAATTTTGAAGTCTATGAGCTACGGTTACAAATAAAACAATGTTACTATAGTAGAGGAGTAAAATTGAGTAGAGAAGGCGGATTTGGAATGCATTGGGGCACACAGACTAAGATTTATATCATTAAATAAAGTGAATAGTAGTGAAATATAAATGAAGAGATCCATTTATTATGTTATTGAAACCCCGGTCTGCAACGTGGGAAATATCATCATGAACAATTTAAAGAAGGCATGAACTAGATACATATGATAGCTTTGATAGCCAACGCAAGTTGACTGATTCTACAATATTTATTAATGGACCACTGAGTATCTGAGGAGGGAAAATGCGTAGCTAATGAGAAATACAAGTGAAACCATTCTAAGAAGGTATCCTATTTTTTGGCATATCTATTTGTCCATTGAAAATGCCATAATAAAAAAAATCTGATTTTGAGTACATAATTAAGTGTGTGATGTCCCTTTTTAAGTGATCACTCTAGGTGGATGATGTAGTAGCCTTACAATCAAGATATAGAAAGAAAATAAGTTGGGTTCAAGGTGGTTATTTGATGTTAGATAGGCCTAAAATGCTATATTGTTAAACTGACATTAGGAAAAAAGGGAAAAACTCTTATAAAGTGACATTATGACTAATATTCAATTAAACATTAGAAAATCTACTTTATAGTTATTTAGTGGGGTCCTAAAAGTGAATATGGTTTTATAAAGCCACTCTAATTAAAAGTGAGCATGAAAAAGGCAAAAGTGGCGAGAAAAAGGTAAAAATGGTCAAAAAGAGGGAAAATGAGTTTAAAAGAGGAAATAGACCTCATTCACATTCATTCATGAATTATTTTCAAAAGAGATTTTGGAGAGATCTTTTGGTTTCCTTATATTGGGATGGAAACCCTGGAGAAAATTAGTTTATGTGGTGAGACAAATACACCCTAGCTATGGGAGGAAGATATCATTCAAATGTATTCATGGTACTTCATTATCATGGACAAAAAAAGATTTTATTTGTAGACTTGTTAAATTTGTGGACTTTTCATGGAGTTCGGTGGGTGCACCTCTATTTTCTCCATTCACCCTCCATTTTTATCAATTTTGGAGAATCCTAACCAGCTGTTGGGGAAGATTCTAAGAGAGTCCATTACCTCTCATGGAGTCTGCTTGTGTTAAAGAGAGGAATATTTAATGGGGTGATTTTTTCTATATGAATGTGCATTTTTCATATTGGAGAGAGGGAAAAACTAGCTCAGGAAGATATCATTACTATTTAGATACCTTTATTACTCATTTTATACTATTTTAAGAAGGATCGACCCACTCAATTAAGCATAGTATACATAATTTGTAAGTTTCCTTAACAAATATTTACCTAGATCGTGGATTTGGGGAGATATTTCATGTATTGTAATGGAGATGTAACTTATGCTATATGTACAGGTCAGAATATCAAGAATAAACAGACCTAAATTTCCTTTGTATGTGTTTCTTAAAGTTGTGGTTTTTTTTAATTGTTAGTTACAAAGAGTTGTTGTTATGTTTCCCTTCTCTTTGATTCAATGCAAATAATTCACGTTTGTGATATAAAATGTTTATGTTGGGAAACCATATTTATGGGATCTAAAAATTACCAAAAGAAAAATATCATTTGCAAAAAAACAAAGCAAAACCTACTAAGAGACAATTATGTCAGATTAGGAACATTTTAGTGGTTCTTAACATTGTGTGCCAACTATTTGATGGAAGTTGTAGTCCAAAAAACATGACAATAGTCATTTAAGTTCATAGAAACAATAAGAAGAGGTTATTACTGTGTTATTAGGGAATTATCATCAATTGTTTGACATAAATCCTAAACGAGAAAGCCTCAAACAATTAACTCCAAAACCAACCAAATCTTGTGGGGGACATTGCAGTTGTATTAGAGTTGGTTTTCCTACTAGCCTAAGGGGAATTCAGAGCAAGGAAATTTTATATTACATTAATAGAGTGACCAGCACTTATATTACCCACATTTTAGTAGTGACGTAGCAAGGAATCAAGGAGAGACATCACCATAAAAGAAAAATTCATATTAGATATGAAAGGAGAGGAAGAGGAGTTTGGAGATGGTTGGAGGGAGTATTAGGATCTAAGTGCGCCATTTATGTTAAGGTTAATATTGACTCAGGAATGAGACAAATGATTTAGGTCTCAGTACGTGTTTTAGGGAACATGGTATTTGGTGGCCAATGGTATTTGGTGTCCCATGGTATTTGATGGCCAATAGTATTTGATGGCCCACTGTATTGGCCTATGGTATTGCATGTAATGAGTCCTATAAAGGGATTGGCATACTCTATTGCAATGTGGCTTGGAGGTGAGCAGTGGCTATCTCACTTGGCTTAGCTTGACCAGTTTAGGTCAAGGGAGATAATAGATCTATTATGGTGGTTTTTCCTAGTTTGGGTTTTCCACGTAAACATTATGTGTCTATTGCTATGTCTTTGATTCGATTATCTTGTATTATTTCTCTCTCATATTCATTAATGTTCTTAAATCCCTAAGAAGTTGTATTAGAGTGCAAGGTTGGATATCATTGAATATATATCCTTGTATCTAAATTAAAATTGTATGGGGTGCATGTTCGGTGGTACCCAACACCCCTGCAGTTTTTGGTTCATATTATAATATTATTTCTTTGGGTGCTTAGAAACACAGAAAAAATAATTGTATCCCTCTTATGCATAAAGAAGAGATGTTGCAACAAGTTTGGAATGAACCACTGGGTAGGTACGAGGGTGGAAGGTGTACTCATAGCCTATTTTGATGTGGATCAGAGAGGTTGAGTCTTCGATTGTGGGAGGAATGTGAGATGGTTTAATCTCGATTTTGGGACCAATATTGATGAACCATGTATGTGAAGAGAATTCTTATAGAACTAGAAGTTACAATGGTTGAGGACCCATGTAATATGATATATGGATTCTTTTTATATGGATTTCAATGACAAGGAGGCATGACATATGACGAGCATGAAAAAACAAGAGCATGAAGCAATGGATGATGATGTGGTGATCATGAACACACATGAAAAAAAGTAATGGAGTAGTTTTCATATAAATTGACATACTGCTATAAGACATGGTTAGGCATGCGTAGCCTTGGTAACTCACTGGTAAAGTCTAGGTAGACCTAGGTGATTGGGGGAATCCCTAGTAACTCATTGGTAAATTCATGCAAGCGTAGGTGATAGGGGGGAAAGCAAAGATTCCCCAGTCAAAAATTTGAGGGGAGACAGTGATTTACTCCAAGCCAAATTTAAAGGGTGGATTGTTAGGGTTAACCTTCAATCAGGAATGAGTCAAATGGTTTAGGTCTCAGCAAATGTTTTTGGGCACATGGTATTTGGTGACAAATGGTATTTGTTGGCCAATGGTATTTGGTGTTCCATGTTATTTGGTGGAAAATGGTATTTGGTGGCCCATGGTATTGTCCTATGGTATTGCATGTAATGAATCCTATAAAGGGCTTGGCATACTCCATTGTAATGTGGCCTGGAGGTGAGCACTGGCTAGCTCACTTAGCCCGGCTTGACCATTTTAGGTCAAGGGAGATAATAGATCTATTATGGTGGTTTTCCCAATTTTGGTTTTCCACATAAACATTATGTGTCTATTGTTATGTGGTTTCTTGGATTATCTTGTATTATTTCTCTCTCATATTTATTAATTCTCTTAAATAATTAATAACTTCATGCATCCATATCATTCAAGGATTTGTGTACCATTACGCATTCCAAGTGGTATGAAACCCAAGTATTAATGGAAAATATGGTGAAGGTGCCAAGGAAAAAGGTACTAGTTTATGAAGATTATGATCCTTTTAAAATTGAGGAAAATGTTGACTCGTCATATGTTTCTTCTCCTCTGAATGAGCACAAGGATGCTCATGAGGACTTAGAATAGGATATTTAGGATGAAGAAGAAGAAAATGTTGCTAATCGTATGGGGGACACAAGTCTCTTTGATGTTAACTTAGAGAACATCTTTGGTAGGCCTTGTGGAGAGAAGAGATTCATTGATGAAGTAGCACTTGACTATAATGCTACCCCACATTTTGGAGATTGCATGGTATCATCTAGTGATCCATTTAGTTTTTATGAGGGTAGTGTCCTTAAAATGGTATCATACAATCAATGGTGGGATATCCCAAAACAGTATGAGGAATATGAAGAAAGACTTTTAGCAGTGCGTGACTTGAAGGACTAGTTATTGGTCTCAAAGGAGAAGATTGTGTTGGTATTAATAAGGGTTGAGGATACTCGAAGATACTTAGAATATATTATTATTAGTAAGTCTTATATTGAGGAAAGGAAACATGTAGTTTCAAATGGGATCACTGGTATTGAACTGCAACCAATCAAAAAGCATTGGAAAGGATAAAATTGGATTACTTGTAGCTACTCATGGATAGGGATATTGCTCTCAAGTTCACTAAAGACAAGGAAAGGGAGGTTGAGGATATTTTTTACTAGTTTATTCTGGCACGCTCTTCATCACTTATAGTGGAAAATCAATAATATTTGGAAATTGTGACACATGAGGGCATGAGTGGAACTCATTGTTGAGGGTGAAGCTTCTGCAACGATTCCATACGAGGGGCGTTCATATTTTTAGGTACTTAAGGAGAGTCATGACACAAAGGGTTTTGATTATGCTCATGTTTTTCATCGTGAAGATCATGAGTTGTTTCTTTTGAATAGCCCACTAAAATCTCAAGGCTTAGGTATGGAGGGTATTCTTGAGCACATTCCTAGTGGACCAGCTAGTAAAGAAGTATATGCATCCATGGATTGGGTGGAAAATTATATGATAAATATGGGCACACACACACACTGGGATACATGCTTAGTTGACATTAGTATAGTGTTAGATATACTATTGCATATAGGATACCACCTGGGTGTCATGATAATGAGGCTATACCAATGACAGGGTTCATAATAGTGGGCCTTAAAACTAACGATTTATACCACTACTTAGACGTGGCCTTGCAATAGTTACAAAGATGTGATGGAAAGACTTAGGATATACCATTTGAAATATAACTAGTATATTATCTTGACACTATCATATATAGTCATATATGTTGTACTAATAGTAATATAGGTAAATATTCTATATTTATTATATTTTAATTCTTGTCAGTCATACATTTTCTTGAAGGACATGACTTATCATCCCTTACATTTATTTATATACATTTCCATTATATCTCAAGAAGTATATAGTTATTAATAAATAATAAGTATTTATATCCTTTAAGGAAATATATGGATATATCCTTATTATAATGGATGCTCAAGTAAAGTAAACTATTAGGTTTTCCTTACCTTCTTACCTATTGCTGCTGCAGCCTGATCCCCAAAAATTATCAATTTTGTAGGGCCCCCCTTTATAACTTAGAATTCTTTTGATTCTTCGATTTTTTCCTTGTTTGGCATTTAGAATTTTCTTCGAAAAAATTTTGAAGTACAAATTTTATTTAGTCTAAGTAAAAACTCAAACTTTTTTCTCTGAAACGATCGCAGTCTTTTTGATTAAATTTTGCCGACCATTTCATAGCTTTTCAGTCGTTTTCGCTGACTGTTTCGCACCTTTCTGTTTATTTTTCGTTGATGCTTCCGCATATTTGTGACGTAGTTTTTTACGAACATTTCGCATCCCTATGGAGAAACATGCCAATCGTTTCACAGTTTTTGAGCTATCATTTCCGATCGTTCACAGTATTCTGGCATCTCAGCTCTGACCGATCGCAACTGTCAAAACAATTAGCACCGCTCATTTCGATGTTGTTGGCATTTCAACATCGACTGATCGCAACGTTTTATGCGAACATTTTGCCCCCTTTCGAGCAAAGTGTCGACCGTTTCGCTGGTTTCTAATGAGTTTTTCCTGGACCTTTTAACTCCAATCAAATTTACTTCGCCAAGTTTTGTTTTGTTGTTTCACCGTAGCTTGTCAAAATCTTGCTGACTCTTTTCACTTTGACCAAAGTTTTCTTTTTCTCCAGGAGAAGTCGCAAAGTTTCTAAACAAATTTCTGACCATTTTGTTGGAATAAACAATTCCGACCTCCAAGGTAAGCCCACGTGACTTGTCATTGATATTGGTAGTGAATTAAATAGGGTAGTTGAAGTAGTTTCTAGAAGAGGCTTCCCGCCCTCTCGTTGGAATCATCCAGAAGCTGTATATGTAATTTTCTCATTTTAATATATTGTTACTGCTGAGCCGTAGAGCTCTGTTCCCAGCTTCCTCTGCATCCACTCTGGCTCCCTCTGATTTTCCAACATGGTATCAGAGCCATATAACCCATAGGTCCCAGTTTGTAAGGCCGGTCCACCTTGAATTTTGTCAAACCAGTAAATCCGCAGAGGAGATGTAGCCTCTGTCTTAAATTCTGCAAATTGAAGAATTGAGTGGGCGTGAAGGTTGAGCCACTCAACAGGAATTGGTCCCGTCAGGTGTAATTTAGAAGAATGATGAGACTGGCTGCAGGTTTGTGCGCAAAGGATGGGAGATGTCAGGTTTATTGAAATAAATCGTGCTGCTGTTGTCTAAAACTTACAGATCTAAGGGTTGACTGCCTATATTTGGTGGACGGATCTGTTATTGAGAGACTGCTCAAGGTTTTTGTGAAGTTTTGTGTTCCCGAGTGGAGTGAAAGATCTGATTGTATTTGCTGCCTGAGAAGGAGCGAACTTTTGTTGATGATCTGAGGTAAAGAAAGCCATTGTTGATGGAGCAGCATGTTATGAAATTGAAAGAGAAAGCTGCAACAGTGTTGTGCCAGCGGCGGAAGAAGTCAGCATGTTTCCAGATCTATCGATCTGAGTGCGGACCTAGTGATATATAAAGTTCGCGTGAGCAGCAGACCTGTCCAGGCAGATGACGATGTGATCTGGTGAATATCATTGCAGAAAAAGGACACCGGATTTGGGCGTTGAGGAGGAAATCACTGTTTGTGTGGAGAGGAGGAGAGCCCGTGGACGCCGAAGGAGGAAGCCGTCAGGGCCTGCCGCTGCCAGAACATCTCTGTCTGTATGAGGTGGAGCAGCCCGTGAGAAGGAACACTCAGTTTAGCAAAGACAGGGGGAGCTAGGACTGTAATTAAAAGGAATAGCATAGCAAAAATGGGCAGAAAGTCCAGGCTTAGACAAGCCAAGAAGAAAGAAAATCAGTGGAGCAGAGTGGATCTGCCATCACCTCCACAGTTTAATGGCACGAATTTTGCCATGTGGACAAGTAGAATGAGGGTATATCTACGGTATGTAGATACTCATGTTGAATTAAATGATGAAGCCAAAGATGCTTTGGCATTGCATCTCATCCAACTAGCTGTGGATGACAGATTGATGCAAATGATTGCAGTAGCAAAGACTTCCAAGGAAGCATGGAGAATCTTGGAAGAAGAGTTCAGCGAAAGGGGGAGTAACATGTGCAAGCAGTCTGTTGAAGAAGTAGCAGTTGAGAATCCTGCAGTTGAAGCAGAAGACAGCCAAGCTGTTAGTGAACCCCACATTGCAGTCAAGCATGTGGATGTTGTTGAGGTTGAAGAGGAAGCTGCCATAGTAGCAGTAGAGAATGGTGAATTAGCAACTCAAGCAGTTGCAGGACAGCCAGTGAAGGCTGAATGTGAAGATGAAGATGAGCTCATGAAGAGCATGCCCATGAGGGCAGAAATTTTTCCTAACTGTTTAGATGTTTGTGAGTGTGCAGGTATTGAGAGCAAGAATCAGCCTGCAATAGCTGAAGAAAAAGGGCATGCAATCAATGTACCAAGAAATTTTGATGAAGATTTGAAATTCATTGAAGAATGGCTCGAAAAGCCAAACTATGTTGAACTGAACTGCACTGAAGTTGTAGCCGTTAGAAGTTTAGCTGAAGGCAGCATTGAAGTTGCAAGAATGAATGAAAAAGAAGACAGCAAGGATGAAAAAGCTGAAGAAGACAGCAAGGATGAAAAGTTAGATCTCGATGACAATGAACCTGAGCATTATTTAGAAGTGCATGAGGAACAGGAGGATGAGATCGAGGAAAAGCAAGGAGATGTCGAGGAAGGTGATGAGGAAGATGCCCAAGGTGAAGACGAGGAGGCAGAAGGTCAAGATGGCGAAGGAGATGAAGAAGAGTCAGAAACAGAGGAGGCAGAAGATGTGGTGAATGAAGGGCAAGTTGGTGATGGGGAAGATGAGGAACATCAAATTAATGACATTCCTGCTCCCTTAAAAGATAGGCGAAAGCAGAAAGAATTTGAAATATTTGTAGGTGGCCGTGTGCACTGCAGAAGACTAGAACCCATAAGGAGGAGGAGGACCGAGAACTCGATCTTGAAGCCTCGCAATATCAAAATGGCACCTCTCGTTGCCAAGAACACCGCCTCAGGAAATCCTACTCCCAAGAAGGAGAAAGCAGGAGGTGCTAAGTCCAAGCAGTCAACGCCAAAGGCCGAGCTAGTCCCGGCCGTTACTATCGAAGCTGAGAATGAGGAAGCATATAAAAATGGTGTTCTTACAGAAACAACTGCTGAGTTGGCAGTTGCATTAACAGTAGCAGCTGCTAGAAGAATAGTTGAAGCAGATCAGTTTATGAGGGCAGGCTTATATGATGGCTGGCTACCTCACTTATTTGTTGGAAACTTGCTCAAGGGACAAACCGTTGGCATAATTGGCGCTGGAAGGATTGGATCTGCGTATGCCCGAATGATGGTTGAAGGTTTTAAAATGGATCTCATATACTATGATCTATATCAGTCCACTCGACTTGAAAAATATGTGACAGCTTATGGGGAGTTTTTGAAGTCCCAAGGTGAAGCGCCAGTTACATGGAAAAGGGCCTCCAAGGTTGAAGATGTTCTCCGAGAGGCTGATGTGATAAGCCTTCATCCTATACTAGACAAGACTACTTATCACTTGATTAACAAAGACAAGCTATCGATCATGAAGAAGGAAGCAGTTCTTGTAAATGCAAGCCGAGGCCCAGTGATCGATGAAGCACCCTTAGTGGACCATTTGAAAGCAAATCCCATGTTTCGTGTAGGACTGGATGTGAAAAAGGAGAATGGACACGATGGGACTACTCGTGGAGGAAATTCTGAGCAGCACAAACCTGCAGATCCAGTGGAGGTTGTAAACTACGAGTCAAAGGATAAGAATTTTACTCAAGCTACTGGAAAGGTTGAAAAACTTGCAGACATTGATGGTAGATTCAAGCCCAAAGAGCTTGAAGAAATACGGAAGAAGAAGGTAAGAAAAAAGAAGAAAACGAGAAGGATCGTGGAGTATAAGGTCTGGAGCAAACGGAAGAAAAAGGCCGGTGTAGGTAAAACAAATTTTGACTTGTTTTGTGACTGTATGTAAGCCTGGCTGAGACTTAGACCAGCAGGCATAAATTTGAACTGTTGTAAGCCCACAGAGTCATTCGACTATATGCTTAGCATTTTGTATGTAGATGTTTACGGTCAGAATTGCGGGGGAGTGTTGGAATAAACAATTCCGACCTCCAAGGTAAGCCCACGTGACTTGTCATTGATATTGGTAGTGAATTAAATAGGGTAGTTGAAGTAGTTTCTAGAAGAGGCTTCCCGCCCTCTCGTTGGAATCATCCAGAAGCTGTATATGTAATTTTCTCATTTTAATATATTGTTACTGCTGAGCCGTAGAGCTCTGTTCCCAGCTTCCTCTGCATCCACTCTGGCTCCCTCTGATTTTCCAACACATTTCTCTATGGTTCGATGAATCCTAGCCGACCGTTTCGCACTTCCTGCTGTCATTGTCTTTTCTTAAGATTTTTTTGACCGTTTCGGAGCATCCGATGTGCATCATGCCAATCATTTTACAGCGGCTGAGAGAATGTCACTGAAACGATCGATGAAGCTTTGTATCATTTTGGGTGCCAACGGAGATCATTAATTAACCCCACGTACCGAACCCCCTTCGCATTAATGACTAAGGTATTATATATAGCGGGAGGGAGGTTTATTTGTTTTTACAACTGTTTGAAAAGAATAAGAACGTCGTGCGAGCACCATAGAATTCATCTCCAGTCAAAGAACGCTAGGTTCCCACTAACCACTAGACTCACTCACTAGCGACCCACTTCGTTGTTGACAGGTAGGCAATCTAAAACCGTTTTTTCCATTTAATTTGGTTGCTTGGGGTCTTTGTTTTCACCTTTTTGGGCCTTTTTCGTTGATTGCAAAGTTTTGCAAAGGTTTGAGGGGCGAGGTCATTAGAACTTAGGCTTAGTGTCTTTATTTTAAGTGTAACATAAGACCACCAAAAATAGGTTTCTCTCCCTCCTAGTGTTACCCACGTTAGTCTTTGAGCTCGGTCACCCATAGCCTATATACTTACGTTGGTCGTCATGGGTTTGGTTTGGTTTGGTTTGGTTTCATTTGGTTTGTTTCTCCACAGCCAGTTGTGTTGTTAAGTTGTCATACTTTTTTGTTTTAAGGCGTTATGCTCCCCTGTCGATAAGCAAGTGCTCACAGTTTCAATTTTATCATCATTTTGGATATGTTCAATCATTTTGGTGCATTGGGATCACATTTTAATTGCATCTGACTCTACACATTTTTTATATCCTTTTTACAAGTTTTGTACTAAACCTTTAGTTCACACAGAGGAAACCCAAATTTTTGCAGCTGTCTCCTCACTATGTATTAATAATATTCTTCATAGTGGTTTTTTCATTTAAGTCATGTTGAACTTTCATTTGCATTAAAACCGAATGGACATTAATAATCGCATGATTTTCTTCAGGTAAATAACCACTATTTTGGTCTCCAAATTGTTTCTTTTATAAGACTTTGAGAAAATTGAAGAATTAAAAGATATAGGCTGCTAATCATACAAAAATTTGAGTTGACTAAAAGTCTTATTTTGCTCATGGATAAATGATTATTGCAGTAAAACGTTAATTCTTCTCATTAGCCATGTTGTAGTAATGAATAACCTTTCCTCACTGATTTGTTTTATGTCCTAACAGACTTTATATGCACAAATGGTCTGCCAAGCGAAAATCCAAGTTGGATGAGTTAGACTTGGACGTCGAAGTATTGTTAGATACCTCACTTGAAACAATGTTCAGAGATACCAAAGCTGTGACAGGAGCCGCCCCAGAATTTCAATGGGGAAAACTATACATGGCCATCAGAGATACAAATTTCCCTGACACATATATTGAAGAATTAATGGTTTACCAAAATATCAAGAGGTCCGACCTTCATAAGGTAGTCACAAGCCCAGAATTGTTCCCATGCTTGGAAGTCATTGGGTGGATCTTGCCCCAGATAGATACTAACACTAGAATCATCTCGGATGTCAATAGAATAGGGCTCGCATCCTTCCAACCAACCCATATAACTACAGCCTACAAGATGCCTTCCCCTAAAGTCATGTTGAATGATGATTGGGTGAAAGGAGTCAACATGGATCATTTAGATTTCGCCAAAAGGATGATGATCTCTGAGAGACAGTTGAGATCAAGGGCCAGTGGAGAGTACGAGAGTCAAAACTTAAGGACACCATACATGATGATAGCCCTAATGTTGAGTTGAGCTTTTGGCTCGGAAAATGGGAACATATATAAACTTAGCTGGGTACTGGTGATGTACAATGTTGCCACACGAGGTACAATGTTCAACTATGCAGATATCTGTTGATGTATATGTAATTTCGGAATGTATTTCATCCATGTATTTCATTTATATATTATTGTACTCCTATAGAGATGTGTCATTCCTCTATACGGAAGTGTTGTCATGTGTATTGACAAGTGTCGCAAGTGTGTTAACTTGCCGATGGGTTATTAGACCACCATGTGTGGGGTCGGCCCTGATTTATGTAATATATGGTTGATGTACCTAGCTAGACAAGTCAACCCCATAAGGTTATTGGGAAAACAAAACAAGTATAAATAGAGATCAGGAGATCTCTATTTGGATCACTCAAAAACTCATTCTTCCTTCTCTTGGAAAGTGGCGCACTTGTGAGGAGGAGGTTACGCTGCTATGAGGAGTCTATCTCTTGTATTTTGGTTGTACTTTGGTTGAGTTATTGCTCTATCTATCTCTAAGGAAGTTGTGGGGTTTTCAGCTTAGGGTTTTCCCCACGGAGACTCTGTGTGTCTATTGTCTCTCATGCTTTTGATTCTTGTGATGATTGACATGCTTGTTATGATTGATATGCATTGATATACTATACATGTTGTTCTCTCAGTAAAGATCCTAGAGTATTGTGAATTAATGCTCAAAATTTAACAATATCATCTTTGACAATATGTCATCACATATAGCTGCAGCATAAGGAGGATTAACACAAAAGAAAGCTGATTTCTTCATGTCCTCTTATCTGGTAGATTGCTTATTAATCATACACTCTTTCCCTGATTTGGGATGTGTCTGGAACCATAATAAAACTCCCCTCCATGTAGACTATCAGATGACCTAGGCTCACAAGTACGTGGGCCACTACACACATATTTGTGAGAGGTTTATCATGCCATTATATCAGCTAATCTTCAAGGAGGAACCAAATTGTATGTCGAAGAATGCCATGTCAGTCATCGTAGAATACAGAGATTATTACTTCTCTGCCGAAGGGATATATATCCGAATGTATGGAGGAACTCAACCTCCTTCTCTATTGCCTCGGTATGCCATTGATTATGTTGTACATAAAGAGGCCTTGAGACAAATGTTCATCAATGGGGTTAGTAGGTTTCTTCATGACAAGAAGAAGGCTGCCTATCCACAACTACCATTTACTAATGGAGCATACAAGCTTCACAAGGCAAAAGAGGGTGAATACTTTGTTAAAGATTTAGAAACCTTTCATTTTGGAACAAAAAGAGTTTCAGAAGAAATGATAGCGAGGGTAAGGTTGCTTCCCATTGTGCTTTCTGGAGGATGACATTTGATTATGCACATCTTTTCAACAAAGATGAAGAATTATATCGGAGCGCGAAGAACATGATCGAATTGAATAAGTGCTTTTATCCCAAAAGAGGAGCTAGTTCCATTTCTAAAGCTAACACTACTAAGGAAGATGAGATAAAGAAAAAGGAGGAAGAAGAAAAGCGGCGTTGGGATACATTATCTATACAATTAGCAGAAGCTGAAAAGAAGCTAAAAAAAGAGACTGAAAAAATCAGAAAGGAACAAGCTGAAAAGATCCAAAAGGAAGAAGCAGATAGACTTCGGAAAGAAGAAACTGAAAGACTCCGAAGGGAGGAGGTTGAAAATATCCAAAGGGAAGAGGCCATAAAGGTACAAGAAATGAAAGAAAGAGTAGAAAAGAAAGCAGCTGAACAACGGAGGAAAAACGAGGAAGAAGAAAAGTTCAAGGAAGTTGTGGAATAGGGAATCCCAAGCACACAATATATGGACATAGACCTACCAAATATGATCACCGGAGGACACTCCCCACATCCGGAGCTCGCTCTCACCCTGTTTACCCCGTCAAAGCGACATACAGTAGTGAGATTGGATACAATATTTTTTTACTCTAAAAGGAAGACTATCATGAAGAGTTTAGAAAAGAGAATCAAATTTCTATTCCATGAAGATGTTGCTACAATAATAGAAAGCACAATCTTCGAGAGTACTCAAAGATACCCTAGGCTCGTGGAATCAGTCAACATAGCTACAGCAAAAGCAAGTGCAGACAATGTTTACAAGATGATGAGCGACGTGGAAAGAAAAAAGGAGAAGCTCTTCAAAGTAAAAGATAATTTGATGAAGGAGCGAGAACAAGGATTGGAGTTGAAAAGAAAACATGATGTCCTTCTGTATGAAAAGGAAAGGATAGCAGAGGAATACCAGAACCTGGAAGAAGAAAAGGATGCACTGACTGTGCAGTTGGTAATTGCAGAAGGCGAGAAAAGGGACCTAGAAACTCACATAAAGGAGATGGAGAAAAGAGAGGCAGACAGTAGGGAGCAGTTTGGGAACTTTAATATTCAGTTGGAAAGGTTGATAGACAAAAAGGATTTTATGATAGAACAACTTAAACTTGCAGATAATAAGAAGCAATACTTGACTACTTTTCATGAGCAAGACTGTGGAATTCTGAATAAGATCTATCATCTACAAGAGCTTATCACAGAAGAAGTCTGCAAAATGAAAATGATGATATCAAGGATGGTGGAAATTGATGTTGAAGCTCTGGGAGTTAGGAAGCAATTAGTACACACAATGATCGAGATCAAGAAGCAAAAAAAGTGGAGAGAAGGGAAATTAGAATTGCCTGAGCACCTACCTCCCAATACCACCGCAAATTCAAATCTGGACTCATGCCTCCTTGAATTCTACAGAAAATATGGTCTATGGATCAATAAAAGGATCCCGAAAACCATCGAGAAATGCATAGAATTTTACCAAAAAATTTGTGGAATTCATGAAAAATGTCAGCTAGTTATACCTCCAACCATGGAAGAATTTCCCAAAAGAGACCAGTGCTTATCAGAATTGCAGATTGCACTGAGTGATTATTTGAGTTACATTAAGAAGCTAGAGGTTCTAACAGAAGAAGACCTACATTATTTCATCGGACAAGCTTCCATTCATGCTTACTTTTTGGAAGACAGTTACAAGGAAGCAACTAAAGGAGTGAAGAGTATCGAAGAAGAATAATATAATCATGAGATCTCTTTAAAAATGGTGGATCCCATCCAAAGTAATATTAGTTTAGAAGAAACTGACATGTGGGAAAAATACATTTCTAATTTGGAAAACACAACTGGAAATTAATATTTGTAATTTCTTTGTATTAACACTAAAAGTCAAAATTTTTGGAATCCTTAGGGTTAGGGTATGTGAAGAGACACTGAAGACAAATTTTGTAAAGATATAAATAGGGGAAGGGAAGAGAGAGTAAGGGACTTTTGGCAGGTACAATAGAGCTGGACTATTTTTGTATGAGAACTATTTTTCTACTTAATAAAGAAGCATCTGTTGCCTAGGAAAAGCTGGTGCATATATTTTGCATGGAATGTGTCGAATGTGAATGGAACTATTTCTAATTGCATTTATAACTCATACTATGAGATCATTCTAACTTTCTTGAATTACTTCATGGTGATGAATGGTTTTACTTTATGTGCTAAATGAGTAATAGTGTGCTTTATCATATCCAAGCTAACTTTTATATTCTTTCTACTGTGAATGTGATCAATGTGTTGAAGCAACTATCTATGAGGATTTTATGAGCATTTACAATTTATTACTCTTAATTCAATCTTGCTCCCTACAAGGATATGATAGTTAGAATAGATTAATTAAGAATAAGAATAAATAGGTAATTGATAAGGTAGGAACGATAAGATGAGAGGTAATAACTTGTGCATCGCTAGTGTGGTTGCTACCTGTCAATTATATGCATTTAATTAGGGCACGTGCATCTCATAATAAAATATAAAATACACAAACGGTGAAGCAATCCGTAACCGGTAAAAGATTGAAACAAACACACACACAATAGTTGGACCATTAACTGGAAGGATTCCCCTATGCCAAATGGTGAGCAATCTAATTGGGCCTATTGATCGAGGAGAATCCCCAACTATTGGTGTTGCGATTTTGTTAAGTTTAGCATAAAAATCACAATAAGAGCATAATAAGGATCACTGAAAGAAGTACAATCACAAGATAGACACGGATTTATCCTGGGAAACCCTCATGGGGTAAAAAACCCAACAAATCTTTCTCAATATAGATGATCAACAAACACAAAGATGTAACCCACAAACAAGAGCTCCTTCTCCTCCTTCACAGATCTCTCTCTCTCCTATGCGAGTTTCACATGTGAGTGACTATGTGTTAAATGAGGAACACACCTCCTCTATTTATACTTTACTTCACTTGAATTTTAACCCTAACCAAGATGACTTCTCCTAGGAGAGTCTAATAACCCCTAATAACTTAACTCAAGGCCGACCCCACTAGGAGATTCTAATAACCCTATTTATAACATCCCAACGAAGGAATAAACATCTCCAAATATATAATAATGTCCCAACCGAGGAATAAACATCTCCAGATAATAAAGTACAAATAGAATATTCTTAGAAGTTACAATATTTAAACACTCCCCCTTAATGAGAAGGATATTCTAACATTTGTAGGAGAAAGGCGTAATCAAAATCATCACAGTGATACATCTATAAATCATTGGAATCTTTCTTCGATCATCATCAGTAACTCAAAGAGCTACTGGAACATCTTCAATATCTTCAATACTGGAACATCAACATCTTCCGTACTGAGTCTTCATATTATCCGGCACTCGATCATCTACAACAACAACATCTAGATATCCCGATCAACAACATCATCATCTGGATCTTCCAATCAACAACAACATCTAGATCTCACAATCAACAACATCATCATATGGATCTCTCAATCAACAACATCGTCATCTGGATCTCTTGATCAACAACATCGTCATCTGGATCTCCCGATAAACAACATCATCTGGATCTCTCGATCAACAACATCATAATCTGCAACACACATGATCCAATTATGGAATTATCAATCCCTCTCACTTTAGGACATAAGTGCAAGGATTATACAATCTTGATCCACTTGCGGGATGATGAATCCCTATCAATTTAAGACACCTTATCATGTATAGGGATGATGCAATCCACTCGTCTACTTAGACAAATTCTAAGGAACACGTCTCGAAGACATAGGTCTCCGGATCTGTTTAGGACAAAATTCCAGGGATGATGAAATCCACTCGCCTACTTAGACAAAGTCGAAGCACCAGTTCTCGAAGACACAGTTCTCTGGATCCTTTTAGGAAAAAAATCCAAGGATGATGCAATCCACTCATCTACTTAGGCAAAGTACAAGGACCACTTCTCGAAGACACAGGCCTCCAGATCCATTTAGGAATAAAGTCTAGGGATGATGCAATCGACTCTTCTACTTAGAAAAAGTCTAAGGACCACTTCTCAAAGACACGGGTCTCCAGATCCATTTAGGACTAAATTCCAAGGATGATACAATCCATTCGTCCACTTAGACAAAGTATAAGGACCACTTCTTGAAGACACAGATCTCCGAATCAGTTTTGTACTAATGTCCAGGGATGATGCTATCCACTTGTCCACTTAGACAAAGTCTAAGGACCACTTCTCGAAGACACAGGTCTCCGAATTCATTTAGGACTAAAGTACAGGGATGATACAATCCACTCATACACTTAGAAAAAGTCTAAGGACCACTCATTGACCTAATCATTGGTATCTTCGACCTCATCATTGGTATCATCGACCTCATCATCGGTATCATCGACCTCATCGTTGGAACAAGTATCCTCATCATCGACCTCATCGTTGGAATAGGTATCCTCATCATCTAGATCATCGTCAGAACATGTATCCTCATCATCGATGCAAGTATCCTCATCATCGACCTTATCGTCGATCCAAATATCATCATCGACCATATCACTTCCCCTTTCGAGGAGGGTCCTTCTGAACTACACCAAGCTTATCTTGGAAATACTCAAACTTTACTTGAGACAGAGGTTTGGTCAATACATCTACAACTTGTTCATCAGTGCTCACATACTCAAGCATTATAGCTCATTTCTTCACCATATTCCGTATATAGAAATATTGGATCTCTATGTGCTTGGAATTATCATGGAACACTGGATTCTCTATCATCTTGATACAACTCTGGTTGTCACACAAGATCACAGTGGAGTCCATCTCTAAGTCAAATAATCCTGATAATAGATTCCGAAGCCATATGGTTTAAAAACTAGAAGAGAAGGCTGCTATATATTCCGCTTCAGTTGTGCTGAGAGCCACACTGGACTGCTTCCTGCTAAACCACAAGATTATAGCAGATCCCAGACAATAACATCCACCTGATGTGCTCTTTCTGTATCAGACACTTCCATCCCAATCTGCATCTGTATAACCATGCAATCTGAAGTCATGATATTCAAGATAATATAGACCAAAGTCTATCGTACCTTTTAGGTACCTCATCACATGCTTTGCAGCTATGAGTTGAACACATCTAGGATCAATTAGATGTTGACTCGGGGTGTTCACAGCAAAGCAAATATCTGGTCTGGTATTCGTCAGATACATCACGGATCCAATAATCTGTCTGTACTGAGTCACATCATCTAATTATGATGATTCATTAGCTAACAGCTTCAAGTTGGTATCCATGGGAGTATCCATGGGCCTTGCCATACTTCCAGACCTAGGAAGTAATGCATCAATCCGAGATCTTTCATCTCAAATTCTGTAGCTAGCTTCTTCTTGCTTTCCATGATCTGTTTCTCATTTCCTGTCAGAAATAGATCATCCACATACAATAATAGTATGACAGGTTCATCATCCTTAACCTTAAGGTAAAGGTTAGGGTCATCTTTACTTTTGGTAAATCCCAAGCTCGCCAAGAATCTATCAATTCTCTCGTACCAAGCTCTAGGAGCTTGTTTTAATCCATACAGAGCTTTCTTCAACTTACATACGTGAGTTCTTCTATCTTCAACCTCAAATCCTTGTTCTTTTTCTATGTACACTTCTTCAATCACACCATTCAGGAAGCTTGTCTTCACATCCATCTAGTGTAATATCCACTTCATCATGGATGCAAGTGCCATGATGGTTCTAATGGAAGTGTACCTTGCAACTAGTGCAGATGTTTCTTCATAGTCAATTCTCTCTTTCTGAGAGAATCCTCTAGCCACAAACCTTGCCTTATACTTTTCAATGCTACCATCCGCAACATGCTTTATCTTGTATATCCATTTGGAGGATACCACACTCTTGTCTTTTGGTTTGGGAACTACATCCCAAACATCATTCTTGATTATTGACTGGTACTCCTTCGTTATTGCTTATACCCATTCTTTCTTATGAACTGCTTCTTCATAACTGGTAGGCTCTTGATCTACAAGATCACACATCAAAGCCACATAACTGGAGAATGGCTTTGGTTTCTGGCTCACTCTTGTGGAGCCTTATGGAGATCCATACTTTTCTTCTCCATTTATAATATCTCTTTCCCATGCTAGCTTTCTCTTCCGTGATATGTTCATGGGTGGGGGCTCTTGAGGTTATAGCATATCATGGTCTTCTGGTGTTTCCTCTTCAGGGAAGGAAACAACTTTTGTATTTCTAGGAGGTATATCTTCTTCATATACTTTTTCATACTGGCACTTTCTAAATCTTTTCAGAGAAGCTTCTTCATCAAAAGTTACATCTATACTAATTTCCATGTGATGGAATCCTAGGATGTATATTCTAAATTCCTTGGATGCTTCACAATACCCAACAAATATTCCCTTCTTTCCGGAAGGGTACTCCAGCTTAGTTCTCTTCTCTTTTGTTATGTGAATATATATAGGGCACCCAAATATCTAGAGGTAGCTTACCTCAGGCTTCTTCCCTGTGAACACTTCTTCTAGAGTCTTGAATCCAGGGGCACTATGAGACAATCTATTTTGTACATAGAATCCTGTCCTTGCTTCTTCAGCCATAGATGCATAGGAAGATCTTGATCATGTATCATTGTCTTCACTGCTTCCATAATGGTTCTATTCTTTCTTTCCGCAACACCATTTTTTTGAGGATTATAGGAAGTGATTAGTTCCCTCTTGATTCCAGTTTCTATACAAAATAATTCAAAATCCTTTGAAGTATATTCTCCACCATTATCTATTCTGAGTGTCTTGATTCTTCTTTCTGAATGATTTTCTATCAAGGCTTTGAATTCCTTGAATTTTCCAAATACTTCATATTTTCCTTTTACGAAATATATTCAAGTCTTTCTTGAATAGTCATCAATAAATGTAAGGTAATATTCATAGCCACTCAAGGATGTGGTGGACATTGGACCAGATACATCTAAATGGATCAATTCCAAAGTAATTTTAGTCTTTGTTTCACTCTTTGAAAATGGATTCTTGATATTCTTCCCTTTTGCACATCCTTTGCAAGTGCCTTCATGATCAATATTCAAATATGGTAATCTTGTTACTACTTTGCTCACATAGGGTAGTGCTTTGTAGTTTATGTGAGCAATCCTTCTATGCCATAGCTCACTTCAGCTAGTGGCTTCATGAACAAGGGTTGCTTCTGAATGTCCCTTGAGTTTATATAGCCCTCCTTCTTCTTCACCAATAACAACTGCATCCTCAATTTATTTTCCTTTGGACCACATGACTACCTTTCCATCTATGAATGCAACCCTATAACCTTTCTTATCTAATGTTGAGATAGAAAGTAAATTCTTCTTTAATCCTGGTACATATAAAACTTCCTTCATCTTCATGGGGGTTTGAGAATCAAGCTTGTAGCTTGCTTCACCAATTCCTTTGATATGATATTGATAATCATCTCCTAATGATACCTTTTGTGGAGAGGATATTTCTTCAAGTCTTGACAAATTTTTCTTTTGTCCCATCATGTGCTTGGAAGCACCACGATCAATAAGCCTTGTATCTTCTCCATGTTGAAATATTGTAACTTCTAAGAATATTATATTTGTACTTTATTATTCCGGAGATGTTTCATTCCTTCGAAGAGATCCTATTGTATATCTAGAGATGTTCATTCCTCTGAAGAGATCCTATTGTATATCCAGAGATGTTTATTCCTCCGAGAGAGTGTGGTAACTAGGGTTATTAGATCTCCCATGTGAGGTCGGCCCTGTGTTAAATGTTTAGGGGTTATTAGACTTTCTTAGGAGAGGTTGGCCCCATTAGGGAAAAAATTCAGTTAGAACATGAGTGTAAATATAGGAGGCGTGTTCCTCATTTATCTCATTCATTCAGTCACTTGTGATTGGCGCATAGGAGAGAGATAGGTCTACATAGGAGGAGAAGGAGCTCTTGTTTGGTTACTATCTTGTATTGGGTGATTATCTATATTGAGGAAAGCTTTGCTGGGTTTTCTACCCCATAAGGGTTTCCCAGGGTAAATCTTTGTTTATCTTGTGATTGTGTTTCTTTCAGTGATATTGCTTGTGAAATTAGGCTAAACTTAACATGGTATTAGAGCTAGCCTGAATAGGACATCTTTCACCAGGTGAAATTACCTCTCTCTCTTCCTCCGGTGAATATTAGGGTTTCTGCAAAAGTTGGAATTTTTGGATTCTGATTACATGGCTGGATAGCCCTCCTCAAAATCAAAGTTCTGAGCCATTGATCAAACTTTTTGAGTGGGTAGAACCCCAAGATTTTTCAAACCCTAGTTTGACTTCTGGATCAGAAAGTAAGTAAACCAGAAAAAGTGTGCACCTATGTACCAGAAAACCAGAAATTCTGTTGCAGATTCGAAAGTTGCTGATCAGATTTGAAGCGTGAAAAGTTGAAGTTTCCAGAAGCAAAGCTCACTAGTTATCTCAAGTCCATCAAGCACATCTCCTAGTAAGTGTTATTCTATCTTTTGAGAAAATTCAATTTATGTGACCTCCTGGATAAGATGGATCCAAGCACTAAGCTTGAAGACAAGCTAGAGGGAATAGAGAATTTCCGAGCATGGAAATATAGGATTGGACTCATTCTTGAAGAGAATGATCTTGTCCAATATATCAAAGATGAGATTGCAGAACCTGAAGAAGATGAAGCCAAAGAGAAGTATCAGAAGGACTTGATTAGGGAAAAGATAATCATTGTTGATTCTATCAAGGACCACTTGATTCCCCAAGTGGCATCCAAGAAGACCCCAAAGGAAATGTATGATGCCCTAGGAAGAATGTATGAAGGAAGGAACATCAACAGGAAGATGAACTTGAGAACTCAATTGAAGAGTACCAAAATGAACAAAGGAGAATCCATTCAAAATTACTTCACGAGGGTCTCCCAGTTCAAAGAATAACTAGAGGCCATTGGAGACATCTTTGATGAATATGAACTAGTCATGACTGCACTCAATGGTCTCACTAGACCTTGGGAGTCATTCATCCAAACTATGTGTGAAAGAAAAGAAAGTATGAAGTTTGATGTGGTATGGGAAGATTGCATTCAAGAAGAGGCTAGGGTAGCCAACAGAGAATCCCTGCTCAAAGAAGATGACCAAGCTTTGGCCACTCACACAAGAAGAAGAAGGAGTCATTTCAACTTTAAGAAGAATGACCACCAGGAGTCTCAACCTCCTTATAGATTTCAAAAGAAAAGAGGAGCAAGTTCAGGTAGGGATCTCTTCTCATTTCAATGTTACAATTGTCATAAGATGGGACACCTTGCTAGAAATTGCCCTTCAAAGAAGAAGAAGGGTATTCACCATAAAAAAACATCAAGCGCATCTAGCAGAAGATGATAGTGAAGAAGAAAAAGAGGAAAGGCCTCGAAAGAAAAGAACTAGAATAGAAGATAAAGATGCAGAAGAGTATGTTCTATTTCCTGCACTCTCTGGGTATGTAACACCTAGAGAAGATACATGGCTTATTGATAGTGTTGCTTCAAAGCACATGATAGGACAAAAGAAGACTCTTTCAAAACTTGAAGAGAAGACCTCTCCTTAGAAGGTATATTTAGGAGATGACTATCAATATGACATCAAAGGAATTGGTGAAGCAAGCTACAAGCTTGATTCTGGAACTCCATTGAAGATGAAGGAAATATTATATCTACCAAGTTTGAAGAAGAACCTTCTTTCTATATCAGCTTTAGATAAGAAACGTTATAGGGTTGCATTCATAGATGGACAAGTACTCATGTGGCCCAAAGGAAAATCAATTAAGGATGTAATTGTTATTGGTGAAGAGGAAGGAGGTCTATACAAACTCAGGGGCCATCCAGAAGCTACCCTTGTTCATGAAGCCACTAGCCCAAGTGAGCTATGGCATAGGAGACTTGCTCACATTAACTACCAAGCACTTCCTCATGTGAGCAAGGTAGTCATAGGACTACCAGATCTAAAGATTGATCATGATGGCACATGCAAGGGATGTGCAAAAGGGAAGAATATCAAGAACCCATTTCCAAAGAGTCAAACAAAGACCAAAAGTATCTTGGAATTTATTCATTCATATGTATGTGGACCTATGCCTTCCAAATCCTTGAGTGGATATGAATATTACCTTACATTTATTGATGACTACTCAAGAAATACTTGGATATATTTCCTAAAGGGAAAGAATGAAGTCTTTTGAAAATTCATGGAATTCAAAGCCTTGATAGAAAATCATTCAAAAAAGAAGATCAAGATACTCAGGACAGATAATGGTGGAGAATACACTTCAAAGGATTTTGAAGAGTTTTGTAACGAAGTTGGAATTAAGAGGGAACTAACCACTCCCTACAATCCTCAACAAAATGGTTTTGCAGATAGAAAGAATAGAACCATTATGGAAGAAGTAAAAAAAATTATACATGATCAAGACCTACCTATGTATCTATGGGATGAAGCAGCCAGGACATCTGTCTATGTGCAGAATAGACTATCTCATAGTGATATTGATTTGAAGACCCTAGAAGAAGTGTTCATAGGGAAGAATCCTGAGGTAAGCCACCTCAAGATATTTGGATGCCCAGTGTACATTCACATTCCAAAAGAAAAGAGAACTAAGATGGATCCTTCTGGAAAGAAGGGAATATTTGTTGGATATTGTGATGCATCCAAAGCATTTAGAATATACATCCTAGGATTCCATCATATGGAAATAAGTAGGGATGTGACATTTGATGAAGAAGCAGCTCGCAAGAGATCTAGGAAATGCCAGTATGAAGAAGTATATGAAGAAGATGCACCTTCCAGAATTACAGAGGCTGCACCTACCCCTGAAGATGTAACACTTGAATATCATGACATGATAGAACCACAAGAAACCCCTGCTATAGACATATCAAGGAAGAGAAATCCAGCATGGGAAAGAGACATTATACTAGGAGCAGAAAAGTATGGATCTCCTGAAGGATCCATTAGAGTGAGCAATAAACTAAAGTCATTCTCCAGCTATATGGCTTTGATGTGTGATATTGTAGATCAAGAACCCACTAGTTATGAAGGAGCATATCATAAGAAAGAGTGGGTTGAGGCAATGACAGAGGAATACCAGTCAATAATGAAGAATGATGTTTGGGAGATAGTTCCCAAAACAATGGACAAGAGTGTGGTATCCTCCAAATGGATATACAAGATAAATCATGTTGCAAATGGTAGCATTGAAAAGTATAAGGCAAGGTTTGTGGCTAGAGGATTCTCTTAGAAAGAGGGAATTGACTATGAAGAGACATTTTCACTAGTTGCAAGGAACACTTACATTAGAACCATCACAGCACTTGCATCCATGATGAAGTGGAAATTACACCATATGGATGTAAAGACAACCTTCCTGAATGGTGTGATTGAAGAGGAAGTGTACATAGAACAACCACAAGGATTTGAGGTTGAAGATAGAAGAACCCGCATATGTAAGCTAAAGAAGGCCTTGTATGGGTTGAAACAAGATCCTAGAGCTTGGTAGGGAAGAATTGACAGTTTCTTGACAAGCCTTGGCTTTACCAAAACTAAAGTTGATCCTAATCTTTATCTCAAGGTTATGGATGATGAACCTATCATACTATTTCTATATGTGGATGATCTATTTCTGATAGGAAATGTGAAACAAATTATCGAGTGAAAAAAGAAGCTCTCTTCAGAGTTTGAGATGAAAGATCTCAGATTGATGCACTATTTCCTAGGACTGGAAGTATGGCAAGGGCCAGAATTAATCTTTCTCAACTAGGGAAAGTATGCAGTGGAAATATTAAAAAGATTTGATATGTTGGAATGCAAAGCCATGGCCAGTCCCATGGATTCTAACTTAAAGCTATTAGCTGATGACTCATTAGAGTTAGTGGATATGACTCTGTATAGACAGATTATTGGGTCATTGATGTATTTGACAAATACCAGACCAGATATATGCTTTTCCAATGAACACCTTGAGTCAGTCTCTAGTGGAACCTAGACGAGTTCACCTCATAGCTGCAAAGCAGGTGATGAGGTACCTAAAGGGTACGATAGACTTTGGTCTATATTATCTTGGAGATCATGACTTCAAATTGTATGGAGACACAGATGTCGATTGGGAAGGAAGTGTATCAGATAGGAAGAGCACATCGAGAGGATGTTATTATCTGGGATCTTCCATGATCTCATGGTTTAGTAGGAAGCAGTCTAGTCTAGCTCTCAGCACATCTGAAGCGGAATATATTGATGCTTGCTCTACTAGTTGTGAAGTCGTATGGCTTCAAAAATTGTTATCAGGATTATTTGAATTAGAGATGGACCCCACTGTGATCATGTGTGACAACTAGAGTTGTATCAAGATGACAAAGAATCCAGTGCTCCATGATATGCCAAAGCACATAGAGATCCGATATTTTTATATATGGGATATGGTGCATAAAGGAACCATCAAGCTTGAGTATGTGAGCACTGGTGAACAAGTTGTTGATATATTGACCAAACCTCTGTCTCGAGTAAAGTTTGAGTATTTCTGAGACAAGATTGGTGTAGTTCAGAAGGACCCTCCTCGAAAGGGGGAGTGATGTGGTCACTAATGATGAGATTTCCTGCATTGATAGTGAGGTCGATGATGTCAATACCTATATTGGTGATACCGACGATATGGTCGATGAGTGGTCCTTAGAATTGGTCTAATTTGACAAGTGGATTGTATCATCCCTAGACACATGTCCTAAAAGAGATCCATAGACATATGTCTCCAAGAAAGTAGTCCCCAGTGGACGTGATAGGATTGCATCGTCCCTGAACACTCAGTTCAAAATGTACATGATAGGACTGCATCATCCTCGAACATTCAGTTCAAAATGTACGTCATAGGACTGCATCGTCCCTGGACCTTTGGTCCAAAAAGCACGTGAGAGGACTACATCATCCCTGTACCTTTGGTCCAAAATGCATGTGAGAGGACTGCATCATCCATGAACATTTTGTTCAAAATGCACGTGAGAGGACTACATCATCCTTGAACATTTGGTTCAAAATGCACGTGAGAGGACTACATCCTCCTTGAAAATTTGGTTCAAAATGCACATGAGAGGACTGCATTGTCCTTGAACATTTGGTTCAAAATGCATGTGAGAGTACTGCATCATCCCTGAACATTTGGTTCAAAATGTACATGAGGGGATTGCATCATCTTGAAACCCTTGGTTCAAAATGTACATGAAGGGATTGCATCATCCCGGAACCCTTGGTTCAAAATGTACATGAGGGGATTGCATCATCCCTGAACCCTTGGTTCAAAATGTATGTGGTAGGATTGCATCATCCTTGGACTTATGTCCTAAATTGAGAGGGATTGACCATCCCGTAATTGGATCATGCGTGTTGCAGGGTATATCGCTATGATGCTGTTGATCTAGAGATCCAGATGTTGATCGAGAGATCCAGATGATGTTGTTGATCTAGATATCTAGATGTTGATAATATTGATCGAGAGATCCAGATGATGATGCTACTGTAGTTGTTCAAGTGCTGCAGAAGATGAAGACTCAGTACTGAAGATGTTGATGGTCCAGTATTGAATATCTTGAAGATGTTCCAGTAACTGGTTGAGTTACTGATGATGTAGGAAGAAAGCTTCCAATGATTTATGGAGGTACCATGTATTATGTAGTTGATGACTCCTTGATCCTGTAGACGTTGTTATAATATCCTTCTCATTAAGGGGGAGTGTTGAAATATTGTAACTTCTAAGAATATTATATTTGTACTTTATTATTCCAGAGATGTTTCATTCCTCTGAAGAGATCCTACTATATATTCGGAGATGTTTATTCCTCCGAGAGAGTGTGGTAACTAGGTTTATTAGATCTCTCGTGTGAGGTGGGCCCTGAGTTAACTATTTAGGGGTTATTAGACTCTCTTAGGAGAGTGTTGTAGGGAAAATGCACCTATAGTTCAGGGGAGAAACTACCAACTTACGGTGATAAAGATAGACTTACAAGCATTCTACAAGTACAACAAAAAAATGAAGAGATTAGGGTTTAGAGATGTAGGCACCTTATTCAGAAGGTTGATCCTAGCTTTTCCTCCCTCGCTCTTCAATTCTTATCCAGTGTCGCAATGCCCAGACATGCATAACAACTTGATACCTTTCTCAAATACATTTGACTACATATATAAGACTGATATCCATGACATAACAAGACATCAAACTATAATTAAACAGTAATCAAATGAGAGACATATGAGAATAGGTCATATTTGGAAAGGAAAGAATGTCTAATCTTTATTAATAAATGAAAGCAAGTACATAAAGTTATACTTTCCTTCAAGCTTGGCACTTCACGAAACCTAGATTCAAGGTCTCCTGCTTCCGTTCTCCAAGGATTCCAGCCTTTACTCAACTGTGCTAGGCTTTACCAAAACTGAAACACAAGAGAGGGGAATGAGCGTCTCCATTCCTCCAACATAACGATGTTATAGACTTGGTTTCCTCACATGTCCCTTCTACTCTCCTTATATAGTCAGTGAGGAAGAGGAAAAGAAGTTATAACCGCTCAACAGGTTTTCCAACCAACTTAACTTACTCGAATTTCGAGATATTGACCAAAATAGGGGTGTACTCTACTCTACAGTAGACAAAGTAGCGTACATATGGATTTGAGCGCTACTATTTCATAGTGGAGTAGCGCTCAAAAGGTTTGAGCGCTACTATTGTACACTAGAGTAAGGTACACATGCTACTATCATGCCTGTGTACCAGCGCTCATGTTAAAAAATGGCCAAAAACAGGCTTTTCTGCTCATTTTCAAAAGATGGTTTGGTCTGGAAAAATGTTCCTAAGGGTCATATACATCAAATGGGTCAAGAATGAGGTAATTTCAACCATTTTTAGTTTCCCAAATGACTCCTCCATCCACAAATGTCCTGTTGTGTGACTGAACTTGATCTCAAGAAGTGTCGTCATGCGACCAAGCGATGCAAGTATCGTCACAGACGAAGAGGTGTCATTTCAAGCTATAACAGATGCCCCCTAATGTATGAGGTCAGAGGGAGTATGGGAAACGATGGCCGAAATACATTTTAAATAACAAAGAGTTGAATCATGGAGGAACGGAGAAACCAAGAATCATAGGCTCAAATGAAGTACCTGAAAGCAAAGGCAATGTTAGACAAACTTATCCTTGGGGTAACTGTCCATGTTCAAATGGTGGAGCATGACCCCCAAGAGGATACAATAATGATCCAAAATACTGATGCATATATCATGGCCACTAAAAATATAAGCGTGGATCCATGAGGAACATAAGTGTAAACATAGCCACATAAATACAAGGTGGATCTATGTCAAAACTGGAGAACATAGCCATAGAGAACAAGCTGGATCTATGTCTCATTAAGAGCCCAAAAAGAGTGTGGCTCAATCTTGCGCAACTTGGGCGATAACATAAATGAGGTGATGCTATCGAGGATCCCAAGGTCTTCATCCGAAAACAACCCAAGGTACAAACCTATCCATGCGAATAAATGAGTTGTTGTCGAACATGGGAGGTATCGTTTGATTACCGGTCATTGATGTATACCGTTAACAAATGCGAGGGTGTCCACCAATAATGAAAATGGAACCCAAGGTACCTAGTACATTCAAACAAGTGCGAATAAGTGGTATTGCCGTCGAACACATGAATAATCCATCGGATAGGAGACATTGATGTATTCCCATCTATCCAATAGCGAGGGAAACTGCCACTAATGACTGCAATTCCCAAGGTACTAACCGAAACTCTAAACTTCATTCCCAAAGCACAATGAGCTGAAGTCGATGGGAAGAAGTCCGTTGGAATGGAGGCCTTAATGCATCCTCCATCATCCAACACGAGGGACACTCAACAGGTATGAGCTTATTTGGAGTATGAATAAACACATTATGAAACATACTGACACCAAGGAATGGCCGACACATGAGGTCAAGGAAACTACAGAATGGCTGACACAGGTTGTATCCTTGAACAGTGAGCATGACACAAAAGTGACTTAGGCAGCTTTGAACACAAAGAGACCATGATACAAATCTACAATGTAGGATACATTAACAGATTCTCCATATGATTGTAAGATTAACCAACGGAGGAGTAAGAACTCTGAGATCAAGTTTACCCTAAGGTCAACACTAGAACCCAACTTGTTTGATAGACTCAAAATAGGTGCTTTGTTCAAGGAGATAGTTGACTTGCTTCCATCATATTGAAAGATATTTTAACATTCTTCCCTTCCCTTTCCTTTTTCATTTTTTAACGAGCTTGAAAAGGAACTAAAGCATGCTCGATTGTATTTTCATATTTAAGGAGTCTAAAAAACCTAGAAGAAAACTCCATACACCTATCCGTGGATTTTATATCGAGCCCGGATTGGTCTGTGCTCGGCAGTGTTTTCTTGCTTATAGAGTTGAAAAACTTAAACAGTCCTCTATACACCTATCCGTGGATTTTATATCGAGCCCGGATTGGTATGTGCTCGGCGGTGTTTTCTTGCTTATAGAGTTGAAAAACTTAAACAGTCCTCTATACACCTATCTATGTATTTTATATCGAGCCCGGATTGGTATGTGCTCGCTTGGTGTTTTCACATTTTGAGAGTGTGAAAACCCTAAAGATGACTCCAAAGGTCCTTTTTTGTAAAGTTAGTCTCCTTCCCTGAAAAAGTGTAAAATAATGGAATAAGAACTCTTCTAGCACATACCAGAGTATACCTAGAGTATACCTTTTCCGTAAATTATCCACCAAGGCCCGGAAAAGGGGCAATTCTATACCTAAGTGGATGTTGGTTCAGTTATTTTAACGAGCCCGAAAAGACAACTATGCTTAGCAAACGTTTGCTATTTAAGGAGTCTGAAAAGGGCTTAAAAGAGCTCCATAGGTATCTTTTCTGTAAAGGTTTAACGAATTTGAAAAAGTAAACTCATAGCCTCCTTACTATTTTTAATGAGCTCAAAGGAGATATAGAGAATGCTCATAAATTCCTTACTGTTTTTAACAAGCTCGAAGTGAAGATGAAAGAAATGCTCATAGCCTCCTTACTGTTTTTAACGAGCTTGAAGGAAAGGTGGAAGACTGCTCATAACCTACTTGTTGTTTTTAACGAGCTCGAAGTAAAGGTAGAAGAATGCTCGTAACCTACTTACTGTTTTTAACGAGCTTGAAGTAAAAGAAGAATGCTCGAAATGGGAGGAGATGAGTGTCAAGGATATGCGAAACTAGCTCCAAGCGAATGGAACAAAGCTATGCCTAATGCAAGGAACATGAGAAAGATAAGGACACTCAGGGTGTGTCTCCTCCAGGTAAAAGGTGTCAAATTGCGAAGGAAAAATGATACAGGGCTTACTGGAAATGAGATCAGAGATGGAGGTTTATACAACGAGCTAAAAGTGTCGAAGCCGGCATCAGGCTCATTAGCGCAAGCAGGATCATAACAGATGCATATGCAACTTGAACACAAATATGGGAGCCTTATCAGGGATGGCCAGAAGTATATGAGGAAGAAAGATATGAGTCTTCTTCTCAAAGTCATGGTAAATCTAAAAAGGCTCCCAAGCCTATGAGAAAAACTCAGCATGGGCACCAAAATGGCATAAGGGTGCTGACTAGGGTGACCCATGTTAGGTAGGCTCTGCTGTCGAACTGGTGTACAATGCATAAAGAGATGGCTAACACACCAATATCCATCAGGTTTGACCCTATGGTGAATTCGGATGGCAAAAGGTTCAAATGCAACATAACAGCAGGGAAGCCTAAACCTATATGCAAGGTTCTGAATATACCTGACGTGGTCACACAAGGTGTTGAAAAAGACCAGTAAGTGAGTATAAATCCATCTAAGAATCCTATCTCCAAGAAACATTAGTACCAGGATCATATCTAAGACAAATGTAAAGAAAGACCCGATACAAGTCACTGTGGTAGAAATACTTTCAACTTCACTATCATTAACAACAGGCATAAACAAGGAAGAGTTTTCAAATGAAGACTCTATGGTACCCAAGCCCGAGGACTTACAATCAACAAGATCAACTTCAGGATGAAGATCAAAGTTGAAAAACATGATGGAATCTGCAGAAACAAATTCATCATCACGATAGTTGAAAATTCTAGAAGCAGAATCAAACTCAGCAGGAACACCGATTTGCGGTTCTATAGGAGAGTCCAAATAATCAACAGTAGGAAGATCAGACTTTAAGTTCAAACCGGGGCTGGACATAACTGCGACTGGATCAATATCCAAGTGAATGGCAGATTGTACTATAGACTCTAGGAAAACTTCATCAGAAGGAATCATATCATCCCAGATAAAATACATATCTAAACATTCATATGGAGGTGTCACTTGGTCAAAAGCCAGGACTAAGTCCCGAGAAGGTAAGCATGAAATCAGAGACTTCTTCTCAGTAGCAGTTGAACTCAAGGAACAATATGCCACATAAGTCCCATGTGACATAGTAGTACCCAATGACGAGGGATCAGACTGGTCTATAGTTGGGTAATAAGGAGAATCAACGAATGCAATCTGGTCGATGGTGACGATGCTTTCGTTATGAGGGAAATGCATCACACGAAAGAGCATAGACACCACAGCATGCATAGCATAAACGTAATCACGCCCGAGGATCATATCAAAATCCACAGGCTCCTTTAAAACCATAAAATCAACTAAGACTATTTTTCCACCCAAAGTAACAAGTGCTTGACGGAGGAATCCAATTGGTTCACTAGGTCTTCTATCAAAGGTCAACGGCCAATTACCAGCTGGAATAACATTAGGGAAACCCAAATCTCTTCAAGCATAAGCAGATAAGATACTAACAGAAGCACCTTCATCAATAATGCATTGATCAACCGTATGGTTCCCGATATCAACCTTTATCTGGAAAGGTGTCGAAGAAGGAAGACGAGGCTCGGATAGACTATTCCAATCAAAGGAAATGATCCTAGGGCTTGGTAGGGGTTCACATGGCACAGATGAAGTGCCCCTTTTTTCAGGAACATCCAAACTGGTAATGCAGAAAACTTCCGCAGTAGGTGCATCGATCTTTGCAGGACTGATGGGATCGGTCGAAGATTGCATCGATTCGATCACTGCACTCTCCGAAGGAAGAGTGGGGTTGGCCAAAGATTGCATTAGTTCAACCACTTTATCAATGAAAGGTTGATCTAACTGTAGGGAATCTATAGACAACTCAGGAATAGAGATTCCTTCAGACATGGACCACACTCTTCGTGCCTCTAGAATGGCAGGGCATCGATGAGTAAGGTGATCTCCTTTACAAAGTTTACAAGGGAACTTTGGTTTCCGTCCTATAGGTTTAGACTCCTTTACAACGTCAGTACTCTCAGCATGACTAGCATTGGCTGACAGCTTGCCCCCAGCATGACTCACAGAGGCTGGTTGCTCAAAAGCATTAGACTTTTGAACTAAGGACCACACTTTTTGCACTTCTAGAAGTACAAGGCACAAGTAAGTAAGGTGATCTCTCTCGCAAAAATTACAAGGGAACATAAGCTTCTGTTTCTTTGGTTTGTCGATAATGTCAGCTCCCTCAGCATGACTTGCAGTGGCTAATCTGGTGTCTCCAGTATGACTCACAGGAACTGGTGACTTGTCATTAGAATGACTAGCAGTGATCAATGACGTGTCCTCAACATGACTGACAGTGGTTGAACTTTCAGTATGATTTTCAGTGACTAAAAGTTTTCTCCCAGCATGACCTCCAGAATCTAGGTAGGTGCCCCCTGCATGACTTGTAGAGGAAGGGTGCTTGCCCCCAGCATGACTTGCAGAGGCTGGGTTGCTGCCCCCTTGTTTTGGCATCTTCTTCCTATTCTTCCTCCGTCTATTCCTTTTAGACTGTTGGCTACTAGTATTGCTACTTTCGCCACATGAGGTAGAAAAAGGAGGAGAAGATGTTACTAGCAAAGGAAGCATAGGGTTCTGATGCTCTTGATTTGAGGTTCTCACAAAAGAAGCATCCGGAGCATGCAAGGCATTCAGAGTGGAAAACAACCAAACCGACAGCCCAATAGTGAATCCAGGAAGATTCAGAGTAGCCATTAAGGGAGTACCAATGTTTCCAATAAATGGAACAACACAAGGATCCCTTGGAACAGGGGTACCTTGATTGGAACTCATTGGAACGCTAGACATAGTTTCCTGCTCAAATGAGCAAGAAGTTCTCTAAGGCAAACTAAGACCAGTAGCACAAAGATCACACCACTAAAAGTGTCCTAGGTAAATCAAACCAGGGAAATAGATGCCTTCCAGAGAAGAGTTTGGGATGATGAGGGCCCAGAACATATCAATGAAAGATGAAGAATAGTTACCCGGTGTCCACAATACAATGACTAAGGGTGCAAGTGCTGGAATCACCCAACCACCCTCCCAAAGACCTTGAAGGGATTTCCTCCCATGTCTGTCCTAGGTACAACAGATATACCCTCCACTGTCACCTATGTATGAACCTATGGTCAAATACTAAGGATACCACCACACTGAAAACTCCTGGGGGAACAGTCTCTGGTCGAATTAGAAGGCGTGGGCAGGGTAACTAAGCCCAAAACTCAAAAGAGTCCCCAAACACGATCCAATCCTGGTATATGCTCGAAACAAAAAGTAAGAGGAGTATTCCCAACAATCTGATCTCACAAGACCTACTGCATAGATCCCAGGAAAGATTTGAATGAAGTGGGTTTACCTATGATAGTCGAACTACAATTTTTGCGTAATGTGTGATCTTGGGTGGTTTAAGGTGTTTTAAACCCAAGATCCTAACCAAGACTAGTTGGTGTAGTGTAACCTAGAAAATAAAATGTTACTAGTACATTTTATTAGAGTTCATTTTAAAGGTTACTTGCTTACTCAAAAAGGTAGTGGGTGTGTGAGAGTGGTTATAATAGAGATAGAGTACTGAAAATGAAATATTTACCACCAAACAAATCTTTTCTTTTCAATGCAAGTCTTAAAATTATGATCTAGAATGCATATGCAAATGCAATTTTTAATCTTTCGAATGCAAAAAAGGTAAACATAAATTCTAAACTCAAAACCTAAGAATGCAGCTACTCAAACAAATAGGTATGCAAAAGAAAACTTGTTCTTTTTTATGCAAAGCACTCTAAAATATTTTAAGCCACTTGCAAGGTATTCTATTCATAAGATAAATCAAAATTCTTTATGCTTTTCAAAGGTAAGAAACAAAACTGAAATTACCCTACTATCAAAACAAAAGCAAAGAACTTTTAGGCTCTCTTTAATGAAATAGTAAAAGCTACCAAATATGACTTTCAAATTCTTATTGATGTAAGCATGCCAAACATTGGGAAAAGAGTACAAAAACTACTTTTAGAACCAAATGAAGCAAATAAACTATGAAGAAGTATGGTTTGGTAAAGTCAAGTCTACACATGAACAATGCAAACAAGGTCTTGAACAACAGCCAAAACACTTGAGCTTCACTACAAAAGAAAACTTAAAAGCATAAGGGAGGATAAAAAACCAATCTAAAAGAGAAATTTCACTCAAATAGATACAAACAGGGTCAAGAAGACTCAAGAGGTTTCAAATCTAGTGGAAATGGGGCAAGCAGGTTCAGTCAGACTCAAATTAGGGTACAAAACACCAAAATGGTCCACAACCCCCCAACATGGGTCAACAAGCCCCAAAACTTTCCAAACAAGCCCAAATTGATCAAAAGAGGTTCAAATCATGAATGTAGGATCAGTACAAGGATGGGAGACCACTTACAGGGGTTTAACATAGACCTAGGTTCATCAGGGGCCACAAAAATGCAGCCAGAACCACCAGATTTGGGTCCACAACCCAAAAACTCAAAAAATTTAAACCCAGATTTTGAGCGCTACTGTGTATGAAGGAGACTAGCACCCAGGTCCACAAGGGTTTGCAAGGGCCATGAAGGGTCTGTAAAATCCCAACAGGGTCAAATAGAGCCTACTAACTGATTCTAATCAAGAAATTTAACAAAGACCTTCAAACAAAACTAAAGAAATGACCTTAGATACCCCTAAGCAATTAGGCTTTCCCCAGTGGAGTCACCATTCTGTTGTGGGGAAAATGCACCTATAGTTCAGGGGAGAAACTACCAACTTACGGTGATAAAGATAGACTTACAAGCATTCTGCAAGTACAATAAATAAATGAAGAGATTAGGTTTTAGAGATGTAGGCACCTTATTCAGAAGGTTGATCCTAGCTTTGCCTCCCTCGCTCTTTAATTCTCATCCAGTGTCGCAATGCCCAGACCTGCAAAACAACTTGATACCTTTCTCAAATACATTTGACTACATATATAAGACTGATATCCATGACATAATAAGACATCAAACTATAATTAAACAGTAATCAAATCAGAGACATATGAGAATAGGTCATATTTGGAAAGGAAAGAATGTCTGATCTTTATTAATAAATGAAAGCAAGTACAAAAAGTTATACTTTCCTTCAAGCTTGTCACTTCACGAAACCTAGATTCAAGGTCTCATGCTTTCGTTCTCCAAGGATTCCAGCCTCTAATCAACTGTGCTAGGGTTTACCAAAACTGAAACACAAGAGAGGGGGATGAGGGTCTCCATTCCTCCACCATAACGATGTTATAGACTTGGTTGCCTCACATGGCCCTTCTACCCTCCTTATATAGTCACTGAGGAAGAGGAAAAGAAGTTATAACTGCTCAATAGGTTTCCCAACCAACTTAACTTACTCGAATTTCAAGATTTTGACCAAACCAGGGGTGTACTCTACTCTACAGTAGACAAAGTAGCATACATATGGAGTTGAGTGCTACTATTTCACAGTGGAGTAGCGCTCATAAGGCTTGAGCGCTACTATTGTACAATAGAGTAAGCTACACACACTACTATCATGCCTGTGTACCAGCGCTCATGTTAAAAAATGGCCAAAAACAAGCTTTTCTGTTCATTTTCAGGAGATGGTTTGGTCTGGAAAAATGTTCCTAAGGGTCATATACATCAAATGGGTCAAGAATGAGGTAATTGCAACAATTTTTAGTGTCCCAAATGACTCCTCCATCATCAAATTTCTTGTTGTGTGACTGAACTTGATCTCAAGAAGTGTCGTCATGCGACCAAGGGATGCAAGTATCGTCACAGACAGAGAGGTGTCATTTCAAGCTATAACAGAGAGGTCAGCTCCAATAAGGTGAAAAGTCAGTTAGAACATGAGTATAAATAGAGGAGGTGTGTTCCTCATTTATCTCATTCATTCACTCACTTGTGATTGGTGCATATGAGAGAGAGAGGTCTGCATAGGAGGAGAAGGAGCTCTTGTTTGGGTACTACATCTTGTATTGGTTGATTATCTATTTTGAGGAAAGCTTTGTTGGGTTTCCCTGGGTAAATCTTTATCTATCTTGTGATTGTGTTTCTTTCAGTGATCTTGCTTATGAAATTAGGCTAAACTTAACACTCCAGGTGTTATGGACCTAGAGAGTGCATATAATAGAACATATTTGTTTGCATCTTCTTATTCTGCCTTAGCTCTTTTTCTTTGAGGTCTTTCTTCCTCTTCTTCTTCACTATCATATTTTGCTAGATGTGCTTGATGTCTTCTATGGTGGAAACCCTTCATGTGTTCTCTTCTCTTTGATGGAAAATTTCTAGCAATGTGTCCTATTTTGTGACAATTGAAACACTGGAATGAAGACTGATCTCTTTTTGGATTGGGTCTTCTTTTCTTTTGAAGCCTTTGTGGAGGTTGAGACTCTTTGTGGATTTCCTTCTTGAAGTTGGATAGAATTCTTCTTCTCTTGGTATGGATGGCTAATGCTTGATTATATTTTTTGAGTAAGGCTTCTCTATTGGCTACTCTAGCCTCTTCTTGAATGCAATCCTCCCATATAATATCAAACTTCATGCTTTCCTTTCTGGCACACATGGTTTGGATGAATGAATCCCAAGGACTAGTGATACCATTGAGAGCAGTCATGACTAGTTTATCTTCATCAAGAGAGTCTCCAATGGCTTCTAGTTGTTCCTTGAACTGAGAGGCCCTTGTGAAGTATTCTTGAATAGATTCTCCTAGACTCATCTTAATGCTCTTCAATTCAGCTCTCAAGTTCATCTTCCTATTGATGTTCCTTCCTTCATACATTGTGTCTAGGGCATCATACATTTCTTTTGGGGTATTCTTGGATGACACTTGAAGGATCAAGTGGTCTTGTTGATGTATTTGTAACTTTGGAATGTATTTCATATATGTATATTGTATTCCTATAGAGATGTTATTATTCCTCTATACGGAAGTGCTTGTATTCCTATAGAGATGTTATTATTCCTCTATACGGAAGTGTTGTCATTTATATTGTAAGTGTCGCAACTTATACTTGATGGGTTATTAGACCAACTTGTTGGGGTCGGCCCTGCATAAGTCAAGTGGGTTAAAGGGTTATTAGACCACCCTATTGGGGGTCGGCCCTGTCAACATTATGTTATGTGGTTAAGTTAAGGCCAACCTAGTAAAGGTTATTAGGCAAGCCAAGTCAAGTATAAATAGAGTGCAGGAGGCACTCTATTTGATCATTCACTTCTCACTCTCACACTCATTGTAGAGTGGCGCACTATTGGAGGAGGAGAAGCTGCTGCTAGGAGGAATATCTCTTGTACTTCGGTTGTATCATTGCTTTGTCTATCTCTGAGGAAGTTGCAGGGTTTTTCACCTTCTTGGTTTTCCCTGGTGAAACTCTGTGTCTCTTGTGTGCTTGCATTATTGTGTCCATGATTGATATGATGTAGATATGTTGTACATCTTATTCTCTCAGTTAATATCCTAGATCAGATTGAAAATTCTGAAAAACTAACATGGTATCAGAGCTAGCCTGAAAGAAGGCATGGTATGGCATTTATGACACTTGTTGCACTTGCGAAGCTAGGGCTTGATATAGCAAAAACCAGTCATCGTATAAATTTCGCTATAAATTCATTTTGGCGAAGTTTCAGGATCTGAAAATCTTACAGGTAGAAGGAAAGATCCCCGTGTACCTTGTGTCCGAAGGAGAGCCTCTAATTCATTGTACTTTCATATTTATGATCTATACACTATAGGGTTTTTGCCTCTTCCAGATCTGAGTCATAAACAGGTGACCTGGGAAAAAAGGTCACAACTTGGTCTAGGAAGCTCGAAATAAAATTTAGTAAAAAGTGGCAGGTAGGGCATGGACTGTAATTTCATGGGTACAATTTTCAGAGGCTGAAATTGAGCCAGTGACACATGGCACTCCATACAAGTTCGTTGTCCTATTTTATCCCATAAACAGGTCACGCTGCGACACTTGGCATAACTCTCTCTCAGAGAATCCATTTGAGGTCAGACCTATGGGGTTGGAAATATAATAGTTCAGGATATGATAGGAAGAATGTTCAGACCCTGTAGATCTGAAATTTCAGAGTTAAACCAGAAATAATCAGGTGCATATTTCTGTCAAAACAGAATTGGATTTTGAGCACCTTCATTCATGGCTATGGGAATTTAGGGTTTCAAAGAAAGTTGGAATTTTTGTAATCGGAGACAACGGCTGGATGTTCCTCATAAAATTCAAAATTTAGAGACCAAGATCAAATTTTTTGTTTGGGTAGAAGGCCGAGCTTGATCAAACCCTAGTTTGGTACTTTGATTGGAAAGGTGAAAACTTAGGGCTTCTGCAAAAATGAAAATTTTTGAAATATGTGACCATAGCTGGAAGCTCCTTGGAAAATTCAAAGTTTAGAGATTTGGATCAAACTAGTTGGTTGGGTGAAGCTCTGGGAAACTCAAACCCTAATTCAGGGTCCTCCCTAGTGAATTTGGAAGATTGAAAAGCAAATTTGAGGGGTGAAACTTTGCAGTTTTCAAATTCTGAGTAGACTAGGTTGATCAACTCATCAAGGCGCATCTTTCTATCCTTTCAAAAGTTTGAATTTTTAGGGTTTCCCTTACAAACCCTAATCCAACTCCAAATCCAGTTTCTGCAAATCAAGTGGATTGGGTTAATCCTAGAAGAGAATGGATTGGTCACCTGCATAAGTGAAGAATTTCTAGTTTCAGAGGGAGATGAGGCCTTACATAAGAATATTACAAGCAAACTCGACAAGTATACTTACAGGTATGTTTCAAAATCTGTTCATGATTAAGTTTATGATATGTTTGTCTTCATTAAGATTAGTACAATCTTGATTAATTTTAGGCTTGTTGTATCACCTTAATAAAAATATGAATGCATGATAGAAGATATTCATTGATTAGGGTTTTGACACTTATGATTGTACTCATGCATTGTGGTGTTGTATGAGGTTGATGTTGTCCGCTAACATGAAAAGTACATCAAGAAAGACAAATCATGTTCTAGTTCAAGAACATATGACCATGGTGACATGAAGACAAAGATTCATCCATTGTCATGGATCACATAGAAGATCTACTTATGAGGTATGTATAACTTGGTTCTATAATGGTTAACCTGTGAGATATGCAGGTTACTAGCACAAGTCATTGAAGAGAACAAGAAGACATTATGTGGGTATGTTAGACATAACTAGCTAGCATGCTAATCCATGTATGTTTTCCTATATCAAGTTAGAATCCTACCTTGTGTTAGGATCTCTTATATAAGTATACTTGGTATGATTGATAATGATTATTCATGAAGTTATAGGTCTGAGTAATCATGGGTTTAGGCATATTATGCTTCTTACTTTGATTGATGATATGACTAACCAGAAAATTCCTATGGTCAAATAGGAATATGCATTAGTAAGAGAATTGTGATAAATTATCTGTGTATGAAATGATCTTGACTATACATGTTTAAGATTATCTTGTTTTGAGATTATACTAATGAATGTGTGATTATGCATGAGATCTTGAGGAGGGCACAATCATGACACTAGTGCACATTTAAGCATGCATAGTGGTCTAGGATGGATAGGACAGATAATCCAGATCAAGAGGGAGCACACTCTAGTAGTTCCTACAAGGAAGCAAAGATTGAGAGGGAGTCCACTCAACAAACAAACAAAGATAAGTATTTGAATTGTCATTTCTTGCATATTTGTTTGTTTAAATAATATTGTTCAATGATGTATATGCTTATGTTCCTAGACTTAGGGTGTGTATTATGCATATTAGAATAATTGCATTAGTGAACAGTATACTACTAATATGCATGTGATGGGTAAGTGGCCTATGGCATTGTACAACATTCGATTTCTACTTATCTAGAATGAAACCTCTTTGTTGACATGTTGGGAGTAGTGCAAACTCTTAACAATGTTCTGGTAGCGATTAGAAGGCATCTAGAAAGTTACAGGATATGGATAAAATTTGTATTGAAGCATTGGCTAAAAGAATTGCATGACGGTATGACATATTTCATTATGTGTAAGAATTTATTCTGAAAACTATGAGATGTTTCTAATCATGCAATTTCACTTGTCTTGTAGGAAAGATCGTATACCATCACCTACAAAAGAAGGACTACAACATTTGTTCCAACAACAAAGCTATCTATTGAAGAAATCGAAAGTTCCCAGGATTCGAGATGCAGTAATGGAAGAATGCCATGATCGAGGAATAACAGTCGATCATGAAGAATGATGTTTGGGATGCGGTCGCAAGACCTGAAGGGAAGTCTGTTGTGACTTCCAAGTGGATCTATAAGATCAAGGATGCTGCAGATGGTAGCATAGAGAAATACAAAGAGAGATTTGTAGCTCGTGGCTTCTACCAGAAAGAAGGAATATACTATTAAGAGACTTTTGCTCCTGTAGACAGATACACTTCCATCAAAACAGTACTTGCTCTGGCTGTAGTGATGAAATGGAAGATACACCAGATGGATGTCAAGACAACTTTCTTGAATGGTGTAGTCGAGGAGGAAGTGCATGTGGAGCAGCCACTTGGTTTTGAGACACATGACAGAGAATCATATCTGTGTAGATTGAAGAAAGCCTTGTATGGATTGAAGCAAGCTCCTAGGACTTGGTATGGTAGGATAGAAAGATTTCTATCCAGTTTGGGATTTACCAAGAGTAAAGCGGATTCCAACCTTTACTACATGGTTGAGGAAGGAAATCCAGTGATACTACTTCTGTATGTGGATGACCTGTTTGTTACATGTGAGGATAGATTGATTGCCGATATGAAGAGTAAGCTTGCTACCGAGTTCAAGATGAAGGACTTGGGGATGATGCACTATTTTCTAGGCATGGAGGTGTGGTAGAGTGCAGATGGAATCTTCCTTGGACAAGGGAAGTATGTAGTAGAGATCTTGAAGAGGTTCAGGATGATGGACTGCAAAGCCATGGCCACACCTATGGCATCGAACCTTAAGCTTCTGTGTGATGCTTCATCTGATCTAGTTGATGTCACTATGTATCGTCAGATGATTGGGTCCTTGATGTACCTGACGAACACTAGACCAGATATTTGCTTTGTAGTGAACACATTGAGCCAGTTCCTGGTGGATCCTAGAGGTGTTCACCTGGTTGCTTTAAAGCATATTCTGAGGTACCTGAAGGGTACAATTGATTATGGGCTCAAGTATGATGCAAATAAAAAGTTTAACCTACAGGGTTATGTTGATTCAGATTAGGCAGGTAGTGCTGCAGATAGGAAGAGCACTTCAGGGTGCTGCTTCAGTATGGGATCAGGCGTAATCTCTTGGTTTAGCATGAAGTAGTCCTACGTAGCATTGAGTACAGCTGAAGTAGAGTATGTTGTAGCTTGTTCGGCTAGTTGTGAGGCAGTATGGCTCCGGAAGGTACTGTTTGAGCTATTTGATATCCTGTTGGAGGCTACTGGTATCTTTTGTGACAACCAGAGTTGTGTGAAGCTATCTGAGAACCCGGTGTTCTACAATAGGTCGAAACACATTGAGATCAAATTTCACTGATATCAGGGATATGGTGCAGAGAGGAGAAGTGAAGATCCTGTATGTTGTGACAGATGATCAGGCTTCTGATGTGCTGACGACGCCACTAGCCATAATGAAGTTCGAGTACTTCAGAGAGAGGCTTAGTATTCTTCATATTGATGACACTTCGAGGAAGAAGTGATGGACACATTTGTAGGAGCCATTCTGAGCATGGTGAGAGTAGGATCCTTCCATGGTTGTGGATGTAAGCGTTGTGTGATGAGCATCAGGATGATGCTCCAGTTACTGCTCTGTATATGCATCATGTTGAATGCTGGATATGCTCAGTTGGATCATGTATATGTATATGCATCATGTTGGATGCTTGTTATGATCAGTTGGATCATGTATATGTATATGCATCATGTTGGATGCCTGTTATGATCAGTTGGATCATGTATATGTATATGCATCATGTTGGATGCTTGTGATGATCAGTTGGATTATGTATTTGTATATGTATCAAGTGGATACATTATATGATCAGGTAGATCATGGATTATGATATGTATCAGGTATGCATCAGATGATCAGGATGATCATGGTTGATGAGCTTCAGGATGTTGCTCCAAATGATATGTATCAGATATGCATAAGGTGGATGCATTGTATGATCAAGATGATCATGGATGATGAGCTTCAGGATGTTGCTCCAGATGATATGCATCAGGATGATGCTATGATGATGATCAGGTTGATCATGTGATGATATACATTAGGATGACTTATGGTGAGTATCAGGATAATACTCTATGGCCATGGATAGGTTGTGCAGATAAGCATATAATATAGCCCTGGGAGGTTTGCAGATACTCTTTCAAGGTTTTTCCTATGGCATATAATATGGCCCTGGGATATCTGCAAAATGCTCTTTCGAGTTTTTGCTTGGGAGGACATATAATATGGCCTTGGGAGATTCGATAGGTTGGACTATGTGCCCGTAATAAGTCCTAGGATGCTCTTGCGAGGTTTTTTCCTATGGCATATAATATGTCCCTGGGAGATCCGATAGGTTGGGATGTGTGCCCGTAATAAGTCCTAGGATGCTCTTGCGAGGTTTTGCCATGACCACATGTAATATGGCCCTGGGAGATCCGATAGGTTCGGCCATGTTCCCGTAATAAGTCATGGGATTCTCTTGTGAGGTTTTGTGGTGACCACATGTAATATGTACCTGGGAGATCTGATAGGTAGAGTTGTGTGCTCGTAACAGCCTGGGATGCTCTTGCAAGGTTTTGTGGTGAGGTCGCATATAATATGTCCCTGAGAGATCCGACAGGTAGAGCTATGTGATCGTAACATCCTGTGATTCTCTTGTGATGTTTTGTGACACACGTAATAAGTCTTGAGGATTCCATAGTATGGCCAGTGATGATGAAGACCTGCAGGTGGTGGGCCTACATCCAGCATGAAAAAGGGCTGGCTCTGTAGAACTTCCTATGATGAGTAGATCAGATATTGATTGAGATAGCAGCAACCATGATGATTTCGATGATTCGATGATGATGAACTAGTGACGATGATCCAGAGAAGAAGACTTGTGCTAGCAAACCTGTGTTGAGAAATACATTCCTAGTTAAGAGGGAGTGTTGATGTATTTGTAACTTTGGAATGTTTTTCATATATGTATATTGTATTCCTATAGATGTGTTATTATTCCTCTATACGGAAGTGCTTGTATTCCTATAGAGATGTCATTATTCCTCTATACGGAAGTGTCGTCATTGATATTGTAAGTGTCGCAACTTATACTTGATGGGTTATTAGACCACCTTGTTGGGGTCAGCCCTATATAAGTCATGTGGGTTAAAGGGTTATTAGACCACCCTATTAGGGGTCAGCCCTGTCAACATTATGTTATGTGGTTAAGTTAAGGCCGACCAAATAAAGGTTATTAGGCAAGTCAAGTCAAGTATAAATAGAGTGCGGGAGGCACTCTGTTTGATCATTCACTTCTCACTCTCACACTCAATGGAGAGTGGCGCACTAGTGGAGGAGGAAAAGTTGCTACTAGGAGGACTATCTCTTGTACTTGGGTTGTATCATTGCTCTATCTATCTCTGAGGAAGCTGTGGGGTTTTTCACCTTCTTGGTTTTCCCTGGTCAAACTCTGTGTCTCTTGTGTCCTTGTATTATTGTGTCCATGATTGATATGTTGTAGATATGCTGTACATGTTATTATCTCAGTTAAGATCCTAGATCAGATTGTAAATTCTGAAAATCTAACAGGTCTTTGATAGAATCAACACTGATTCTCTTTGCCCTAATCATGTCCTTCTTGTACTTCTCTTTAGCTTCATCTTCATCAAGTTCTGCAACTTCATCTTTGATGTATTGGGAAAGATCATTCTCTTCAAGAATGAGACCAATCCTATATATTCATGCCTGTAAATTATCTATACCCTCTAGCTTATCCTCAAGCTTAGTGCTTGGGGCCATTTTATCTAAGAGGTCACAAAAAATGAAAATTCTCAAAATACAAAACAGACCTTACCAGGAGATGTGCTTGACTGAATTGAGTTGACTGGTGTACTTTGTTTCTAGAAACTTCAAATTTTCACCCTTCAAACTTGACCATCAAATTTCGTATCTGCAACAGGTTTTCTGGTTTACTAGTTTGCAGCTTTTATGGTTCACTGGTGCAGAGGTTCGCAGCTTTTATGGTTCACTTATTTTCTGGTTTTTTGGTCTAGAAGTGAAACTAGGTTTTGACATATCCAAGGGTTCTACCCACTCAAAAACTTCGATCTATGGCTCAAAATTTTGCTTTTTAGGAGGAGCATCCAACCATGCAATCAGATTCCAAAAATTCCAACTTTTGCAGAAACCCTAATTTCTCAGTGGAGGAGGAGAGAGAGATTTTCACCTTGTGAAAGATGTCCTATTCAGGCTATCTCTAACACCATGTTAAATTTAGCATAAAAATCACAACAAGAGCATACTAAGGATCACTGAAAGAAACACAATCATAAGATAGACACAGATTTATCCTGGGAAACCCTCATGGGGTAGAAAATCTAGCAAAGCTTCCTCAATATAGGTAATCAACAAATACAAAGATGTAATCCCCAAACAAGATATCCTTATCCTCCTTCACAGATCTCTCTCTCTCCTATGTGGTTTTCACAAGTGAGTGAGTGTGTGTTAAATGAGGAACATGCCTCCTTTATTTATACTTTACTTCACTTGACTTTTAACCCTAATTGGGACGACTTCTCCTAGGAGAGTCTAACAACCCCTAATAACTTAACTCGGGGCCAACCCCACTAGGAGAGTCTAATAACCCTAGTTCTAACATCCCGACGGAGGAATAAACATCTCCAAATATATAATAATGTCCCAACGGAGGAATAAACATCTTCGGATAATAAAGTACAAATTCAATATTCTTAGAAGTTACAATATTTCAACAGATTTCTGGGGCATCAATAGTTTTTGGTGCTAGAAGGAGGGCTGCCAGTGCATTGCTACAACCATATCCAGTTGGTCAATTAAGAAGTGAGTACGACTTCCATGATGAATAATAAAATAAGAATATATTGATAGATGATTTACAATGATAAGATAGTCTAGTTTTTATAGGCTTGATAGTGACTCTCAAAAGTCACATCTCTCTAATATTTACGCTAATTAACTATTTATTTGTGTGATTATCTACGTTGTTATTTATTTTATATTTAATTTCATTTATATTCATTACATTGCCACCCTCTTTAAAGGGAGCTTTGTCCTCAAAGCTGTATTTGTGGACATCGTCTATTATTATTGACTTGTTTTGATGCTTGATTTGAGTTAAGTGATCTGGATTGGTCTCTCTATCTTGATGATGAACAATGCTACAACTGTATCCAGTTGGACATTTAATAAGCGATTCTGACTTCCATGATGAATAATAAAATAAGAATATATTTATAGATGATTTACAATGATAAGATAGCCTAGTTTTTATAGGCTTTATAGTGACTCTCAAGAGTCACGTCTCTCTAATATTTACACTAATTAACTATTTATTTGTGTTACTATCTACATTGTTATTTATTTTATATTTAATGTCCTTTATATTCGTTACATGCATGGCTGGTAGAGGAGATCTGTTAAATTTTGAGCATTAATTCACAATACTCTAGGATCTTCACTAAGAGAATAACATATACAGTATATCAATGCATAACAATCACAATAAGCATAACAAGCATCACAAGAATCAAAAGCATGAGAGACAAGAAACAGAGTTTCCGTGGGGAAAACCCTAAGGTGAAAAACCCCACAACTTCCTTAGATATAGAGAGAGCAATAGCTCAACCAAAGTACAACCAAAATACACTGAGATAGTTTCGTAGTAACAGATGATCCTCCTCCTCACTAGTGCGCCACTTTCTGAGTGAGAGAATTGTGAGTTTTCGAGTGATCCAAATAGAGATCTCCCGATCTCTATTTATACTTAACTTGTTTTCCCAATTACACTATGGGGCCAAATTGTCTACCTAGGTACATCCACAATATAATATATATTTCAAGGCCGACCCCACACATGGTGGTCTAATAACCCATCGGCAAGTACACACACTTGTCAATACACATGACGACACTTCCTTATAGAGGAATAACACATCTCTTATAAGGGTACAATAAATATATATAAAATACATAGATGAAATGCATTCCAAAAAAACATATACATCAACACTCCCTCTTAACTAGGAAGGTATTTCTCGACACAAATCTGCTAGACAAGTCTTCTTCTCGGGATCATCGTCATCATCATCGTCACTGCTGCTACTATCTCAACCAAATCTTTGTCTCTACTCATCATTGGAAGTTCTACAGAGCTAGTCCTTTTTCATACTGAATGTAGGCCCACCACCTGTAGATTTTCATCATCTGTGCGAACGGTCTGATAGAGGTGGCCTCTCAGGACTAATTTTATGTGTGGATGCGATACCGGAAAGAGTATCCCAGGAAGATCTCCCAGGACTGATTACATGCATCTACTCCACCATACCTTTAAAGAGCATCCCAGGAACATTTATGTGCTGCAGCATGACTGGAAAGATCTCTAAAGAGCATCCCAGGACTAATTATGAGCACACAACTCAACCTTTCGGATCTCCAGGACTGATTACATGTGGATAGAAAAAACCTTTAAAGAGCATCCCAGGAACATTTATGTGCCGCATCACGACTGGTAAGATCTCTAAAGAGCATCCCAGGACTAATTACGAGCACACAGCTCAACCTCTCAGATCTCCAGGATTGATTACATGTCTCTGTAGTAATACCTCATCCCAAGACTGATTACGAGCACACAGCTCAATCTATCAGATATCTGAGAACTGATTACATACTACATAGCAATACCAGAAAGAGTACCCCAGGAACATTTATGTGCCGCAGCACAACCGGCAAGATCTCCCAGGACTGATTACATACTATTTGCACAACCTGCCACATATCATCTCTGACCTCCAAGTATCAAATTGATACTCATGATCCAATGGATCATCATCGCACGAGGGATCATCCTAATGCCCATGATCATACTGATCATCATCACTTGTACCATCCTGGTACATATCATCTGGGGCAACATCCTGAAGCTCATCATCATGATCAACCTGATCATACAATGCATCCACCTGATGCACACAAAGTATCTACCTGATACATATCATCATACATGATCCACTTGATCATACAGTGTATCCACCTGATACAATTACAAATACATGATACATATCAACATACATGATCTACCTGATCATACAATGTATCCACCTGATACATATATAGATACATGGTCCAAGCATCCAACATAATGCATATACAAATACATACAAATGATCCAACTGATCATATCCAACATCCAACATGATGCGTACATACATATAAATGATCTAACTGATCATATCTAGCATCAACATGATGCGTACATACATACAAATATAAATGATCCAACTGATCATATCGAGCATCAACACAATGTGTACATATATACAAATATAAATGATCCAACTGATCATATCCAGCATCAACACAATGCATGCATACATACAACTATAAATGATCCAACTGATCATATCCAGCATCCCACATGATGCATATACAGAGGAGTAACTGGAGCATTGTCCTGATGCTCATCATCCAGTGCTTACATTCACAGCCATGTGAAGGATCCTCCTTCCAACATGCTTGGAATGGCTTCAGCAAATGTGACCATCACTTCTTTCTCGAAGTGTCATCGATCTGAAGAACACCAAGCCTCTCCCTGAAGTACTCAAAATTCACCCTGGCTAGTGGCTTCGTCAGCACATCTGCAATCTGCTCGTCCATCGCAACATACAGGAGCTTCACGGCTCCTCTATGCACCATATCGCTGATATAGTGATATTTGATCTCTATGTGTTTCGACCTATCATGAAACACAGGGTTCTCAGACAGCTTCACACAACTCTGGTTATTGCATAATATACCAGTAGCATCCAATGGGAGATCAAATAACTTAGATAGTAGCTTCCGCAGCCATACTACCTCACAACTAGCTGAATAGGATGCAACATACTCTACCTCAGTTGTACTTAGTGCTACGCAGGACTGCTTCATGCTGAACCAAGAGATCACACCTGATCCCATACTGAAGCAACACCCAGATGTGCTCTTCCTATCTGCAGCACTGCCTACCCAATCTAAATCAACATAACCCTCCAGGTTAAACTTTTGATTCGCTTCATACTTGAGCCCATAATCCACTATACCCTTCAGGTACCTCAAAACATGCTTTACAGCAACCAGGTGAACACTCCTCGGATCTGTCAAGAATTGGCTCAGTGTTTTCACTGCAAAGAAAATTTCTGGTCTCATGTTCGTCAGGTACATCAAGGACCCAATCATCTGACGATACATAGAGACATCAACCGGCTCAGATGAAGCATCACATAGAAGTTTCAGATTCGATGCCATGGGTGTGTCCATGGCCTTGCAATCCATCATCCCGAATCTCTTCAGGATATCTACTATGTACTTCCCTTGACCAAGGAAGATCCCACCTGAATTCTGCCACACCTCCATACCTAAGAAATAATGCATCATTCCCAAATCTTTCATATCGAACTCAGCAGCAAGTTTCCTCTTAGTATCTGCAATTAATCTTTCATTTCCTATTACAAATAAGTCATCCACATACAGAAGTAGAATCATAGGATTCCCTTCCTCAACCTTGTAGTAAAGGTTGGAATCCGCTTTACTCTTGGTAAAGCCCAAGCTAGATAGGAAACTATCCATCCTACCATACCAAGTTCTGGGAGCTTGCTTCAAGCCATACAAGGCTTTCTTCAATATCTACACATATGACTCCCTGTCATGTATTTCAAAACCGAGTGGCTACTCCACATATACTTCCTCTTCAACTACACCATTTAAGAAAGCAGTCTTGACATCCATCTGGTGTATTTTCCATTTCATTGCTGCAGCAAGGGCAAGTACTGTTCTGATGGAAGTATACCTAGCTATAGGTGCAAAATTTTCTTCATAATCTATTCCCTCTGTCTGAGAGAAGCCATAAGCTACGAATCTTGCCTTGTATTTCTCTATACTGCCATCTGCAGCATGCTTGATTTTGAAGATCCATTTGGAAGTCACAATAGACTTCTCTTTAGGTCTTGGGACAACATCCCAAACATCATTCTTCATTATTGATTGGTATTCCTCAACCATGGCATCCTTCCATTCTTTCTTTTCTGTTGCTTCTTCATAACCGGAAGGTTCTTTGTTCATAATGTCACAGAGTAAAGCAACATAACTAGTATGTGATCTGGTTCTCTTCTTTGCTCTGTGTTCTTCTTCTGGAATGCCAAATCTTTCTGGATCTTGAATGAGCTCTCTAGCCCATGCAGGTTTCCTCTTGTGAGAGTTATCCTCACGGGGTGGATCTACAGGTTCTTGCGTATCTTCAAACTCACGAACAACTTCTAGAATTGCTTCAGTCATGGTAGTGTTTTGAAATCTAGTTTCCTTAGGTTCTTCATAAACTTTGATAGGTGCCTTCCTTGATTTGATAAATGCTGAGTTTTCATCGAATGTTACATCCCTAATGACATCAATCTTCTTGAACCCTGGAAAGTATATTCTATAAGCTTTCGAGCTTTCACTGTAACCCACAAAGATACCCTTCTTTCTTGAAGGATCTAGTTTGGTCCTCTTTTCCTTTGGGACATGAGTGTATACTGGACAACCAAATATTCTGAGATGGCTGACTTCGGGTTTCTTACCAGAAAAGACCTCTTCTAGTGTCTTGTTGTCCAATATCTTGTGGGGTGTTCTGCTCTTCACATATACAGCTGTTCTAGCTGCTTCTGCCCATAGATGCATAGGTAGATCCTGGTCATGCAACATTACCCTTGCTGCTTCCATGATTGTTCTGTTCTTCCTTTCTGGAACTCCATTCTGTTGAGGATTGTAAGGAGCAGTCAACTCCCTCTTAATCCCTGAATCACTGCAAAGCTTCTTGAAGTCACCTGAGGTGAATTCTCCACCATTGTCAGATCTGAATGTTTTGATCTTCTTGTCAGTTTGATTCTCCATCAAGGTTTTGAACTCCTTGAACTTATCAAACACGTCATCTTTGTTTTTCAAGAAGTATACCCAAGTCTTCCTCGAGAAGTCATCAATAAATGAGACATAGTAAACATACCCACTCAGAGAACTGGATGACATAGGACCACATACATGTGAGTGGATGATTTCTAGGATACCTTTTACCTTGCTTTTACTGCTTGGAAATGCCTTCTTAATGTTCTTTCCTTTTGCACATCCTTTGCAAACACCTTCATGCTTAGTCTTGTTTTCAGGAAGACCCTCTACAGCCTTGCTTGCAATTGGAAGTGCCCTATAGTGCATATGAGCAACTCTTTTATGCCAAAGTTCACTTGGCTCCATGGATTCATGCACCATGGCATGTTCAGGTTGTCCTTTCAACTTATACAAACCTCCCTCTTGCTCTCCAAAGACTACTGCATCATCTATGGTCTTTCCCTTTGGCCACATTAGGACTTGGCCATCCACAAATGCAACCCTCATACCTTTTGCATCCAGTGCAGAGATGGAGAGTAAGTTTTTCTTGAGCCCAGGTACATAAAGGACTTCTTTCATCTTCAAAGATTTTCCATAATCTAGGTTGTAGGAGGCTTCACCACTTCCTTTGATTGGGTATTGACAATCATCCCCAAGTTTCACCTTATGGGGTGATTCATGTTTAGACAGATTTACAAAAGATTATTTAAACCCAGTCATGTGTTTGGAAGCCCCAGTGTTAATTAACCAATCATTACAACTATGGGAGATTGTACCTATTAGAGCAGAGATTAGAACATAATCTTCTTCACTTGATGAGTCATCATTACTATCATCACTTTTTACCCTAGCCTTCTTCTTTGGAGGTTCATCATCTTTGGCAGCATGAGCATGGTACCTTCTTTTGTTACCCTTCTTCTTCTTGCTGGAGTTGTTGTGGTTGTCCCTTTTGTTCTTGGGACATTCTGAAGCAAAGTGACCCTTCTCATTACAAGTGAAACACCTTATATCTTTCTTGTCTTTGTGATAATGATGAGAAGATTTCTTATTGTGATGGGATGGCTCCCTCTTGAACTTTTCCTTCTTAGTGTGAGCTATGAGAGCTTGATCTTCATTCCCCATCTTCTCTTCTCTTGCCACAAGCCTTGCTTCTTCTTGAGAACATTCCTCCCACAATCTGCCGAAGGAGATTAATTTATTTCTGGCACAGATCCCCTGGATAAAAGAGTCCCATGACCTAGGTAGGCCATTCAAAGTGGTCATAACAATTTCACCATTCTCCACCATTTCATCTACAGGTTCAAGTTGTTCCTTGATCTGAGAGACTTTGGAGAAATAGGATTGAATGGTTTCTCCATTTGACATTTTGACCCCTTTCAATTGATTCTGCAGGGTCATCTTCCAATTTATGTTCTTCCCTTCAAATAGCTTGGTCAAAGAGTCAAACATAGCCTTGGGTGTCTTTAGAGAAGACACATGGGGTATGCGATGGTCTTTGATAGAATCAGCAATGATTCTCTTTGCCTTGACCAAGTTCTTCTTATGCAATACCTTAGCCTTTTCATCCTCTGGGATAGGGATGTCTTCTTTTATATATGAGTCCAACTCATTCTCTTCCAGGATTAACCCAATCCTATACTTCCAAGATCGGAAGTTATCAGCCCCTTCAAGCTTATCCTCAAGCTTGGTGTGGTGAGACATCTTAAAGAGTACTTCAAATGGAAAAAGAAAAGATTTAGGTCTTACCACTTGAAATCCTGATGTTAGGAACCTATGTCAACCCTTCTCTTTACTATGTTAGTATATTGTTGTTGGATGCATATGCTTTGTAAGTCGTCCCGTAGTATTTGTTGATCCGTAGTTTATATTAGCCCATAGTATTGACCCATAGTATTGGACGCATATGCTTTGTAAGTCGTCCTATAGTATTATATGTCCCATGGTTTTGACTCATAGTATTGGGCATAGACTTAGTATATAAGTGTGTATTGAGGTCATTGAAGGCACCGTGAAGTTAATTGTATTGAGCTTGCTCAAAGGAGGTTGCCCCCTCGAAGTGGCCCGTGATCAATGTAAAAGCGATTCTGTTCTATTACTTCTGATATCTCGTATATTTGCATTAATTAATTATTGCATGTACATCGCATCTGGTATCAGAGCACTTTCCTTGGCACAAGTGGGAATTTTTTTTTTTTCTTCTTTATTTTGGGTGGCGAATTTCAGATCAATTTATGAAACTTTGTGCACAAAATCAGAAGAAAATGATTGCATATCTAAATTCCTCTTTCAAAAATACGCAGTTTCAAAAAAAAAATCATCTCATTTGGAGTTCTAAAAGTGGAGATATCGCAGATTTAAAATCAACAATTTTTCAGAATTTCGGTGACGGCCGCGGAAATTGCGGTGAGAAAATCTTTTGACCGAGTGCCCAGATTTCTATTTTGCTTTCATGGGTAGAAGCAGAGTGGTTGTTCCAGTTCCGGAAACATGCTATATAGCGATTCTGAGCAATATAGATCCGGTTTTTGAACATTGGGTGGAATTTCTACCCAAATTTTTTTCTGTTGCAGGTTCAGATCTGGGAATAATCCCTATCCGCTTAACTGTGGGAAGTACTTGGGCATAAGCCCTAAAACTCATTGTGAGGAGTACCACAAGAACCCCAAAGTAGCTGGCCATTGAGAGGACCTGCCAAGCGAAAAGGGCAACGACCCCTACCTGATTGACTAGTTCCCACCCGTGAGGTAAACCAAGAGCTGTCGTTTGTGGCAAAGCGCTTATCAGTTTTACCTAAGCTGTGGAGTGAGGGGTACTGCCCCAATACGCAAGCCGTCAGATAGCATTGGTGGCCGAGTGAAAACCCTGAAATGTTAGGAAGCCGCAGATACCTGGGGTCCATATCTACTTTCAGCTGAACTATTGCCGATCACTGCTGCACCGTTTCAGATCCATTTTGCAAGCCGTTCCAGATCCAGCCGTTCGGCGTTGTTCCAGATTCCTTCTGAGCCGTAACCGCTCCATTCTGTAAAAAAAAATTAAAAAAAAATCCGAGCCATAGCCGCTCCAGTCTGAAAAAAAAAATAAAAAATAAATAAAAAAATAAAATAAAAAAATAAATAAAAAAAATAAAAAAATAAAAAAAATAAAAAAAATAAAAAAATAAAAAAATAAAAAAATAAAAAAATAAAATAAAAAAAATAAAATAAAAAATAAAAAATCTAAGCCGTCACCCGTGCAGGAGCACACACCATGGAGGAAGCACTTGCAACGATCCAAACCAAACTCCAAGATCTGGATGAAAAATTTCTCAGCCTCCATCTTCAGCATTCAGCCATGAACAATACCAGACAGCCAAAATCTTTTGCAGCCACCGGGTTCTCTGCTTCTAGCAATTTTCGTGGGCTGAAGCTTGATTTTTCTCGCTTCAATGGTACTGATCCGACTGGATGGATATACCGAGCAGAACAATATTTCAGTCTGCATAATACTTTTGATGTTCAGAAAGTTCCACTTGCATCCTTTCATTTGGAACAGGAAGCCCTTCAATGGTACCGTTGGTACATCAAAGCTCATCCCGAGCCAAACTGGATAGATTTTTGCCAACTCATTTTGCCACAATTTGGTCCTAGTGCTTTTGACAACTTCACAGGAGCACTCACTAAACTTCACCAAACTGGCACAGTGAGAGAGTATCAGATGGAATTTGAGAAACTAGCCAATCACACAGAAGGATTGTATGATGAATTCTACAAGAGTTGTTTTATCAGTGGTCTCAAGGATGAAATCCGCTCAGAGGTCAAAATGTTTTGTCCCAACACAATGATGGAAGTCCTAGGGTTGGCTAAGTTAGCCGAGGACAAGATCGCAGCTCAACAATGCTCCAAACCCACCTTTGTTCCCTTCAGAAATATGGGTTCCCAATGACCTCCCATCACGCCTGCTCCTCAACCAAATCCTATCAAGCATTTGTCTGGAATTACAGTAGATGATCCGGTTGACATGCAACACCCGCCTGTTGACACCCCATCTCAGGACGACCCACTCGAGATCTCTCTCCATGCTGTAACCGGCGTCACCAACCCACAAACAAGCGGGTCAAGGGATACTTCAAGAAGCTCCCTCTTACCATGCTCATTGATTCTAGTAGCACTCATAACTTCATTGACCCTCGAATTGCCAAACAGGATGATTGTTTTGTCCATCCTTGCTCCAACTTTGAAGTCATGGTTGCCAATGGGGGCACCTTACCTTGCAAGGGGAAGTGTCACAATGTGCGTATCTCTATGGAATATTATAACCTACGCTCTGACATGTTTTCCTTGTCCTTAGGCGGATGTGATGTCGTTTTGGGCGTTCAATGGTTACGCACACTTGGCCCCATCTTATGGGATTTTGCTGAACTCTGGATGCAGTTTAACGTCAATGGGGCACAACACAAATTTCGGGGCTTACAACCAGGGTCTCTCTGCATCATCAGTTCACATCGCTTGGAAAAAATCCTTAAGAAGAATTCACATGGTGTCATCGCTCAGCTCAATTCCATTCAGATGCACCCATCAACAATCTCCACTACTTCCTTGGATAGATATGCAGGTATCTTTGCTGAACCAATGAGCTTGCTACCTTCAAGAGACCTTTCCGGTAAGAATGTAACTACATCTACCTCTCAGCAGGAAATGATGGCTATTTTGCATGCAGTACAGAAGTGGCAGCCATACCTATTAGGCAATTATTTCTGCATCAAGACTGATCTCCCGAGTCTGGAAAATTTTCTGGAACAATGGGTCTCCTCCCCAACACACCTGCAATGGGTTATCCAACTCATGGGTTATCCCTATGTGATCACTTACAAGAAGGGTAAGGACAATATGGTGGAAGATGCTCCTTCTCGCACAATTGATGACCCAGTTTCTCTTACAGCTTTTTCTCTGCTTGTTCCAAATTGGTTGCCATATGTTCAACAAGGCTATCTCTTCTATGATCTCCATGCTTCTTCATCAACAGGGCACTCTGGGTTCTGCAAAATGTATTACCAGGAACAATGTAACTTCTTTTGGCTGGGACTAAAAATGACAATTCAACAACTGGTGGCTAACGATGATACTTTCCAAGTCAACAAGGGGGAACCGACACTCCTTTCGGGATTGATCAAACCCTTGCCCATCACTACACAGCTTTGGCCAACTATTTCTATGGATTTCCTAGCAGCACTCTGGTGGTACAATACCACATCTCAAAGGACACCATATGAAGCAGTCTATGGACAAACACCGCCAGTTCTTCTTCCATACACCCTTAGCAGCTCCCCAGTTCAGGAAATTGACTCGGTTCTTTGAAACCGCGATCGGATTCTTCTCATTCTGTAGGACAATATTCACATGGCCAGAATTCGACTGAAACAACAAGCCGATCAGCACCGTTCTGAGCGCATTTTCCACGCAGCTGACAAGGTTCTTCTTCATCTACAGCCTTCCAAGCAATCCTCCTTGACACTCCAAAGGCGTCAATGGCCCGAAATGCAAACCAAGGATGCTACCGGGGAACCACTCCTTCAGATTCTGCAACAATTTCTCCAACCAAAGCTTTGAGGACAAAGCTTTTTCTAAGGGAGAGGGGATGTTAGGAACCTATGTCAACCCTTCTATTTACTATGTTAGTATATTGTTGTTGGACGCATATGCTTTGTAAGTCATCCCGTAGTATTTGTTGATCCGTAGTTTATATTAGCCCATAGTATTGACCCATAGTATTGGATGCATATGCTTTGTAAGTCGTCCTGTAGTATTATATGTCCCATGGTTTTGACTCATAGTATTGGGCATAGACTTAGTATATAAGTGTGTGTTGAGGTCATTGAAGGCACCGTGAAGTTAATTGTATTGAGCTTGCTCAAAGGAGGTTGCCCCCTCAAAGTGGCCCGTGATCAATATAAAAGCGATTCTATTCTATTAATTCTGATATCTCGTGTATTTGCATTAATTAATTATTGCAGGTACATCACAGGTGAAAACTAGATCTGATCTTGGATTAGGGTTTGTTGGAAAAACCCTAAAAATTCAAAATGTGAATTTCAACTTTCTGAAAGGATAGAAACATGCGCCTTGATGAGCTGATCAGCCTGGTGTATTCAGAATTTGAGATCAGCAAAGCTTTACTCTTCATATTTGCCTTTTTTTCCTCCCGTGTTCACTCAGGAGAGCCCTGAATTAGGGTTTGAGTTTCCCGGAGATCTACCCAGCCACAAATCTTGATCCAAATCTCTAAACTTTGATTTTTGCAAGGAGCTTCCAACTATTTCTTTAGATTTAAGAAATTCCTATTTTTATGGAAACCTTGATTTTTAGGGCCAAATCTGAAAATGCTCAGAATTGAATTCTGATTGGATAGATAGATCCTCCTTGATGAGTAGAGTCAATCTACTATACTACTTTTACAAAATCTATGGAGAGAAACCCAATAAACAAGAAACTCAAGTTTTCGTCACTGCAAAATGTCTTCTTCTCAGGTTATCTTTAATACCATGTTAAATTTTGAGCATTAATTCACAATACTCTAGGATCTTCACTGAGAGAATAACATATACAGTATATCAATGCATAACAATCACAATAAGCATGACAAGCATCACAAGAATCAAAAGCATGAGAGACAAGAGACATAGAGTTTCCGTGGGGAAAACCCTAAGGTGAAAAACCCCACAACTTCCTCAGAGATAGAGAGAGAAATAGCTCAACCAAAGTACAACCAAAATACACTGAGATAGTCTCCTAGTAGCAGATGATCCTCCTCCTCACTAGTGCACCACTTTCTGAGTGAGAGAAGTGTGAGTTTCCGAGTGATCCAAATAGAGATCTCCTGATCTCTATTTATACTTAACCTATTTGCCCAGTTACACTATGAGGCCGACTTGTCTAGTTAGGTGCATTCACAATATAATATATATTTTAGGTCCGACCCCACACATGGTGGTCAAATAACCCATCGACAATACACACACTTGCGACACTTGTCAATACACATGACGACACTTCCTTATAGAGGAATAATACATCTCTTATAAGGGTACAATAAATATATATAAAATACATAGATGAAATACATTCCGAAGTTACATATACATCAACAAGATCCTTTTGTAAGAATAAATTCCTCTAAAAACCCACTTGAAACAGCTATACCAGAAGACTTCATTCTGGAACCTAAAGATCAGGAAAATCGGAATTCTGGAAGTGAACATCAAGAACCTCTATACGTTGTCTGCTTTTAAGAAGTAAACCATTTTAGTAGGCATATGTGTTCTTATGTAAGGAAACTTGGGGGATTGAGCGTTATTCCTATTGTACCGAGAAGGCAACTTACCAGGAAAGAAATCCAATATACCAAAGATTCAATGATTGTAGAAAATTTGGAAGAATTGTTGGATTTATCTCTGCAAGAAATCACTAAACTTCTTGATCAATTGAGACCATAATCTCCTCCAACTCAGGAAATTCCTCATACCCCACCAAATTCGCCACCACATTCACCACCTCATTCACCACCACAAATTATGGCTGGAAATGTGCATGCGTGGAGAACTAGAGGACCACTAAATCTTGCTGCTCCATTGAATGATTTTCCCAAACATCGAGAATAGGTGCTTCCCAAGTTTGATCCTGGAAAAGGCATTTCTGGGGAAGATCATTTGAAGAGTTTTTACTTAGCTCTGAATCTTTTAAATGTTGAACATGAAGATGTGGTTTGTAGTATTTTTCCTGACACATTTGAGCCGAGGCATCTTCTTGGTACTTTATTTTGCAAGCTAATTCTATAGCATATTTGGATGGTTTCGAAAAATGTTTTTTGAATAAATTCGGAAATAAAAAGACCGTTGCCACACTCATGAAAGAATTTCTATCTATGAGGATGGATGGGAAAGAAAAGGTACAGGATTTTAATCAAAGGCTTACTACCCTGTTAAACAATTTTAGTGCTACAACGAAACCAACTGAGGAATATTTGTTAGAGTATTATACTACAGCACTGTATCCACCCATAGCCATGTTTGTTAAAAGAGAAATTAAGGCTACTTTAATAGAAAATTATGAAAAGGCTAAAAAAGTAGAATCTGATTTGGATAATATCGCTAGACACGTAGTAGAATTGGAAGTGAAACCAACAGCTAGCAAGAAGCCTCTCATACTATCCAGACCTAAAGAAGAGCCCTGTAATGAGTTAGAAAATGTGGTTAAAATGGTTCAAAAATTATCCAATAAAATAGTGGACTTGGAGAAAGATAAAAGTGCCAGTACATCTAGAAAACCATTTAAGCCATTCTACAAGAAAAGAGAAGAAAGTGGACAGTCTTTACCACCCATTACTAATTCTGTTGTCTTAAATCTGAATGAAGTTGGCATGAAACATTTCTACACTTTTCATCATGACATCATTAAGAGAAGAGCTTCCCACAATGGATAAACTCGATGACTCTATTAATGAACTAGTTGTTGGATGCTCAACTAATAGATCAAGAAGAGGTGGAAGAAGCTCAAACCAAAGAGAAAGAGGAACCAACTGAGGAAGACACAATGGTGTTATGGGACTGAGCACCCACTTTGGGGTTAAATGAAGAAGAACCAGCTGAAGAAGTCCATGTATCATCAGTGAATGTAACCACTAGAAGTAAAGGACTAGTGGCAGATCAAAGCCTGGGGTTTCCTAAGGTAAGGATTACAAAAGAAGTTCCGAAAAGAAATGTTGTATCCACCCAGCCTCAACCCAAAGTAAATATTGAAGTTATAAAAGAAACAAGCCCAGTAACAAATAAACAAGCAAAGGTCGTAGTAAATAAAATAGAAAATAGTGGGAAAAGCACGGAAGAATACAAATGGGGTATGATATTGTTGAAGACATTAAGAAAAATGAAGACAATATATCTTTATTTGAGTTATGTAATGTTCCCCAGTAAAGAAAGAAATTGATAGAATCTTTGGACCCACAATCAAGCAGCGCTTTAGAAACCATTGAATCTGATACTAAGATTAATGAAGCAAGCATTGGTGTAAAATCAAAATCTCAAACTTTGCTTTTCTTGTTGACTTTTGAAATTTTTAATCATAACGTACATAACTGCTTGGTATATTCTAGAGCTTCATCCAATGTCATGCCATTGTCAATCTGTAAGAAAATTAAAGGGCAGCCTATACCATCTCCTTCCTAGATTATACAATTAGACAGATCCGCTGTTAAAGTCATAGGGGAGATGAAAGATGTGCTTATTAGATTATCTGTAGACCCAAGGGTGTGTCAATTCATTGATATCATGGTAGTGGACATACTTGAAGCTTATGGTCTGATATCAAGCAGGGACTGGTCTACAAAACCAAATGGTTATTTCGCAATAGATTGGTCTCACCTGTGGTTTCCTTATCAAAACGAGAAAAATCAGATCAAGGTAATGAGAGAGCGTCATATGAAATAGAATGTAACTCAGCTAGAAGAAAAGAGCGAGACTGTTAATTTTTCATCCTCGGTTTTGGGGAATTATTTTTTAGAAATCAAACCAGGGAACTATCAATCAGAAGATGTCAGTCATGACTTAGACAAACAGTCTGACCTCCTTCAATTCTCACGGATTGATGAAATTGATTGTAACATAGTAGAGCTAGTTATTGCCTTAGGAATAATACTAACATAGTTAAAACATAAAATAAATGTTGGGTTTTATACTTTGATGCTTCCAAAACGCAAGAGGGATCCGGATCTGGTTGTGTTCTAGTCGATCCTAAAGGAAACAAATAATTTCTCTCTTGCAGACTAAAGTTTGAATGTACAAACAAGACAACTAAATACGAAGCTTTAGTCCAAGGTTTAAAAAGAGGCATTAATTTGAATACCAAGTATTTAAAAGTTTTCGGTGATTCATAAATAGTTGTTAGGCAAATAAGAATCACAATTCATTGTTTGTATCCGCATTTAAAAGGATATCAATATGAAGTTTGGAATTTAATCTCACAATTTGATGCTTTTAATATTAATTCTATACCCAAATTACATAATGTTGCAACTGATTTATTAGCAACTGTTGCTTCTAGATTAGTGCCAACAAATAATAAATGTTTTATTGAATTGATTTTCAGGCCATATGTACCGGATAATGTTACCAATATGAGGGTGTTTGATGATGATGAACAAATCGTCAGTTTCTTAAAAATGAGGATGCCTTCAATGAATCCATATCGATGAATATGAACACAATTTGGACTTACAAAATAAGGAAGCAAGTACAGGGAATTTTATGCCGAAAGGAGTAAGAACTCTTGAAGGTCTGTTTGATTTACAAAACAAGTTCAGAAGGCCAGCCAATGTCAAGACCAATAGCTCCTCATTGCAACATGAAGTGGTAAAATTGGGTATGGAAGCTGAGCCCAAATATATTAGTCTAGGTAAATGTTTTTCATCGGACGAAAGAAGTAAGTTCATCAATATTTTCAAGCAATACAAAGATGTTTTTTCATGGACTTACGAGGATCTGAAAATGTGTGACACACATATCATACAGAATGTGATACCCATGAAGCCAGGTGTGAAACCATTTCAGTAGCAATTACCAAGGATGCATCCAACACTCGAACCCTTAATACAGAAGGAATTAAAGAAATTGTTGGATGCTAAGATTATCTTCAAAATTCGTCACTCTGAGTGGGTGGATAATTTATTCCTCGTACGAAAGAAGTAAGGAGAAATAAGGTTGTGCGTTGATTTTTGAAACTTGAACAGAGCGTCATACAAAGACAACTATCCCGTGCCACTGATGGAATAGATATTACAAATGGTATCAGGCTCAGAATCGTTCTCCCTATTAGATGGATTCTCTGGATACCATCAAGTATTGGTGCATGAGCAAGATTGTTTGAAAACTACTTTTCACACCAAGTGGGGAACATTCGCATATTGAAGAATGCATTTTGTCCTAATGAATGTTGGAGCCACATTCCAGAGGGCCATAGATATTGCATTCCAAGGATTATTTTTACAGTATGTGGTCATTTATTTATATGTTGTAACAGTTTTATCCAAGAAGAGGGAAGACCATGTTTTCCACTTAAAACATATTGTTTATCATTGCAGAAAATATGGTATAGCTCTTAACCCAAAAAAGAGTGTTTTTTCCTGTTTTGGAAGGAAAACTATTGGGTCACATTATCTCAAAAAGGGAATCTCCATATATCCATAGAGAATTGAAGTTATAACTAATATTCCCATGTCCCATAATAATAAGGCTATGCAATCATTTATGGGCACAATAAATTTTGTTCGAAGGTTTGTGCCTGATTTTGCACAAATTGTTAAACCTTTGTAGCAAATGGTGAAGCAAAGTATACAATTTAAATGGAATGACATTGAAAAGATTGTGTTCAAATACATAAAGGATGCCATAGCTCTAGAACCTTCTTTGAGAATTCCATACATTGAAAAGGATTTCATCATATACACTTTCACTTCAGATTCATCTCTCGCAGTAGTGCTCACTCAGAAAGGGGAATCCATAGATGAATACCCAATCTCTTTCATGAGCACTGGGTTACAAGGAGCTAAGTTAAATTACCTAGTCGTAGATAAGAAAGTGTATGCAATGTTTAAAGCGGTGAAACAATTCAATACATACATTTTGAAAAACAGGACGAAAGTCATGGTACCTCACTCGGCTGTCAGATCTTTATTTGTGCAGAAGGAATTGGGTGAAAGAAGAGGAAACAAGGTAACTTATCTTCAAGATTATGACCTAGAATTTAAGCTAGCCACTATCATTAAAGGTCAAGGCCTTTGTAAATTGATCACTGAAAATCCAGCCAATGAGGATTAGGAGTAGGAAAATGAAGCTGAATTGAATCTAGCTGAGGTATGCCCTATCTTCACTGCTCCAGAATCTTGGGATAGGGATTTGGCGTACTATTTGCAATAGGGATATCTACCAGAACACTGGAGTCCTAAGCATAGAAGGGCACTCTGATTAAAATCAACATCTTATTAGATAATTGATAGAGTACTCTTTAGGAAAAATTACAACGGGATAGTTCTCGGATGCCGATAGAGTGGTTAAAGAATTACATGATGGCCCTGCTGGGGGACATTATTATGGAGATACTACCGCTCATAAAATACTCAGAGCTAGTTACTGTTGGACTAATCTCTTCAAAGATGCTCATGCTTATGACAGAAAGTGTGATGTATGTCAAAGGAGCGCTGGTAGGTTTCCAAAAGTAGCAAGTCTCTTGCAACCAATTATTATATCTAAACCATTCGAGCAGTGGGGAGTGGACGTTATCAGATAAATTAATCCAAACTCCTCGCTGCAGCATCGGTATATCCTCACAGGTATTGATTATTTGACACGGTGGATGGAAGCTACCCCTTTGTGTAAAGTCAACTAAGACACAGTCATCGCATTCTTGCAGGAGAATATCATAACCAAGTTTGGGGTTCCAATTTCGTTAGTTTTTGATAATGCAACTTACTTATCATCTATAAAATTAAATTCTTTTGCTTATGAAAGAGGAATTAAATTGAATTAATTAGCAAATTATTACCTTCAAGGAAATGGACTGGCTGAATCTACAAATAAAAATCTTATACAAATCCTTAAGAAAACTGTTATTGAGAGTGAGAGGAACTGGCATACACTCTTCCAAATGATTTATGGGAAGATAGAGTTACTCCAAATAATTCCTTAGGAGTCTCCCCTTATACACTTGTTTACGTTAAGGAAGCTTTACTCCCTCCTAATATACTACTCCCATCCCTACAACTAGCCCAATCCTCTCGAGGTTCCAGTAGTCAATTCCTACAATCACGAATTAATACCCTACTGAAACTTGAGGAGTCATGGCAAAAGGACAAAGATAGATTCCACCAACACCAAGATATTGTCAAAAGGTGGTTTGATAAATAGAAGTCTTGCAAAAGGAGCTTTGTGGTAGGTGACTTAGTTCTTAAGTGGGATCACCCACATGACAACAAGGGAAACCATACAAAATTTCAACAATTATGGCTTGGCCCTTACCAAATTTCCGAAAAGCTTGGTTCATCGACACACAAACTTAAAGATTTACAAGGGGAGGAAGAAAATATCCTTGTCAATGGCCTTTCTTTGATGTTGTATTTCACTTAGGTTTAGAAGCACCATTGTACATAAATAAACATTCATTTTCATTACCTTTCTAGTTGTTATTTCTGTTTTGAGTAGTCTATTTTTCTTTGAATTCTTTTCATCGGGATCTTTTGTTTGCTTATTATTTGATTTCTTTATTTATTTCAATAAATCCTAGCTCAACTTCTTGGTATGTGGAAAGATAGAACTCTGAGCAATCTCAAAGGCATCTCCTGGAAAGGCATATTTTACTTATGAAAGAAAGTTTCTCTATGTGACATTCCTTTTGATAATTAGTTTTTAGAAAGGGAGAATCCTCTTCAGTTTCATATTTGAGTCGTGATAACCCCTGTAAAATAATTGAGACTTGTGATTTATGTATTTCTATCTTGGGGTTCCATTCACTCTCACATTAATGACTGTCTCAGGTATTTCACTATGGTGGACCCATGGAGAGGAAGTAGGTCTCATAGATATATATGGTATTTAAAATGATCCCATGTTGCAAATCAAAATCCAAAAGATATTACATCAAAGAGTCCGTTTGTCCAGAAAATATCACCTTTATCAAATCTTGGTTGAGAAAGCAAAGACATCCAATCAACAAAGTTGCCCTAGTGGTCAGCTCAACAAGGTTCTTCTCCATCCATGAGCATGACAATCAAATAAATCTATTTCTCACACAAAAAGACATTATAGATGGAAGAACCTAAGTCAAATGTTGAATATTTAAGAAAGCTATCATGGAAGACTCAGATGACAAAATTCGTCAATAGAGAAAGCATCTAAAGAAATGTTAACAACATGGGAATGAAGAAAAAACAAATATGTCTGTGGTATTTTTTTACGATACTGTGGAGTCCTATTTAGCGGGCATCCGAAAGATGGATTTAAAATGACCTTCAAATTTTGGCCTCAGGAGAGTGGTTAAGAAGTCTGATTCAAAGTTACCCTTATTTCCCAATGACGAATGTGATAAAAGTGGTCTCTCCCTTGTATAAAATCTTGACTGTATAAGCATTTTGTTACATACGAGGCCAGTGACGTGTATGTTTTTTTACCTTGAAAATAGATTTTTCAGAGATCTATGTTCACCAGCGAATCGCCAATTGTTGCTGCTGCAACCTGATCCCCAAAAATTTTCAACTTTGTAGGGCCCCCGTTTATAACTTAGAATTTTTTTGCTTCTTAGATTTTTTCCCTGCTTGGGACTTAGAATTTTCTTTGAAAAAATATTGAAGTACAAGTCTTTTTTATTCTAAGTACAAACTCAAACATTTTACTCTGAAATGGTTGCAGTCTTTTTTATTAGATTTTGCCGACTGTTCCGCAGCTTTTCATTCATTTTCGATGACTGTTTTGCACCCTTTTGTTTATTTTTCGTCGACACTTCCACATCTTTGTGATGAAGTTGTTGCTGAAAGTTTTGCAGCCCTGTGGCAAAAAGTGTCAATCGTTTCATAGTTTTTGAGCTATCTTTGCTGACCATTCACATCATTCTGGCATCTCAGCACCGACCGGTAGCGACTATCAAAACAATTAGCACCACCCGTTTCTTTGTTGTTGGCATTTCGAAGTCGACCGATCGCAACATTTTATGTAGACGTTTCACTCCCTTTCGAGCAAAGTGCTGACCATTTTTCTATTTTCTAATGCGTTTTTCCCCGACCTTTTAACTTCGACCAAAGTTACTTCTCTAGGATTTGTTTTTTTGTTTCGTCGTATCTTGGCCAAACCTTGTCGACTCTTTCCACTTTGGCCAAACTTTTCTTTTTCTCTAGGAGAATTTACCAAGTTTCTAAACAAATGGCCAACCGTTTCGCCCTTCCCGTCGTCATTGTCTTTTCTTAATATTTTGCCTACCGTTTCAGAGCATCTAACGAGCGTTGTCCCGACCGTTTCACAGCAGCTAAGAGAATGTCACCGAAACTATCGACGAATATTCATCCCGTTTTGGATGCCAACAAATATCATTAATTAATCCCACCCACCAAACCCCATCTGCATTAATGACTAAGGTCTTATAAATAGCGGGAGGGAGGTTTATTTGTTTTTACCATTGTTTGCAAAGCATAAGAACATCGTTCGAGCACCATAGAATTCATCGCTAGTAAGAGAAATCCAGGTATCCACAAACCTCCAGACTCACTCACTAGCGAGCCACTTCGCCGTTGACAGGTAGGCAGTATAAAACCCTTTTTCTCGTTTAATTTGGTTGCTTGGGGTCTTTGTTTTAAACTTTTTGGGCCTTTTCCGTTGATTGCAAAGTTTTGCAAGGGTTTGAGGGGCAAGGTCATTAGAACTCAGGCTTAGTGTCACTATTTTGAGTGTCCCATAAGACCATCGAAAACAGGTTGGTCTCCTGCTTCGTGTTACCCATGTTAGTCTTTGAGCCCGATCACCCATAGCCTATATACTTACGCCGACCATCATGGGTTTGGTTTCATTTGGTTGGTTTTTCCATAGCCACTATCTCCTGGCTTGCCAGGGTTCTAGATGGCTAACAACCACGCGAGGGAATTTTCGGTCCTAGATCGTAGTACATGTTCAAGAGAGAAGCGAGCTCTCTGTATCCAAATCACTTGGTCTCCAAACACTCATGTGGTTCTTCCGCTATGTCGTATCCTTCAACGCTTTCTCCACTTCGATTTGTGTGTTTGAGCAAAACGAAGACATGTTTTCTTCCGAGCAAGTTTTAAGATTTGAAGCAACTTCTAGTTAAATACATGTCGAAATGTCTGTAACGTTTTTTAACACCCCTAGGCATGCACGGGCCTTACTATTTTCACACACATCCCTAGCTACACTATTTCGCATTGTTTAGGGCCTTTATTCTTGTTCAGCGGTCGCGGGCCATGTAGGTTAGGAGTTTAGGAAGTGAAGAAGGAAGTTGTGGGAAGGACCCAGCAGTTAGTTGTGCTATTAAGTTGTCATACTTTTTTGTTTTAAGGCGTTATGCTCCCCTACCGATAATCAGGTGCTCACAGTTTCAATTTTCTCACCATTTTGGTTATGTTCAATCATTTTGGTGCATTGGGATCACATTTTAATTGCATCTGACTCTGCAAGGTTTTTATAGCCTCTTTACAATTTTTTTACTAAACCTTTGGTTCACACAGAGGAAACCCAAAGTTTTGCAGCTATCTTGTCACTATGTATTAATAATATTATTCACAATGGTTTTGTCATTTAAGTCATGTTGAAATTTCATTTGCATTAAAACTGAACGGACATTAATAATCGCATGATTTTATTTAGTTAAATAACCACTGTTTTGGTCTTCAAATTGTTTCTTTTATAAGACTTTGAGCAAATTGAAGAATTAAAAGCTATAGGCTACTAATCATACAAAGTTTGAGTTGACTAAAAGTATTATTTTTCTCATGGATAAATGATCATTGCATTCAAACGTTAAATATGCTCATTAGCCATATCGTAGTAATGAATAACCTTTCCTCACTGATTTTTTTTTATGTCCTAATAGACGTGATATGCACAAGCGGTCTGCCAAGCGAAAATCCAAGTTGGCTAAGGCAGACTCGTACATCGAAGTATTGTTAGATACCTCACTTGAAACAATGTTCGGAGATACCAAAGCCATGACAGGAGCTGCCCCAGAATTTCAATGGGGCGAACTATACAAGGCCATCAGAGATACAAATTCCCCTAACGCATCTATTGAAGAAATAATGGTTTACCAAAATATCAAGAGTTCCGGCCTTCATAAGGTAGCCACACGCCTAGAATTTTTCTCTTGCTCAGAATTCATTAGGTGGATCTTGCCCCAGATAGATAATAACACCAGAATCATCTCGCATGTCAATGGAATAGGGCTCGCACCCTTCCAACCATCCCATATAATTGCAACCTACAATTTGCTTGCCCCTAAAGTCATTATGAATGATGATTGGGTGAAAGGAGTCAACATGGATGATTTATATTTCTCCAAAAGGATCACGATCTCTGAGAGACAGTTGAGGTCAAGGTCCATTGGAGAGTATGAAAGTTAGAACTTAAGGACACCATACAAGATCATAGCCTTGATGTTGAGCCAATTTTTTGGCTTGGAAAATGGGAACATATATAAAATCAGTTGGGTACCATGTTGCCACACATGGTACAATGTTCAACTAGGAAGATATCATCTATAGCTCTAGCATAAGGATGATTGACACAAAAGAAAGTTTATTTCTACATGTCCTCTTATCTAGTAGACTGCTCATTAGTCAAACACTCTTTCCCTTATTTGGGATGTGTCTGGAACCAGAATGAATCTCCCCTCCACGTAGCCTATTAGATGACTTGGGCTCACAAGTACGTGGGCCACTACACATAGATTTGTGAGAGGTTTATCATGCCATTATACTGGCTAATCTTCAAGGAGGAACCAAATTGTATGTCAGAAAATGTTGAGATATTGTAACTTCTAATAATATTATATTTTTACTTTATTATTCTGTAGATGTTTCATTCCTCCGTGAAGACCTTATTGTATATCCAGAGATGTTTTATTCCTCCATGGATAATGTGGTAACTTGGGTTATTAGAATTCCCTACTGGGGGTCGGCCCTGTATGAGTCATGTAGGTTAAAGGGTTATTAGACCAACCTAGTGGGGTTGGCCTTGTCACATTATGTTAAGTAGTTAAGTTGGGGCCGACCTAGTTTGTGTAAAAGTCAAGTCGTAGTTGTGTATAAATAGAGGAGGTGTGTTTCTCATTTAACATACATTCACTCACTTGTGATTAGCGCATAAGTGAGAGAGAGATCTTATATGGAGGATAAGGAGCTCATAGTTGAGGATTACATCTTTGTATTTGCTAGTCATATATATTGAGGAAGCTTTGCTGGGTTTTCTACCCCATGAGGGTTTCCCAGGATAAATTTTTGTCTCTTGTGTTTATGTTGTGCTTGTTGTTCTTTCAGTGATCCTGTATATGCTATTGTTGTGAAATGGAATGTAATGCTGATATTTTCTATCTTAGCATATTGAATCTTAACAGAGAATGCCATGTCAGTCTTTGAATAATAAAGATATTATTACTTCTCCATCGAAGGGACATATATCAGGATGTATGGAGGAATTCAACCTTCTTCTCTATTGCCTCAGTATGCCACTGATTTTGTTGTACAGAAATAGGTTGTGAGACAACTGTTCATCAATGGGGTTAGTAGGTTTCTTCATGACAAGAAGAAGGCTACCTAGCGACAGCTTCCATTTACTATTGGAGCATACAAGCTTCACAAGGCAAAAGAGGGTGAATATTTTGTTAAATATTTAGAAACCTTTCATTTTGGAACGAAGAGTTTCAGAAGACATAATAGCGAGGGTAAGGTTGCTTCCCATTGTGCTTTCTATAGGATCACCTTTGATTACGCATATCTTTTCGATAAAGATGAATAATTCTATCGAAGCGCAAAGAACATGATCGAATTGAATAAGCGTTTTCATCCCAAAAGCAGAGCTAGTTCCAGTTCTAAAGATAACACTTCCAAGGAAGCTAAGATAAATCAAAAGGAGGAAGCAGAAAAGTAGCGTCAGGATACGTTATCTATAGATTTAGCAAAAGCTAAAAAGAATCTAAAAGAAGAGACTGACAAAATCCAGAAGGAACAAGATGAAAAGATCGAAAAGGAAGAAGTAGATAGACTTCATAAAGAAGAAATCGAAAGACTCCAAAGGGAGGAGGCTGAAAATATCCAAAGGGAAGAGGTCGCAAGGGTACAAGAAATGAAAGAAAGAGAAAAAAAGGAAGCAACTGAACATTGGAGGAAAAGGGAGGAAGAAGAAAAGTCCAAGAAACTTGTGGAATAGGGAAGCCCGAGCATGCAAGATATGGACATAGACCTACCAAATATGATCACCAGAGGACACTCCCCACTTCTGGAGCTCGCTCTCACCCCGTTTACCTTGTCAAAGGGGCACATGGTAGCGAATGAAATTTCCATCTCATGAAGATGTTGTTACAATAACAGAAAGCAAAATATTCGAGAGTACTCAAAGAGACCTTAGGCTAGTGGCATCAAACAAGATAGGTGCAACACAAGCAAGTGCAGACAATGTGGACAAGCTGATGGGAAACGTGGAAAGAAAAAAGTACAAGCTCTTCAAATTAAAAGATAATTATATGAAGGAGCAAGAACAAGGATTGGAGCTAAAAAGAAAACATGACATCCTTCTGTCTGAAAAGGAAAAGATAGCAGAGGAATACCAGAACCTGGAAGAAGAAAAGGATGCACTGACTATGCAGTTGGTAATTGTAGAAGGTGAGAAAGGGGACCTGGAAACTCGCATAAAGGAGACGGAGAGAAGAGACAAAGACAACAGGCTGCAGGTTGGGAACTTTAAGGTTCAGTTGGAAAGGTTGATAGAGGAAATGAAGATTATGATGAAACAACTTAAACTTGCAGATAATAAGAAGCAAGGCTTGACTCCTTTTCATGAGCAAGCCTATGGAATTCAGAATAAGATCTATCATCTACAAGAGCTTATCATAGAAGAAGTCTACAGAATGAAAATGATGATATCAAGGATGGTGGAAATTGATGTTGAAGCTCTGGGATTTAGGCATAAATTAGTACGCGCCATGACTGAGACCAAGAAGCAAAGAAAGTGGAGAGAAGGGAAATCATAATTCTCTGAGCACCTTCCTCCCAAGACCACCGCAGATTCAAATCTAGACTCGAGCCTCCTTGAATTCTGCAGAAAATATGGTCTACGGATCAATAATAGGATCTCAAAAACCATCGAGAAATGTATAGAATATTTCCAGAAAATCTGTGAAATTCATGAAAACTATCATATGGTTATACCTCCAACCATGAAATAATTTCCTAAAAGAGACCAATGCTTATCAGAATTACAGAGCGCACTGAGTAATGATTTGAGTTACATTAAGAAGTTGGAGGCACTAATAGGAGAAGACCTGTATCATTTCATCGGACAAGATTCCATTCACTCTTACTTTTTGGAAGACAGTTACAATGCAGCAGCTGAAAGAGTAAAGAGTATCGAAGTAGAATTATATAATCATGATGTCTCTTGAAAAATGGGGGAGCCCATCCAAAGTAATATTATTTTAGAAGAAACTGACATGTGGACCAAATATATTTCTTATTTTGAAAAAATAGCTGGAAATTAATATTTGTAATTTCTTTCTATTAACACTAGAAGATAAAAATTTTGGAATCCCTAGGGTTAGGGTATGCGAAGAGACACTAAAGATAAATTTTGTAAAGATATAAATAAGGGAAGGGAAGAGAGAGTAAGGGAAATTTGGTAGGTACAATAGAGGTGGACTATTTTTGTATGAGAACTATTTTTCTGCTTAATAAAGAAGGATTTGTTTCCTGGGAAAAGCTGGTGCATAGATTTTGCATGGAATGTGTCGAATGTGAATGAAACTATTTTTTATTACATTTATAACTCATATTGTGAGATCGTAAAAAATTTATTGAATTACTTCATCGTGATGAATGGTTTTACTTTCTGTGCAATTGTTTATGTGTTGAATGAGTAATAATGTGCTTTATCATATCCGAGCTAACTTTGATATTCTTTCTACTGTGAATGTGATCAATGTGTTAAAACAACTATCTGTGAGGCTTTTATGAGAATTTCCAGTTTATTACTCTTAATTCAATCTTGCTCCCTATTGGGATAGGATAGTTAGAATAGATTAATTGAGAATAGGAATAAATAGGTAATTGATAAGGCAGTAACGATAAGACGAGAGGTAAGAACCCTCGCATCGCTAGTGTGGTTGTTGCCTATCAATTATATGCATTTAATTATGGAATGTGCATCTCATAATAAAATATAAAATACATAAACGGTGAATCGAGCCATAAATGGTAAAATATTGAAACAAACACACACACACGGTAGCCGGATCGTTAACCGGACGGATTCCCCCACACCAAATGATGAGCGATCTAATTGGGCTTGCTTACCGAGGAGAATCCCCAAATGTTGGTGTTGGGATTTCTGTGGCATCAACACTACCATAACCTAATGTAATATTACATCAACTAGCATAGTCGATTCCAACTATGACTTACACTACCCTACCCTACCTTACCCTATACTACAGTAGCATAACATAGCCTAGCCTAAGGTAACCTACTTAAAATCCCTAGGATATGCTAGTCTATAATAATTGTGCTAGAATAGGCTACAAAATCATGGACCAACCTAACCTATCATAAAAAATCCTAGCCTAATCTAGTGAACCCTATCCCAACCTAACCTAACTAATCCTACACTACCCTAACCTAAGCTTTCTTACCCTACCATAATGTAGCTTAGAGTATCCTAGCATAAACCTACATAGCTTAGTAATCTATACCTTATGCTACATTACTTCCTTAGCCCACTCTATCCTACCCTAACTAATATAGCATATCCTAGGATAGATTAGCTTACCTATAATTTACATTACCCTTCCCATTGTTAACTTATCCTAACATATCCTTTAGACTAATATATTTTATCATTTCCAACCTTAACCTCTATATAGCCTAATATACCACACGTTAAGCCAATTACCCTACATTATACCTAGCTTAATATACCCTACTTTAATCGAGCTTAGCCTAACCTAGCCTAATATACCCTACCCTCCCTTACCCAAAACTAACCTAGGCTAACGCAACATTGCTTGAAATCTCCAAACCAACCTAGTTTACCCTAACCTAACCTAACCTACCCAACCCTAGCTTAACTAACCTAGCATGGCTTGACATAACCTACCTTAAGATATGATAGCATATCCTACCTTACCCTACCTTAACATATTACATACTAACCTTACATAGTTTAACCTTCCATACTCTTACCTACCCTAATGTAATGTAGTCCCTCACATAAACTAGTCAATCATAACCTAACTTAGCCCAGTCTAGCCACAAGCTAACCTAGCCTACCATAATACACCCTTACCCAACTTAACATATCCTCACATACATTCTCCTAGCCTAACCTAACCTATTCTACCCTATTATAACCTAGCCTAACCTATCCTAACTTTCCCTAATATAATCTACCATAATCGACCCTAGTCTAACCTAACCTAGTCTAACCTAATCTAGGCTTAACTTAAACTAAAATAACCTAACCTAGTGTACCACGCACTACCTAAACCTAGATTAACACACCAATCGAGGGCCTATCCCAACCTATCCTAACCCATCCAACCCAATCATTCTCTATCCAAACTTAAAATAACTTAAACTTACCTTACATAACCTAGCCTACCCTAGCTTGAGATACCATACCCTAACCTAGCCTATCCCACCTTACTTGAGCCTACCCTAACATTACTTGGTTAATCCTAACCTTACCTTGCATATCCTAACCTACTCTAACCTAACCTATCATACCCTATCCTAGTCTAACCCATGTTACCTAACCTTACTCTAAACTAGCTTGGTCTAACCTATGATTTTTTATCCTAACCTTACCATTCATAGCCTTACCTAGGTTCACCTAAATTAGGTTATGTTATGATATACTAACCTAACCTAACCTAACATAGTCTACCATAGCCTAAATTAGTATATTCTATAGTATAATAATCTTACCTAGCCTACTTTAAGCTACCCTAATCAACCTTATTCTAGCCTAGATTATCCTTAAATCAAACTAACTTATCCTAATGTACCCCAGCCTACCTCAACCTAGCTTAAACTTACATAACTGACCCAAATTATACCTCAACTAACCTAACATAACCCACTCAACCTAATCCTACCCTACCCTAACTTGGTCAAACCTAACTTTACTTAACATAACCTAGGGTACTCTACCCTAATTTATTTTACCCTAACCTAGCCTATACCAACTTACGTTAGCCCACCATAACCTAAAATTGTCTAACATATCCTTACATTGCATAACATAACTTATACTAACTTAACTATAATATTCCAGCCAAGAGTTGGCAAGAATACTATCTCCAACTTCCAAGTTGATCGGGATTTTAACTACCAATTTTTAACAATTTTCTTTATGGTGTGCAGGGTGTAACTGAGGATTATTGGTTCTATTGATGTATATGTAACTTCAGAATGTATTTCATATATATTTATTGTACCCTTATTAGAGATGTGTTATTCCTCTATAAGGAAGTGTCGTCATGTGGATTGACAAGTGTCGCAAGTGTGTGTACTTGCCGATGGGTTATTAGACCACCATGTGTGGGGTCGGCCCTGAAATATATATTATTATGTGGATGTACCTAGCTAGACAAGTCGGCCCCATAAGGTCACTGGAAAAATAGGTTAGTATAAATAGAGATCAGGAGATCTCTATTTAGATCATTCAAAAAGTCATCTCTCTCTCACTCCGAAAGTGGCGCACTAGTGAGGAGGAGGATCATCTGCTTTTAGGAGACTATCTGAAGTGTATTTTGGTTGTACTTTGGTTGAGCCATTGCTCTCTCTATCTCTGAGGAAGTTGTGGGGTTTTTCACCTTAGGGTTTTCCCCACGGAAACTCTATGTCTCTTGTCTCTCATGCTTTTGATTCTTGTGATGCTTGTCATGCTTATTGTGATTGTTATGCATTAATATACTGTATATGTTATTCTCTCAGTGAAGATCCTAGAGTATTGTGAATTAATGCTCAAAATTTAACATGGTATCAGAGCTAACCTGAGAAGAAGACATTTTGCAGTGACGGAAACTTGAGTTTCTTGTTTATTGGGTTTCTCTCTACATAGTTTGGAAAAGCAGTATAGTAGATTGACTCTACTCATCAAGGAGAATTTATCTGTCCAATCATAATTCAATTCTGAGCATTTTCAGATTTGGCCCTAAAAATTAGGGTTTCCACAAAAATAGGAATTTCTGAAATATGAAGACATAGCTTGAAGCTCCTTGCAAAAATCGAAGTTTAGAGCTTTGGATCGAGATTTGTGGCTGGTTAGATCTCCGGGAAACTCAAACCCTAATTCAGCACTCTCCCTAGTGAACTCGGGAGGACAAAAAGGAAAATCTAAAGGGTAAAGCTTTGTTGATCTCAAATTCTTAATACACCAAGATGATCAGCTCATCAAGGCGCATCTTTCTATCCTTTCAGAAAGTTGAAATTCATATTTTGAATTTTTAGGGTTTTTTTCGACAAACCCTAATCCGGGACCAGATCCAGTTTTCAGCATTTCAAGTGGTAAGACCTAAATATTTTCTATTTCCATTTGAAGTACTCTTTAAGATGTCTCACCACACCAAGATTGAGGATAAGCTTGAAGGAGCTGATAACTTCTGAGCTTGGAAGTATAGGATTGGGTTAATCCTGGAAGAGAATGAGTTGGACTCATATGTAAAAGAAGACATCCCTATCCCAGAGGATGAAGAGGCTAAGGTATTACATAAGAAAAACTTGGTCAAGGAAAAGAGAATCACTGTTGATTCTATCAAAGACCATCTCATACCCCATGTGTCTTCTCTAAAGACACCCAAGGAGATGTTTGACTCTTTGACCAAGCTATTTGAAGGGAAGAACATAAATCGGAAGATGACCCTGCGGAACCAATTGAAAGGAGTAAAGTTTCAAAATGGAGAAACCATTCAATCTTATTTTTCAAGGGTCTCCCAGATCAAGGAACAACTAGAAGCAGTGGATGAAATGGTGGAGAATGGTGAAGTGGTGATGACCACTCTAAATGGACTACCCAGGTCATGGGATTCCTTTATTCAAGGAATTTGTGCAAGGAAGAAGTTGATCTCCTTCAACAGATTGCGGGAAGAATGCTCTCAAGAAGAAGCTAGGCTTGTGGCCCGAGAAGAAAATATGGGAAATGAAGATCAAGCTCTCACAACACATGCCAGGAAAGGAAAGTCCAAGAAGGAATCATCTCATAATAGAAGATTCTCACACCACCATTATCATAAAGATAAGAAAGATCTCAGATGCTTCAATTGCAATGAGAAGGGACACTTTGCTTCAGATTGTCCCAAGAAGAATAAATACAACAACAACAACTTAAATAAGAAGAAGAAGAATAACAAAAGAAGATATCATGCTCATGCTACCGAAGATGATGAACCCCCAAAGAAGAAGGCTAGGGCAGAAACTGATAGTGATGATGACTCATCAAGTGAAGAAGAGTATGTTCTAATTTCTGCTCTCACAGGTACTATCTCCCATGGATGTAATGATTGGTTGATTGACAGTGGGGCTTCCAAACACATGACTGGGTTTAAGGAATCTTTTGTGAATCTATCTGAACATGAATCACCCCATAAGGTGAAACTTGGGGATGATTATCAATACCCAATCAAAGGAAGTGGTGAAGCCTCCTACAACCTAGATTCTGGAAAATCTTTGAAGATGAAAGAAGTCCTTTATATACCTGGGCTCAAGAAGAACTTACTCTCCATCTCTGCATTGGATGCAAAAGGTATGAGGGTTGCATTTGTGGATGGCCAAGTCCTAATGTGGCCAAAGGGAAAGAACATAGATGATGCAGTAGTGATTGGAGACCAAGAGGGAGGTTTGTATAAATTGAAGGGACAACCTGAACATGCCATGGTACATGAATCCAAGGAACCAAGTGAACTTTGGCATAGAAGACTTGCTCATATGCACTATAGGGCACTTCCAATTGCAAGCAAGAGTGTAGAGGGTCTACCTGAAATCAAGACCAAACATGAAGTTGTTTGCAAAGGATGTGCAAAAGGTAAGAACATTAAGAAGTCTATCCCAAGCAGTGAAAGCAAGGAAAAAGACATCCTGGAAATCATCCACTCAGATATATGTGGTCCTATGTCATCTAGTTCTCTGAATGGGTATGTTTACTATGTCTCATTTATTGATGACTTCTCCAGGAAGACTTGGGTATACTTCTTGAAGAACAAAGTTGAGGTGTTTGATAAATTCAAGGAATTCAAAACCTTGATGGAGAATCAAACTGACAAGAAGATCAAAAAATTCAGATCTGTCAATGGTGGAGAATTCACCTCAGGTGACTTCAATAAGCTTTGTAGTGATTCAGGGATTAAGAGGGAGTTGACTACTCCTTATAATCCTCAACATAGTGGAGTTGCAGAAAGGAAGAACAGAACAATTATGGAAGTAGCAAGGGAAATGCTGCATGACTAGGATCTACCTATGTATCTATGGGCAGAAGCAGCTATAACAGCTGTATATGTGCAGAATAGAACACCCCACAAGATATTGGACAACAAGACACCAGAAGAGGTCTTTTCTGGTAAGAAACCTAAAGTCAGCCATCACAGAATATTTGGTTGTCCAGTATACACTCATGTCCCGAAGGAAAAGAGGAATAAACTAGATCCTTCAGGAAAGAAGGGTATCTTTGTGGGTTACAGTGAAAGATCGAAGGCTTACAGATTATACTTTCCAGGGTTCAAGAAGATTGATGTCAGTAAGGATGAATATAAGTTCAAGGACAGGTAATTTAGGAAGCAAAGATCAAGAAGGAGCACACTCCAGCAACTCCTGCAAGGATGCATATTTTCAGAGGGAGTTGACCATCTTCCTACATTCCACAATAGAAAGGTGTAGAAGAAGCTACTTCAACAGCTCCTGCCAGGAAGCAAAGACTCAGAGGGAGTCCACCCAACAAACAAACAAAGATAAGTATTTCAATTATCATTTCTTGCCTATTTTGTTTGTTTAAATAATATTATGCTTATGTTCCTAGACTTAGGAGATGTATTGTGGATATTAGAATGATTGCATTAATGAACAGTATACTACTAATATGCATGTGATGGGTAAGTGGCCTCTGGCATTGTACAACATTCCAATGCTACTTATCTAGAATGAAACCTCTTTGCTGACATGTTGGGAGTAGTGCAAACTCTTAACAATGTTCTGGTAGAGACTGGAAGGCATCTAGAAAGTTGTGGAACTTGGATAAATGTTGTATTGAAGCATTGGCTAAGATAACTGCATGACTGCATGACATATTTCTTTATGTGTAAAGAATTTGTTCTGAAAATTATGAGATGTTTCTAATCATGCAATTTAACTTGTTTTGTAGGAAAGACCGTATATCTTCACCTACAAAAGGACTACAACATTTGTTCCAGCAACAAAGATATCTATTGAAGATATTGAAGTTCCCAGGATCTGGGATGAAGAAATGGAATGCCATGATCCGTCGATCATGAAGAAGATGTTTGGGATGCAGTCCCAAGACCTGACAGGGAGTCACATGTGTGTAGATTGAAGAAAGCCTTGTATGGCTTGTAGCAAGCTCCCAGAACTTGGTGTGATACAAAGAGGAAGCTTGCTGCCGAATTTGATATGAAGATTTGGGATTGATGCATTATTTCCTAGGTATGGAGGTGTTGCAGAGTGCAGGTGGGATCTTCCTTGGTCAAGGGAAGTACATAGTAGATATCCTGAAGAGATTCAGGATGATGGATTGCAAGGCCATGGCCACAGCTATGGCATCGAATCTGAAGCTTCTATGTGATGCTTCATCTGAGTTGGTTGATGTCTCTATGTATTGTTAGATGATTGGGTCCTTGATGTACCTGATGAACATGAGACCAGATATTTGCTTTGCGGTGAACACATTGAGTCAGTTCCTGACAGATCCAAGGAGTGTTCATCTGGTTGCTGTAAAGAATGTTCTGAGGTACCTGAAGGGTACAGTGGCTTATGGGATCAAGTATGAGGCGAATCAAAAGTTTAACCTGCAGGGTTATGTTGATTCAGATTGGGCTGGCAGTGCTGCAGATAGGAAGAGCACATCTAGGTGTTGCTTCAGTATGGGATCAGGTGTGATCTCTTGGTTTAGCAGGAAAAAGTCCTGTGTAGCACTGAGTACAGCTAAGGCAGAGTATGTTGCAACCTATTCAGCTAGTTGTGATGCAGTATGGCTACGGAAGCTACTGTCTGAGTTATTTGATCTCCCGTTGGATGCTACTGGTATCTTCTATGATAACCAAAGTTGTGTGAAGCTGTTCAAGAACACATTGTTTCATGACAGATCGAAACACATAGAGATCAAATATCACTATATCAGGGATATGGTGCAGAGAGGAGCTGTGAAGCTACTGTCTGTTGCGACGGACGAGCAGATTGCAGATGTGCTGACAAAACCACTAGCCAGGGTGAAGTTCTAGTACTTCAGAGAAAGGCTTGGTGTTCTTCGGATTGATGACACTTCGAGGAAGAAGTGATGAACACATTTGCTGAAGCCATTTCAAGCATGTTGGAAGGAGGATCCTTCACATGGCTGTGGATGTAAGCACTGGATGATGAGCATCAGGATGATGTTCTGGTTTCTGCTTTGTATGATTAGTTGGATCATTTATATATTGATGTATGCATCATGTTGGATGCTGGATATGATCATTTGGATCATTTATATGTATATGTATGTACGCATCATGTTGGATGTTGGATATGATCGGTTGAATCATGTGTATGTATTTTGTATATGCATCATGTTGGATGCTTGGACCATGTATCTGTATATGTATCTGGTGGATACATTCTATGATCAGGTAGATCATGTATGTTGATATGTATCATGTATTTGTATTTGTATCAGGTGGATGATGTATGATGATATGTATTAGGTAGATACTTGGTATGCATCAGGTAGATGCATTGTATGATCAGGATGATCATGGATGACGAGCTTCAGGATGTTGCTCCATATGACATGCAGCAGGATGTTGCAGTGATGATGATCAGGATGATGATGTGTATATCAGGATGATGTATGGTGAGTATCAAGTTGATACTCTGTGGCCGTGGAACAGGTTGTGCAGATAAGCATGTAATTTGTGCCATGGGATATTTGCAGATAGTCCTTCAAGGTTTTGTCTATTGCATGTAATTTGTACCCTGGGATATCTCGCAAATGCTCTTTCGAGGTTTTGCTTGGGAGGACATATAATTTGTGCCCTGGGAGATCTACAGATAGTCTTTCGAGGTTTTTCCTATGGCATGTAATTTGTGCCCTGGGATATCTGGCAGATGCTCTTTCAAGGTTTTGTCCTATGGCATGTAATTTGTGCACTAGGAGATCCGATAGGTTGACCCGTGTTCTCGTAATCAGTCCTAGGATGCTCTTTAGAGGTTTTTCCATGAGCACATGTAATTTGTGCCCTTGGAGATCCGATAGGTTGAGCCTTGTGCTCGTAATCAATCCTGGATGCTCTTTCGAGGTTTTGTGGTGAAACATGTAATTTGTGCTTTGGGAGATCCGATAGGTTGAGCCTTCTGCTCATAATTAGTCCTGGGATTCTCTTTCGAGGTTTTGTGGTGGGATCACATGTGATAAGTCCTGGAGATATGGATAGGATGAAAAAGGCCTCACATGCTCTTTAGGGTTCTTGCTAGTCAAGAGACTCTTTTAAGGTTTTGTGACGCACGTAATAAGTCCTGAGATTTCCACAGTATGGCCAGTGATGATGAAGACCTGTAGGTGGTGGGCCTACATCCAATATGAAAAAGGACTGGCTCTGTAGAACTTTCTATGTCGAGTAGATTAAGAGATTGATTGAGATAGCAGCAGCAGTGATGACGATGATGACTCAATGACGATTATTCAGTGACGATGATCCAGAGAAGAAGACTTGTCTAGCAGATTTGTGTCAAGAAACACCTTCCTAGTTAAGAGGGAGTGTTGATGTAAATGTAACTTCGGAATGTATTTCATATATATTTATTGTACCCTTATTAGAGATGTGTTATTCCTCTATAAGGAAGTGTCGTCATGTGGATTGACAAGTGTCACAAGTGTGTGTACTTGCCGATGGGTTATTAGACCACCATGTGTGGGGTCAGCCCTAAAATATATATTATATTGTGGATGTACCTAGCTAGACAAGTCGGCCCCATAAGGTCACTGGGAAAACAGGTTAGTATAAATAGAGATTAGGAGATCTCTATTTAGATCATTCAAAAATTCATCTCTTTCTCACTCAGAAAGTGGTGCACTAGCGAGGAGGAGGATCATCTGCTTCTAGGAGACTATCTGAAGTGTATTTTGGTTGTACTTTGGTTGAGCCATTGCTCTCTCTATCTCTGAGGAAGTTGTGGGGTTTTTCACTTTAGGGTTTTCCCCATAGAAACTCTCTGTCTCTTGTCTCTCATGCTTTTGATTCTTGTGATGCTTATGATGCTTATTGTGATTGTTATGCATTAATATACTGTATATGTTATTCTCTCAGTGAAGATCTTAGAGTATTGTGAATTAATGCACAAAATTTAATAGGTTCACTGATAAATGATGGTAGGGATGAAATTTGGTTATGTATTTTATATGGGAGAGTGTGCAGCAGCAAGGTAGACAAGAGAAAAATGTTTAGGATCCTTTGATCAAAGTACGGTGACCACTTATGTTTCGAACATCAGCACCACCAAAGTCTACCGCAATCCTTCAGGATGCACCTGCATATACAAAATAGATAAGGGTGTTGGGAAGGATTATTAAACTTATATATGTGTTCATGGAGGTATTTGGGCATCAATAATCATCAATTAAACATTGGATTAAGAATTGGGAGGAAATTGTTGTGACTTGGGTTGTTGAGATAGTCCTAATGGTTGACTTCCAAAACAGGGTAGAAGCCTCCCAAATTATGTAAATAAGGGTTGTAAGTTTTTATTTGGACTTTCAGTGACCAGAATAAATTTACGGAATATTTATTGGGTTTACAGAACTCATTTTACAATTAAGACAATAAAACTAGTTATTTGGACTGCTCAACTAGTTCGACTTCTAGTGGACCCAAACACTGTATGACCTGAACTAAATGGAATTTTGAAGCTTCTATGTGGTTCAGGGGTCTTTCTATGAACATAATCAACTTACATAATAGAAAAATGACTCTCACAACACATTTTATAGCAAAATTGGAAAAACTAATCAACTAGGAAGACTCAATGAGCTAGGGTTCGATTTAGTGACTATGGTTTGACATCATAAATATGTGAAGTTGATTTATATGAATGATATTAATTAAATACAGTAAATTGAAACTTCACCATTGATCATATTACGTTTATATCATTAGAATTTATTTTTAGTGATTATTTCTACTAGGCAATGCATCAAATCCCCTTAGGTAAATTCCTAGTTCTTCAAATGAACTTTAAATAGATCTCTGAAACTTATGAAATGATAAATTGAGATATAACATAGATTATATAAGAATTATAATAGAAGAAACATATATTCATCAATTCCAACATAAATTTGGAGGGCCAATCTCTCAGTAAGCTAAGAAAATCAAGGTAGTGAATTATGTTTACAATCCTTTGACATAGTTGGTTCTGAGAAGGAGACAAGAGGTGAAATGTAAATGAACATGATTGATGAATGAATGAAAAAATTATTGTAGAATCAAGAGGTTTGCACATAAATAATCCACACTCTTCAATGGCTCTCTAAACTTTGATCTCTGAATGTACTAGTAAACTCCACCTTCCTCCAAGCTAGTTCGTCCACCAACTAGTACTAGAACTCAAATTATTCCATGGATTAGAGGGCTTGGACCTGAAATTAAACTCTCATAGCTTCCATGGGGAAGAATAGATCATAATAGAGAAGAATAAAAAATAATAATGGGGCTCATCTCCCATTGGATGGCTAGGGCGCATCATCTTGCCTTGAGAAGCTAGAATGCTTCACTCATAAACTCATAATGACAAAAGTTGTGAAATGGAGTTGGAATCCTTCTTTTATAGAATTGAGGGTGACCTGATGAGTAAGTGGAAGATTTTGGTGACCTGTGAGAGTATGTCACCCATGAGTGGACATACCTTCCTTCATTTTTCCTTATATGCTTTTCTCTCCTTTAGAAACTACACCCCCCTTCGTCTCCACATGTTTCATGCTTTGCAGAAGTTGCCCAATTTGTAAACTGGCCTCCCCTTTGGAAACTTTGCCCTCCTTTTGCTTTTATGGTTGTTTCCAATTTGAAAACCGAGCTATCCTTTAGAAACTACTCTCTCCTTAGCTTTTTTTGGTTGTTTCCACTTTTATGTTTTTGGCATGTCCTTACACCTTCTCTCCTTTTCCTCTGTTGCTATTTTCTTGCTTCCAGTTCTAGTTTGGAAACCTTATCCTCATGAGGGCACCCTCTTGGCCCACTTGCGCACATATTATCAATTATAATTACCAAAATAATTAAAATTAATAAAATTCATTTCTCCACTTGAATTAGGATAAAGTTTATTCTATGCATGCAAGTATAATGGAATTATTTTCCTTAGGGGTTATTTTTTCCCCTTTTACCCATGGTCACTAAGTTAGTCCAGAATTGGGGACATGGCAGTCCTCCCTTCACAAAATTGCTTTGCCTCAATAAAAATATCCCAAGATTCCATCATGCTTTTGTTGCACTACTCTGATCATAATCATCTCTCCAAAGAAAAACAATGCTAGGATCCCATTGCTTGTATGACACTCCCATGGATATAAATACCATCCCCAAAAATAAACCAATCAAAAGAAGGCCCAGATTCCACTGCTTCAACTGCAAGTTTCCACGTAGTAGTGTCATGTGTGGAAAACTGTCCTCCCATGGAATATTATGATCCCACTGATCATAGTACATCTCACCAAACATTAGTAACAAGAGAAAATCATCATCATATGAAATTATAGGAGGGATGAAAACATCATACCAACACATTGGAAAATCATCCTTTCCAATGAAACCCTGTGTAACATCACTAAACTTCAAACTGGTTTCTTCTCAATATATATATATATATATATTTATTTATATATGAATACTTCTTGGTTAATAATAGTTGGACTTCAATGTTTTCGTCATGGGGATGATAACTTCCCATGGCATACCCATAGCTTGGTAAATATGACCATTGTTAATACTTGTCTTCCTATCTTAAATACTTAAATGTACTTTATTTTACACATAACTCTGTGCATTGACCACAACGACACCAAGTAAGTTTTGGTGACCTTACTCTTTCACGTTTTCATGCCAGCCTCTCATTGATAGTATACAAGCTGATTATGATTTATGGTTGTCCAAGTGTAACTTCGTTAACTTGTGAAATACTTGATCCATATTGAATCCCGCGATATATAGTATGTATTAATTTCTGTCCAAGTGTTGTTTAAATGTTGGGGTTTACTTCGCAAAAGTTTCAAGGATGAGCTTACTTATCCTCGTTCTAACACAATACACTTATGTGGCAGGATATACTTAGTAACTATGTTCTTGGGGGAAACTTCCACCCAAAACTATGGAAAAATTGACTCTATGACAACAATGTGATCGACCACCAATGTGGTAATGGAGTTAATGTGGCTACCGAGCCTGGTGCAGGGGCATCGGGGCCTAGGCAGATCAGTCGATGTTGATCGACATAAAGAAGTTGACCAAAGGGAGAGCTGACGACTGCTGGTACACGAAGCAGATTGACTTATCGAAGTCAATAAGTTGAGTAGAAGTTGTTGAAGCAGTCGACAAGAGGAAAAAGGTCGAGATTCAACATGTTAATAGTCGACAGACGACAGTCGATAGTCAACATGTGAATGTCGATAGGAGACAAGTTACCGCAGAGTCGTATAAAGGTCAACATGTCATCAAACCGTGACATTGACAGGTTGGGAATGAGCCAAGCGAGGAGGAAGGGGCGAAATGACGAAGCCTAAGCACAAAGTCAAGCCAATAGGTGAGTTGAAACTGAAAGAGGACGTACGGCCGATGCGATGGTTTACTGTAGCTTGTCAGAAAGAAGCATAGAAGTCAAGGAGAGTACTTGGCAACAGTTCATGGTTCTAAGGAACTTAATGGCAATTATTCAAGGTGGGTGAGGACATGACAGATGTCGTCACAGGAAGGCACTCTACAGTAGGGAAAGGGCACTGACAGTTGCAAGTCTGCGAAATCATGGAACGATCGGTTGATAGGAGGATGCATATCTTGAGTGTTGGAATGCACATCGGGAATAGCAGTAGCCGGGTAGAAGACCTAGAAGTTTGGATCAGTTGAGGGACAACTTGGCATTTTGGAGAGTCCAGCAATTGCATAGCAGAGTTCGGGGAGAAGTTCTGTAGATTGGAGAAGATAGTGACATAGCTTCCGAACACAGAGAAGATTGAGACATAGCTCAAAGTTCCACAGTGAACCAGGGGAGGGTGAGGTCGACACACTAAGAGAGCACACCGCAATAACTTTTGCATTGTAATGGATGAGGCCGATAGATAGTTAGTTATTTGTATTTACAGTTATTCTGCATTGTAATCGATTGGTAGAAGTAATATAAGCCACTTCTGGCATCCTGTTTTACACCTTGTTTTGTGTGAACATTGTGGTCGTGTCGTGTGTAATTTTAAGTAAGAACCTTGTTGTGATGAGGCACCCTTGCGTTAGAGCCAACGAGTTGCTCGGCACTTCTAACGCTTATGGGTTTAATAGCTGTAGCCTTTAATGCACACAGTTCTTTTGGAAACATCAGGAGGTTTTACCCATACCTCGGTATTTCGACCCAACTGCCTTCACCGTGGGGTTTTGGGGTTTGTTTTCTCTTATAGGGAGTGTTGCACAGGGTTGTATCCTCCACTGGGCTAACCTTAGGCATAGGGAGTTGTCTACGGCCAATGGAAAAGATCGAGGCAAAGTGGGGATGGCCTCATGCTGGACAAGGAACCACCCAACCTCTACGGTTCCCATGGCCATTACAAGAAGGTAAGAAGTTACACCGAAGCATTTTCTGTGGTAACAAATTCATAGTTCACTTCTTTTAAAAAAAACCTATTGAAACCATGTTGTTTCATGTAGCAGGTCACGACCTCTCCAAGATCGAGGTTGTCCCGAGGTCAAAATTGATGAGAAGGACACGTTGAGGGTAATCCTTCCTTCCTAAACCTGTAGCAAGGTAGACCAAATAGTTCAAAACTACAGGTAGCATGATTCTGAAATTTCTTAGGCTCGGGGATCCTGGTAGACTCTTTGTTTGTTTGTTTGACCAACTAATGCTAGGACTTTGCACCAAACATTTGTCCTGCTAAACTATTAAGCAAAATGAAAAAGAACAGAGTTCACACCTGAGTTCATGGTTAATGGCCATAGATTCCCTTCGTGTCCCACATAGTTACATGAACACTGAAACATTTGTTCAGCTAGTAGGGATTTCATTCCCCGCAGGACTCTCTTTGTGTTTTTTGCTTTAGATGAAACTCTTTTTTTTAGATACTTTGTTTGTAATTATGATATCATTTAAGGGTTTACCCATGTTTGTAATTTAGTGGAGGCGACCCAACTTCCATGGTGCCTGCACATGATTGTTTGAGTTAATGGTATATAGCTCATATGGATTTCCATATGACTGTAATATATTCTTATGTTGTTTATCAATGATGTGTGAAGCTTTCCCATGCTTATTGCTTACACCGGTCTTGCAAAGGTTATGCTTTCCTATGGCCTCGGTCATGATGACCATGTTGCACCAGGTTTGATCCCTGGATAGGGAATCGATACCTTCAATAGTTTTAATCTTGAGTAATCAAATTATTGATGATTATAAATACTTCGATTAATAGTTGTTTATAACATTAAGTGTATTGACTTGTTAGAAATGCACAAACCCTGTTTATTGCTATATTTCCCTATAAATCGAGGGCTTGGTTAATATGATTAAATTTCCATTCAACACAAAGTTTAACTCTTGATTAAGGATATTTGATGCAAAGCATAAGAGTTCTGTAATTAGAACATATGCGTCATGAAGGTTGTAGGAACCCAATCAATTTATGCACAAAAAACCTGAGTTGGTCCAGTCATTTTGAGTTCCATTAGTATTTAAATGCTGTAAAAGTTATGTTTGGTTCCTTCGAATAAACAATAGTTTTGTATGTGAATCGGCCTGCAATATTGGGGTTTATTACACGTATGGATTTATGGTTTCAGTATGGGTTAATGTATTTCATATGCATGCTATAGGAATGGTTATTTATTCCAATATTAAATGATGTAGAAATAAAATCCTAGCATATCTAAACCCATGACTGCATGCATGAAGTCTATATCTAATTAATATACACTTATACATAAAACATCGAATATGACAAATCTTTCCACAATGGAAACATTCAATATGCATGCTAGCTTAGATTCTTCGTTACCCTGTTTCATCATGCATGTACTAAATTAATTCAAAATCACTACACAGGGTTCTGTGTTAACATCAAAATTCCTTAAGTAAAACGACCATTACAGTCCATTCAGATTCAATGCTCAACAACAGATAAAATAATCAAAACATAGTAATAGATGCTAATAAATATCAGCCAAATAAAATCTGAAACAATACTTATCTGAGTTATCAGATGAGCAATGGGACAAGCATAAACCACCCATCCATAGACCAGCAAGCCTCCCCTTGCTTTCAGGGTCACCCTTGAGTTTGGAACACAGTTCCACAGGGTCAGGAGTATTTTATTTTAAAAGTTTATGCCTTTAGTTCCCATTCAATCATTGAATATGATTGCAGAAGGAAACCCAACACTCACTCAGTGCTCCTGAGTTTTCTTTGAGTACTTCAAGGACTTTTAAGCCTCTGACTCCTGGAATCAACCTCTCACAGCCTTCTAGGGTATTGCAGTGCTCCTGCAAGAAATTGGTAGTGCTCCTACAAGAACACATCTCATGTTCTATTCCATACCCAGCTGCAGTTGCTCCTCTTCTGGTTCAAGTCTTTGCTCTAGACTTAACCTTTCTTAATCCTCCTTTCTTACAGTTCTTTATTTATTTGATTTCAGTTCTTTTCTTTCTTTAAGTTCATTCTTTGCTTTTTTTTCTCTCTCCTCTCCTCTCTCTCCTTTTTTATTCAGGATGTTATGCTCATATATATAGGAGTGATCCCTCCCCCTTTCTTTCTTGTGTTAAATTTTGAGCATTAATTCACAATACTCTAGGATCTTTACTGAGAGAATAACATATACAGTATATCAATGCTTATCAATCATAACAAGCATGTCAATCATCACAAGAAGCAAAAGCATGAGAGACAATAGACACACAGAGTTTCCCTGGGGAAAACCCTAAGGTGAAAAACCCCACGACTTCCTCAGAGATAGATAGAGCAATAGAACAACCAAAGTACAAGAGATGGACTCTTCTTAGCAGTCGTTCCTCCTCGTCACATGTGTGCCACTTTCCTAGTGAAGGAAGTGTGAGTTCTGAAGTGATCCAAATAGAGATCTCCCGATCTCTATTTATTCTTGTCCTGTTTCCCCAATAACCTTATGGGGCCGACTTGTCTAGCTAGGTACAATAAGTTCATATTAAATTATATCGGGCCGACCCCTTACAAGGTGTTCTAATAACCCATCGGCAAGTTAACACACTTGCAACACTTGTCAATACAAATGATGACACTTCCATATAGAGGAATAATACATCTCTATAGGAGTACAATATATATATAAGTGAAATACATTCCGAAGTTACATACACATCAACACTCCCTCTTAACTAGGAAGGTATTTCTCGACACAGATCTGCTAGCATAATTCTTCTTCTCTGGATCGTCATCATCGATGCATCATCCTCGAATCATCGTCATTGTCACTCCTATTGCTATCTCAACCAATCTCTGAATCTACTTGTCATAGGAAGTTCTACAGAGCAAGTCCTTTTTCATATTGGATGTAGGCCCACTACATGTAGGTATTCATCATCTGTTCGAACGGTCTGATAGAGGTGGTCTCTCAGGACTAATTTTATGTGTTGATGCAATACCTAAGAAGAGAATCCAGGAACATTTATGTGCCTAAGCACGACCTGCAAGATCTCCCAGGACTGATTACATGCATCCCCTTCACAATACCTTTAAAGAGCATCCCAGGAACATTTACGTGCTGCAGTATGACCGCTAAGATCTCTAAAGGCATCACAGGACTTATTACAAGCACATAGCTCAACCTCTCAGATCTCCGGGACTAGTTACATGTGAATAGACAATACCTTTAAAGAGCATCCCAGGAACATTTATGTGCCACATCACGACTGGCAAGATCTCTAAAGAGCATCCCAGGACTTATTACGAGCACACGGCTCTATCAGATCTCCAGGACTGATTACATGTCTCCATAGTAATACCTCATCCCAGGATTGATTACGAGCACACCACTCAACCTATCGGATCTCTGACGATTGATTACATACTACATAGCAATACCTCATCCCAGGACTGATTATGAGCACACAGCTCAACCTATCGGATTTCTGAGGACTGATTACATGCTATTTGCACAACCTACCACATATCATCTGTGACCTCCAAGTATCAACCTGATACTCATGATCTAACTTATCATCATCGCACGAAGCATAATCCTGATGCTCGTGATCATACTAATCATCATCACTATACCGTCCTGATACATATCATCTGGAGCAACATCCTGAAGCTCGTCATCATGATCATACAATGCATCCACCTGATGCATACCAAGTATCTACCTGATACATATCACCATACATGATCCACCTGATACATACATAGATACATGATCCACACAATGTATCCACCTAATATATATCAAGATACATGGTCCAAGCATCCAACATGATGCATATACATATAAATGATCCAACTGATCATATCCAGCATCCAACATGATGCGTACATACATATACATATAAATGATACAACTAATCATATCCAGCATCCAACATGATGCGTACATACATATACATATAGATGACCCAACTGATCATATCCGGCATCATCTTGATGCATATATAGAGTAGTAACTGGAGCATCGTCCTGATGCTCATCATCCAGTGCTTACATCCACAGCCATGTGAAGGATCCTCCTTCCAACATGCTTGGAATGGTTTCAACAAATGTCTCCATCACTTCTTCCTCGAAGTGTCATCAATTTGAAGAACACCAACCTCTCTCTAAAGTACTCGAACTTCACTCTGGCTAGTGGATTTGTTAGAACATCTGCAATTTGCGCATCCGTCGCAACATACAGGAGCTTTACTGCTCCTCTCTACACCATATCCATGATATATTGATATTTGATCTCAATGTGTTTCGACCTATCATGGAACACCGTGTTCTCAGACAGCTTCACACAACTCTGGTTATCACAGAAGATACCAGTAGCATCCAACGGGAGATCAAATAACTCAGACATTAGCTTCTGAAGCCATACTGCCTCACAACTAGCCTAACAGGCCGCAACATACTCTATCTCGACTGTAGTCAATGCTTTGCAGGACTGCTTCCTGCTAAATCACGAGGTCACACCTGATCCCATACTGAAGCAACACCTAGACGTGGTCTTCCTATCTGCAGCACTGCCTGCCCAATCTGAATCAACATAACCATGTAGGTTAAAATTTTGATTCACGTCATACTTGAGCCCATAATCAACTGTACCCTTTAGGTACCTCAGAATATGCTTTACAGCAACCAGGTGAACACTCCTTGGATCCATCAGGAGCTGGCTCAATGTGTTCATCGCAAAGCAAATATCTGGTCTCGTGTTCATCAAGTACATCAAGGACCCAATCATATGACGATACATAGAGACATCAACCGACTCAGATGAAGCATCACATAGAAGCTTCAGGTTCGATGCCATAGGTGTGGCCATGGCCTTACAGTCCATCATCCCGAACCTCTTCGGGATATCTACTGCATACTTCCCTTGTCCAAGGAATATCCCATCTACACTCTTCCACACCTCCATACCTAGAAAATAGTGCATCATCCCCAAGTCCTTCATATTGAACTCGGCAGCAAGCTTCCTCTTTGTATCAGCAATCAGTCTATCATCTCCTGTTACAAATAGGTCATCCACATATAGGAGTAGTATCATAGGATTTCCTTCCTCAACCTTGTAGTAAAGGTTGGAATCCACTTTACTCTTGGTAAAGCCCAAACTAGATAGGAAACTGTCCATCCTACCATACCAAGTCCTAGGAGCTTGCTTCAAGCCATACAAGGCTTTCTTCAATCTGCACACATATGACTCCCTGTCATATGTTTCAAAACCGAGTGGCTGCTCCACATACACTTCCTATTCAACTACACTATTCAAGAAAGTAGTCTTGACATCCATCGGGTGTATCTTCCATTTTGTTTCTGCATCCAGGGCAAGTACTGATCTGATGGAAGTGTACCTGGCTACAGGAGCAAAAGTTTCTTCATAATCTATTCCCTCTTTCTAAGAGAATCCACGAGCTACGAATCTT